>CAJHNH020006612.1:80000-285000 GCA_905116865.2 Candidula unifasciata | reverse complement strand
GCTGGCCATCATCAAAAATTATTCTTTCCCACGAGACTTAATTAACAACATAAGTGGTATATGATGTTGATGATGATCACAAAACATGGCGATGGCGAGTGCGACTCAGCGTTAAGAAAGGATTTCAGGACAGCTCCAGTTCCATCAACAACAACAACAAAATCAAAAAGACGACCTCGTTTAACCTGCACGTGTTTGGAAATGTTTGTGGTATGTGTACTGACTTTGTGCCCCTAACCTAAAAGATAGATAGCCCCTTCATGTCTGTGCCCGTGTGTGTGCATGTTTTCCTTAGTTTCCGTGTGGTTTTGCTTAGCGGCTCATCCTCTGTCCGGTTCAGTCACTAAAACAACTGGGCAAAGCAGCAGAAATGTCTTCGAATTTGCTCTGGACGCAACAGAACGTCGTGGGAGTTGGGCCTTGGTAGACTCGTCCGATCCCCTAAGGGAAATCAGCTGCTTATGCTTTAAAGCTAAAGTGTCTCAGAAGTGTCTGCAAGTGTCTCTGTGCCAAATGTCAGAGTCTAAAAAGTAGGCGGTTAATTTGCGACCGCAGTGACAATATAACACAAATCTCACAATACCAGTTGCATAGTCACCATATCATATTGTCCCTGTACGAGTGTCCGATTAAGTTCAGTAGGGAAAGATCGAGGTCTGGAGTCATGAATTGAGAGTGTATAGGAAATATTGGGCCCAAACAATCGTCGACGTGGGATCTTTCTACTGATGATCGGTGGAGTCCAGCTGTTTATGCTCCCCTGTAGAGTTCTTTTTATATTCTAATATTGTTTCCATGTGTCCTTCAATGTGTTCATGAAGTTATTTCTATCTATTTTGGCCAGGCGTATCTCTTACGAGACCGATCTATTTGGCAACTAACTACCTTTACTGGAACGTCCTTTCTGACCACCATTGATAGTTTTAAAGTTTTGATGATTTTCATTTGCTAAATATTACTGAAAACCATTTTTGGGTTTGGATAGATCTGAAATTATTAAAATCATTTCACTAGTGATCATAGCGATGGTGTAGATCCCTTCCTGATACAAAATTGGTTAGGCATATAATGGCGAGGTGAATGGCATGGTTGATACATCCCGACTGGTGTTCTAGTGTCGTAGACAGTCGGGACGGGATGACCCATGTGCGGGTAGAGGTTTTGATGTTGAAGTGCGAGTAACAAGTCTCCCCCACATTAAATTCTAGTGCTCTATTTTCTGGACCGTTGTTGCCATTGCATCTATTTAACTTGCTTTTCCCCAGTCACCCAGCTCTCAACCTATCTGCAGTCACCCCCACCCCACCCCCCCCCCACACACACACACACACCCGCTTCTGTATTGCATTTCCATTCCATAATTTTTTTCTCTGTGCAGTATCCTTTTGTATGAGCATTGTATTTAGTCAGTAAGCTGACAAGCCAGTATCATCTGATGGTAGTGGACAATTTTGATTCCTGATGTATGGGACCTTACGTGAGGTGAGGTACAGTTTATCAGTTTACACTCAGCACAATTGTCTCAGTCATTTAGTCGATAGTCATGGTTCCAACTTCATGGCAGACGAGTCACCTTAAAATAACCTAGCGTTGCCCCTATGCCAGTGAAAATCACACAAAATGGCCTTCACTGCTTTATTGAAAACTATTGTAAAAAAAAAAAAAAAAAAAAGGTCAGTACCCGTAGAATTTACTAGCACGCACAGGCAATATTAATACACGATGTCAGCCGCTAGATCTCTAAAACATTTCAATGTCAGAACTGCAGCTCGTTATTGATGGAAGTAGTCAGCCAAGATAACACATCATCGCATACGCAAAACTGTATAAAGCATACGCCAGTCAGGCAGTCAGGGCATAATCATTCCCCTTTACAAAGTGTCGTGCACATACACAAGTTAGTTGCGTATCGTTTACAGGGCGTTGCAGAACCAATACCGGCATACTTTGGCTGATGGTTTTTTTTTTTCTAGGAAAATGTTATGTCCAGCACACACACATACACACACACACTCCCAAACATTATATACGAAATCCACAGTTCACAGTGTTGCAGCATGCACTCATTACAGTAGCGGTCGAATGGGGAAACTGCATCTGCAAACCCTAGTAGGAAGCAAAGCTTTAACGATCGACAAACCAGGTCCTTCTGTATGTAAATCCTTCTGACTAAATCACGTGACATTTTGGCGAAGTCCCCTCGAAAATTGGTTACTGCAAGCCGTTTTCATGTGTTGTATTGTGTGACATAAATAGAGAAGGATGTGGACAAACCTAACCACGATACTGAACCGGAGGCCATGCGGTCTTAACATTTACTCATGCTTATAGTTGAAATATCTAGACAACAAATGTCATTGATCATTCACTTAAATCCGCAAAACAAAACAAAAATTGTATAAACTATTGATTTGAAAATAGACTAAACAGAAAATAAAATGGAGAGGATGGAAAAAAGATTAGAAAGTATAAATATATTGTCAATATATATTGTAAAAATTATTTTATAAAATATAATAGAAAGTAATAAATAAAAAGTAGGTAGCAGCTGCCGGATTGCCGAAACCCGGGATTGAACCAGGGACCTTTAGATCTTCAGTCTAACGCTCTCCCAACTGAGCTATTTCGGCTGCTGGAAGATGTCGCTCGAGATGCTTTATAGAAGAGTTTAAATGGTAGTTTCATATTAACACAAATGTAAATTTTTGTTCGTTGTAATAGCTAATCTCCGTAAGTTCATCACCGATTGCTTTCATATTCTCACACAACTTTGTATTTGACTGAGCGTGTGTTTTTTTTGTAAGTGTGTCGCACAAGCCACGAACTACATAGCTACAACAACGATCACATCTGTTTTAGTTTTGTTGCTTGCCTGGAATTGTTTTTAGTTCCACTGATAGAAGACCTTTGACTGTTGACCTCAGACCTCTGCATGAAGCTACGCCCAAAGGTCTAATGGTCTTCGCTGATTACTTTGAAAATTTCACACAATGTTGCATTCAAATACGCGCGTGCTTTTATGCAAGTGTGTTGCACAAGGCATGAACTACATAGCTCCAATGACGATCACAACGGCATCTTGGTTTTGTTTTCCGACGATCAGTTTTTATTTTTATTTTTCGTTGCGTTAATGACGCACGTTTTTATTTACGCTGATAGGCGAACTTTGACTTCTTCTCCTTCTTCACTTCCTCTTTTACCGCTGTGGGTGTCGAGAGAGATATAATGTTCTGTTTCTAGCTTTTCTGGCTGCCTCGACAATAGGCACATCGTGCTGTTGTAGAGCTTCTCTGATGTTATCCTTGCATCTTGTTCTTGGTCTACCTCTTGCTCTACGACCTTCTTCTCTTTCCATGTATGCTTTGTATGGTATGGTGTCACAAGGCATTCTCTCTAAGTGAGCAAACCATTTCACTTGCTGTCTTTGTATGTAATTTAGAATTGGTTCTGTGCCGACTTTTTCTTTTATGAGCTCATTCCTGATCTTATCTCTTATGGTCACTCCTACAGCCCTTCTCAGACATCTCATTTCCGTGGTTCCTAATTTTCTTTTATGGTTTGTTGTGAGTGACCATGTCTGGCACTGGTAGCACAGAGTTGGAATAAATATGCTTTGAACATTTACACGGATCCTTTGACTGTTGACCTCAAAAAATCTGCGCGAAGCTGATCGTTATGGTATCGAAGAGTTGTTAACAGAATGTATGGAAATATTAAGATGTTGGCATTTCTTCGGTAAAGGAGAGAAGAGTAGTCGGTACATTTGTGAGGAGGGGACGAGGGGGGGGGGGGTGGGGTGGGGGGGGTGGGGGGGGGGGGTGGGGGGGGGGCTGATGACAGAAAATGTTAAATGCGAGAGCTTAAAGTTCATTTTAATCCGGGTGGACACGGATGCCAAGGGTAATTAACAATGGTCAGATGATGAATTTTTCAAATCCTTCGCAGAGGGAGAGAGTAATAGTCGGTGAATATTGGGGTGGGGGAGGGGGGGGGGGGGGAATGATGACAGTCACTGTTAACTGAGAAAGCTTAAAACATTATTGTAATTAAGATTAAAACTTGATTTTTAAGTTCTCATCTTTTTTGTTTTATTTATAGTGTGCTCATATTTGTCCTTGGCTATTCTCTTGTTTATGTGTGTGTGTGTTTTTTTTTTTTTTTTTTTTTTTTTTTTTTTTTTTGGTATGTGTGTGAATCTGTCAGTAATTTAGAAATACAGTAGTAAGCTTTACTTTCAGCTGTTTAAGATTTAAAAAAAACACTTGACCATGTATGGACACACACAAAAAAAAAAGTTCTAATAATACAATTTAAACCACCGCTACTATTAAGTCACTTATATGCTGCGTGTTCTAGAGTCGGCAATCAGACTGTCTGTATACCTGCGCAGACAACGATTGTGATATTAACCATATTAGACACGTGCGAGTTTTCTTTTCTCCCCAGTTTGCCAGACTGAGCCACAGCAAAGCGTGGCCGGTACTGCTAGTACTGTATAACTACATATTTATGATAGATCAGATTATCATTATACCCCTGTTACATGTTGTTATTCTACTGTCCTGACACTCTCACCAATGCATCAGCTGGGACAATATTTAACAGAAACAGTGCAAAACGTCCGATTTCAACTAACTCCTAATCAGTCGACATTTACGATATGCTTGACAGGGCACAGTAGAAGGTCTATTATTATGTCCCTCACCCCCCCCCCCTTTCCCAACCCCCCAAAAGTGGCAGAGGGAGACCGAGAGACAAGATGCTGGACAGTCAGACATCATGGCATGTAGGATCATCTGTGTCAGGACTGACTCAAAGTACACGAGTTATAGATAGACATGACTACAAACGCTACACGCCATCGCATATGAGAAGACTACAATCTATTGCCACAGCTCACAGTTCTCCTCACATCTCGTCGTGCCCGGCATACCCTACTAGTCCTTTTCAGGACAAGTAAACCGTCCATTCCCAACCCAAGCCAGTGTTGCAAAACAGCAAGAAAAAACCTACAAGACGTGAGACATCGTCGCACCGAAATACAGATACTAAAACCGCAAAGACGCAAGGACGCAAATAAAACCAAGCCCCAGAGGCAGGTTGAAGCCGTCCGAGTTTTTCTTTTTTTTTTTCATTTTTCAACGTCAACGTCAACGGCTGCCTGATTTCATATTCGTTCCCACAGACGAAAATGCACAGGTTTATTTTCGCAGTAAATGGGTCTTGTTTCTGGAATGTCTTGTTGTGATTGGGTCTCAGGCGCCGAAGGCGACTGTGTGCAAAGAAGAAATACTACAGGAAAAAGCGCCGAAAGCGCGACAATTCGTGAGTATCGAATCCTTGATGTTTTTGTATGTTTACGCTCGTTACCGGCAGCTGTCATCAGTGTTAGATGTGCTTGAAACGTTCAAAACAAGCAACATGGGACACCTCTAGAATATAGGACAGTCAGTGGGAACCAATATAAAAATCACGCAGCCGAACGAGATGGGGTGATAATCGTGAGTTGTACCGTCTGTTTCAACAACAACAAATCAAAGAGTTTTGTTAGCGGAAAGTCAGAGCACTGATCTTCTGGTGCAACAGCCTCTACAACATGCTGTGTTCCAAATATGTAGGTGTATGCTAACGTTATTACTGTCTCCGTCTTTGAGCATTCCCATTCGTGCTCAGTCCCCAAATGCAGCAGCTACTCCAAGGTACCTCTCTGATGGTTCTCATGAGAAGTTTATTGTAGTATCTTTTGTTCTGACCTTGAACACGACAGAGACTTGCTTCAACATACACACAATATTACATGTTACATATAACACGCCAATGTAGTATCATAATATTCTCCCATTAACCCGCTCTAACTACCGGCAGCCGAAATAGCTCAGTTGGGAGAGCGTTAGACTGAAGATCTAAAGGTCCCTGGTTCAATCCCGGGTTTCGGCAATCCGGCAGCTGCTATATGATTTTTCATTTTTTTAATTAGAAACGTATAACAAAGAATGGATGACAAGAAACTGCCCTAATTCAGAATACCTTAAAATACCAAAATATGCCTTCAAATTTACGGGAGCGTTTTTCTTTTTGTTGACCCTATCTCGGGTAATCCGAGAACTCGTGAAATGCCAGATATTTTGTCTCAGTATGTAGTGGGGAATAATGGCCAATAGGCAGGAGGGAAATGCGTCACTGCGACGCTGTTTAAAGATCTGTTTCTCATTACAATTACAACGGCCGTCGCATTAGGGCAGGTTCATAGGGTCTACATTCTTTGTTAATCATTTTTAGTAATTAAAAAAAAAAATTAATGACAGCTGCCGGATTGCCGAAACCCGGGATTGAACCAGGGACCTTTAGATCTTCAGTCTAACGCTCTCCCAACTGAGCTATTTCGGCTGCCGGTTACTTGTCTCTAGTTATTTAGGAGAATCGTTTTCCTACCGTCACAACAAATGACAGTAGGTGAAAATCATTCTCCTGCCCTTCCCATGTGGGTCCAAGGGTCCCTTTGTGGTGAATAAGTTGAATAAACCCACTGCCCCTTAATAAGCATGTCGTAAGAGTCTAATTTTGGGTATTTCCAAAGTGCCTCTGCATGAGATGCAAGGAACCAACAGTCTGCATACAAAATAAGCCATATCTGTAAAACAGATGTGCATGCAAAACTCCCGGGTTCTCCCAACTGAGCTATTTCGGCTGCCGGTTACTTGTCTCTAGTTATTTAGGAGAATCGTTTTCCTACCGTCACAACAAATGACAGTAGGTGAAAATCATTCTCCTGCCCTTCCCATGTGGGTCCAAGGGTCCCTTTGTGGTGAATAAGTTGAATAAACCCACTGCCCCTTAATAAGCATGTCGTAAGAGTCTAATTTTGGGTATTTCCAAAGTGCCTCTGCATGAGATGCAAGGAACCAACAGTCTGCATACAAAATAAGCCATATCTGTAAAACAGATGTGCATGCAAAACTCTGAAACAATACTAAAGAGTGCAGACGTGGATGAATGACCAGAACTGGAGGTTGCTGGAGGTTACCGCTAGTGAACCGGAAGAAGAACAAGATTCTTCTGCCTGTCATTCCTAATGAAACTTAAAGATAAACCCTCCGTCGAAAAGTTACAGTTGAGAATGAGAAGATTGACTTCATTGCACTAGGTTTTATATTTTATCTTATATGGTTTGGTCTCTCGCCAAAGATCAGAGAAGCCATATGTCGAGCATCATACGAAGCAGGTACACCACAGCTCTGGTGACGGACCCAATGTGTCAAACAACGCAGCCATGAAACGAACCCACGACCTCCAGAGCACGAGGCAATCGACTGAACCATTTCGCAGTAGACTTTTGTGGCTGGCTCAAGTTTTCAATGATTTGACACAAAATAATGAAGAGGACACAATCTGTGGAAATGTGAAGCTCACATAAACTACAGTTGCGTTGAAATATCCTCTTATTCTTGTGTGTTCATCCAAAGATGTAGTAATTGCGTTGTGTCCGTTTACAGCATGGCTGCGATATTTGAACCTTTCAGCCAACACATCCAACTTCTGCGAGCATTTGTTGACCGGGTTAGCCTTCCCGGTTACTTAAAATATATATTTATATACAGGTCCAGTTAAAGTGAATCTTGAAGATATTTGATTTTCTTCGTTGTTCGTTCGTTCGCCCGAAATAAGTTATCTTTATCTGCAGTAGTCTCTAGTAGTCAGCTCTGTGGCTAAGTTGATGCGAACGCTTCGTAATGCCGGGGTGCCGGGTTCGATCCTAGCTGCGGGCCATGTGCCTTGCGTTGGTTTTGACAGTGGTATCAGGGGGCCGACTGTCCAGAAAGCAATGGCAAACTTCTAGATGTAAATTTGCCTAGAGAAACCACACAACAGCCAGGGGCTGCTGGGGTTGGTTCTTCAACGTCCTGTAACGGATACGCAACTAACCAACATTGTCTCTAGTACAAACTTGAGTCTTGTGTAAAACCTGTTCAAGTTAGTAAAACGTGTTTGCATGGCATCCCGATAGCTGTGGTGTGCCTCCAGGCTGGTTGCCTCAGACTTCAGCACCTTATTTTGCATACTGTGGTTATTATTCAAGCTGTATGATGACAACGATGACAAGGCAGAGGAAGAACACAAGCAGGAATAATATTTAACCCTTTGAGTCCCAAGGAAAGTATCATAGGTTCCTAACTAGAAGCCCAATGAACGCAAGATGCGCTGATTTTATGTCTCTTTCTAATTGGTCCTCTGATGCTAAACCCCCTGGGACTTAAAGAGTTAATAAGGAGAATATTTAAAAAAAAAAAAGAGGAGAGAGAGGAGAAGGGAGAATACAGCAGGAATAAAAACAAGAAAGAACAGAGAAAAGAAGAAAAAGATGAGGAGGTGGAGAAGAGCAGTGGGAATGATAATAATAATAAGTATAATAGGGAAGTAAGAAAAAAGAGAAGGGGGACAACAGCAACAACAGAAGTGGAAAAAAGTTGGAGGAGAAAAAAAAACAACCAGAAATAAGCCATTGTGGTGCCAGGGGTTTTTCTTTATTGCAAAATAACAGTGGTCCCAGACACATAAACAGAATACCAGTTTTATTATACCCTGCTCTATAAATATACAGATAAAAAGTAAGTTTTATAAAGCACACCAAAGTGGTGCCACATAATTATAAATTATATATATATATACACATATAAAACACACATTTTCCACTTATAAATGCACTATAAATAGTGCAATACACTGTATAAATGCAACATAAAATAAGGAAATACATTTTACATATGCAGTAAAAATAGTGACACAGTAAATGTACAAGACAGTAGTCCCAATTTGTATAAATGCAAATCAAAGATTGGTCCCAGGTTTCTAAATATAACACAGTTGCAAAAGATCCACAATGCTTTGATTAAGTACCTGGATGAAGAGAAGAAAAATACAAAGACGATAGCAGCAGCAAAGAAGAAGGAGGAGGAGGAGGTGGGGGAGGAAGAGGACGACGACGAGAAGAAGAAGAAACAAAACGAAGACACATAAACAAAATGTCACATAGAGATTCTTCTTCCTTTCCTGCATGTTATTCTCACTGGATTCCCCGTGTGGGTTCCGGGACCCCATTGAGGAGAAAACAAGAATAGACCCAATGCCTCCCCAGCAAGCATGTCATGAACGTTGACAAACTGGGAGCTTCGTTTGAAGTCAGAGTACATCTGCCTGAGAGGCAAGGAACCTGCATGCAAATGAATCAGACCTGTCACTCAACGTCCCGTAAAGTTTGGCTTTAACCAATGTTTCTCTTGGCTAGAAGTTTTGCCTGGAAATGCTGTGAGTCTTGGGGGAGTCTTGTAATCTGTTGTCTCAGGTACCAGTCCACAGGTACACATGGCTGATTCACCAATGTTAAATTCTGAAGGATGGGAATAGTGAGAAGTTCTACACTGGAATGGAATGGCTGCTGTATTGTTGGCTATTGCACTGTAAGACTGACCACACTTGATATGGTCTAATGTGCAATGACATCAATTGTGATATCATAACATAATATTTAGTAACACTTTAAGCATAATAAATACAATCTAAACAAAGCTGAAATTAATGTTCTATATAACAAACCCTGTTTGGAAGTAATTTTAAAATATTAAATTAAAAAAAAAAAATAAAGGTATAAAAACTGAGTCATCTGAGAAGTGAGAGCTTGAGTATATGGCAAATCAGTTTTATGAATGAAACCCCGCTGCAGCAGTATCTCATGCTCTGGAATGATCATGAACGGCAGTGATTATATGGATCATACGAAACAATAAATAAAATGCACACAACACAGCCACAAATTAAAAAATGTGATTATTGTGAATTATATTTAACATTAGATGATAGTATACAGAAACACCAAACTTCTGTGTTTGAAATAAACAGGTGGCTGATATCCTGTATTGTGGTTGTAATGATGCTATAAATAGGGATAACGTCAGGGGATGACTGGCATAATTGGGTAAGTCCCTGAGAGCATGGGTTTCACGGAGATATGGTGAAACGACAAGAGAGAGTGAGTCACGTGTGAATGGGAGATCTGGGGGATTGAGAATCAGGTGGTCATTCGGTGACTGGGCTCCAGACTAGAAGGATGTGAAACTGAATCTGTGAAGATGAATCGAGAATGAAGAGAGCACCTGGATCTGAATCAGAGTCGAATGAATGATCGTGAAGGCCAGCTGTTGTGTTACACTGTTTGATTGTTGAGCCAGCTGTGAATATGCCAGTGTCCATCGTTTGAAGCATGTCTTGAGCTTTAATGCGTGAGCAAGTCGAGACTGTCCGAATGGTGTAAGTTGATTCTACTGTGATTGGTGTCTTGTGCTACAGTGATAATAAACTCGTGAAATGTGTCAGCTGGTGTCAACTGTTGTTTGAAGTCGTGTGACCGTGGAGAGAAATGCCGTCTGGTTAGATTGAGCTGTGACCTAACCTCTAGACAACAGAGTCAGTGTTAAATCTGCACTAGAGAGATCAAGTGTGGAGGAGACACAAGTGCATTCATTACAGTGGTTTACAGTAAAGCTGCAATAACCTTAACAACAATACTGACTAGGTTACATGACAGTGGTATGGCCCGGGTCAGGCACTCCGAGAAGTGAACCCAATATCAACTGCAGCCGGTGAGTAACTTTGCTGCACATCAGTCAAGATTCAGGGCACCACATCAGTCAAGATTCAGGGCACCACATCAGTCAAGATTCAGGGCACCACATCAGTCAAGATTCAGGGCACCACATCATCCACGATGTGCTACAGCAGCACCAAGTGTCAGCAAGGGTGGGTGCCATGACAGCTTACGCTGCAGCGGGGCTATCAACTAAGTTTACTCAAGGGCCTACATTTTGAAAATGGGAGATTTCACAGGCCTGAGCCCAGCATGTAAAGATTATTAATACAAAAGAACTGGCAATTCTGATTGTTCATCGACTTTTGGACTGTTTTTGATCCTGAGTTCTGTGTGCACATCCATTTCACAGATATGGCTTATTAGTATGCAAACTGTTGGTTCCTTGCCTCTTATGCAGGTGCACTATACATTTCTAATTAGTCTTCTCCTACAAAATACTAGTTAATGAACAACGGGTCTATACTTTTTGTTCCCCATAATGTGGCCCCGGAACCCGTGGGCCCCCAGCTGAATCGCCCCCTGCTCTACGGGCGCCTGACATGGTCATCTACAGTCTGTCACCAAAGTCCTGCCATCTTAAAACATTCTATTGCACACATACACACCTGCGGCACAGACAGGCATGCATTAACAAACTGGACCTTCATTTGCCGATGAATTTCTTTCTACCGGTTCTCTGGAATTTCAAAGAGGTCTGAATCCAGACCTCCCCGTGTGGGTTTTGGGACCTTTTGTGGGGAAAACAAGAATAGACCCACTGCCTTCCCAGCAAACATGTCGTAAGAGTCGACTAACTGGGGACTTCCTTCGAAGTCGTAGTGCATCTGCCTGAGCAACAGGAACAACCAACTGCACACAAATAAGCCAGTGAAATGAATGTACATGCAAAACTCAGGCCCTGGCACAAAGCCCAAATGGACCAACAACTAGGACTTTCCGCCAGAGCTTACAGCCAGCGAACACAGGAGAAGAAGAAGCAGAAGAACCCAGACCAATGTACTGGTATGTGCAATGCCCCTGCTATTTCTCACCCTATGCTCCAGATGATAATAAATGATATTGATGAATCAATAAATAAAATACCATCACGCAACAAACACTGAGGGAAAAAAACACATTTTCAGGAATTACTGTCAACATTAGAGGCCCAGATAAAGCAACATGCAAAATATTCCATGGCATTAACACACCAAATGACATTTATTTACACACAGAACAAGTTATAATAAAAAAATACTATCGTTGGATTTCACGATGAACGCATCAGTAGTTACAAGTCCTCCATTGCTCTCTGTTCTCATCAACACACATACACACTAAACTTTAAAATATATACTTACTTACTCAGTTGCTCCTCTTATACATTGGGGTGTAAAGGTTTGCCAGAGAGATCACCAGATGTCTCCATCAGCAGTTTTCTTTCTGGCTTTGTTCCATTCCAGTCCTCTGACAGTTAGGGACTGGCGGATGTTGTCTTCCCAGCGGACCCTGGGTCGTGCTGGAGGTCTGGTTCCCTGGTTCTTAGCCTCCCATGCCTGCCATGATGGCCGATTTTCTCCCATTCTGCATACATGTCCAAACCAACGTAAATGTGACTGATCCACTCGGGTTTGTAAGGACTTGGTATCAAGATCTTGATGTATTGTCTGATTGCGGACTTTGTCCCTTCTTGTCACTTGGACCACCTTTCTCTGATATCTCATTTCCAAGGCCTGCAGCTGGCTTCTGTGAGCTGTTGTCATTGCCCATGACTCACACCCATAGGTCAGGACTGACACATAAGTAGAGTGGTAAACAGCCATTTTCGTCCTCTTGCCAATTTCTCTTTTGCTAAGAAACCCTCGGTTTATGGCCTGGAAGAGTCTCCCAGCAGTTGCTTTGTTTGTAGCCAGCTCAGTCTCAATGTCTCTGTTTTGGTCGAATACAACTCCAAGGTATTTGAATTGGTTGACCTGCTCCAATGCACACTGTCCCATCAAGATCTGGTGTTTCTTTCCCCTTCTCGAGACCACCATAGTTTTAGTTTTGGACTTTTAAATATATGGATGATGTAAATACATTGCCGTTTGATTTTTAGTAACATAAATAATACAGAATATGTCTGCAAAATCACACAAATTAGCATACATAATCCTCTTAAAGGTTCTATTAAAATAAAATTGCATTTGTGAACACAGAAAATATAGGAATTGTTGACGCTCCTGTAGAATCGAGGCCCTTAGTTGCAGCTTAGTTAGCTTATGCCTAAATGCAGCACTGTCCCTAGGTTTTACTATAACGTACGAGTCTGCCTTGAGGGTGGAGAGGTGTACATATTTGTGACAGATGGTGGAGTTGGGTTGTAAGTGGCTGGGGCCCCACCCACATGTGGCAGCTGTGGAGCTGGCATGTGGCTGCCTGTCACTGCTGCATCTGCTGATGAAGGGAAGCTGTTGATCTGGGCTGCTGTTTGACTGAGGACACAAATGATGAAATTATAAAAAGATGTCAGTTCACTGAGTACTAGTGAGGATATTAACAGGGTGTTCTGTGACAACTAGTGGAGTACTGCGTGTCTTCTCCTCCTACATTAACAGGGTGTTCTGTGACAACTAGTGACGTACTGCGTGTCTCCTCCTCCTACATTTCCAGGGTGTTCTGTGACAACTAGTGAAGTACTGTATGTCTCCTCCTCCTACATTAACAGGGTGTTCTGTGACAACTAGTGGAGTACTGCGTGTCTTCTCCTCCTACATTTCCAGGGTGTTCTGTGACAACTAGTGAAGTACTGCGTGTCTCATCCTCCTACATTTCCAGGGTGTTCTGTGACAACTAGTGAAGTACTGCGTGTCTCCTCCTCCTACATTTCCAGGGTGTTCTGTGACAACTAGTGACGTACTGCGTGTCTCCTCCTCCTACATTTCCAGGGTGTTCTGTGACAACTAGTGACGTACTGCGTGTCTCCTCCTCCTACATTTCCAGGGTGTTCTGTGACAACTAGTGACGTACTGCGTGTCTTCTCCTCCTACATTAACAGGGTGTTCTGTGACAACTAGTGACGTACTGCGTGTCTCCTCCTCCTACATTTCCAGGGTGTTCTGTGACAACTAGTGACGTACTGCGTGTCTCCTCCTCCTACATTAACAGGGTGTTCTGTGACAACTAGTGAAGTACTGCGTGTCTCCTCCTCCTACATTAACAGGGTGTTCTGTGACAACTAGTGAAGTACTGCGTGTCTCCTCCTCCTACATTAACAGGGTGTTCTGTGACAACTAGTGACGTACTGCGTGTCTCCTCCTCCTACATTAACAGGATGTTCTGTGACAACTAGTGACGTACTGCGTGTCTCCTCCTCCTACATTAACAGGATGTTCTGTGACAACTAGTGACGTACTGCGTGTCTCCTCCTCCTACATTAACAGGATGTTCTGTGACAACTAGTGACGTACTGCGTGTCTCCTCCTCCTACATTTCCAGGGTGTTCTGTGACAACTAGTGACGTACTGCGTGTCTCCTCCTCCTACATTTCCAGGGTGTTCTGTGACAACTAGTGACGTACTGCGTGTCTTCTCCTCCTACATTAACAGGGTGTTCTGTGACAACTAGTGACGTACTGCGTGTCTCCTCCTCCTACATTTCCAGGGTGTTCTGTGACAACTAGTGACGTACTGCGTGTCTCCTCCTCCTACATTAACAGGGTGTTCTGTGACAACTAGTGAAGTACTGCGTGTCTCCTCCTCCTACATTAACAGGGTGTTCTGTGACAACTAGTGACGTACTGCGTGTCTCCTCCTCCTACATTAACAGGATGTTCTGTGACAACTAGTGACGTACTGCGTGTCTCCTCCTCCTACATTAACAGGGTGTTCTGTGACAACTAGTGACGTACTGCGTGTCTCCTCCTCCTCTATTTTTGTTTCCTCATCCCCCCCCTCTTCCAGCACTCTTCAATAGGTATTCCCAGCCTGGGTTCTGGGGCCCCATTGTAAGGGGGAAGAAAAATGAATAGACCCAATGACAACCAAAAGCATGTCATAGGAGTGGGCTAAATGAGAGCTTCCTTTAAAGTCGGAGTACATCTGCCTTAGAGGCAACAAACCAAAAAGTCTGCATACAAATAAATCATTTGTAAAACAGATGTGCATGCAACACTCAGATTCAGGAACAGGACTAGAGTCCAGAAGTGAACGAACAACCAGAACTTTCCGCTGAAGTTTAGAGCCCATGAATGCAAAGAAAAAGAATAAAATGTATTGTTTTCTATATAAACTGCACTCATTAACAATTTATACCAATACAATGGTAACACAGCCAGATGTCAACCATGCAGAAGATGGGACAAAGAAATATCAGAGACACTGAAAAAAAAAGTACTTTATATGAAGAGAAACAGAAGGACCCACTGCCTCCCTGACAAGCATGTCATACGAGTCAACTAATTGGGAGCTTCCCTCGAGGTCAGAGTGCATTTGTCTGAAAGGCAAGGAACCAAAAGTCTGCATTCGAATAAGCCAGATCTGTAAAACAGATTTTACAACAAAAACTGAGTCCATAAGTGGACAAACAACCAGAACTTTCTGCCAGAGTTTGTAGCCGCAAACTGCCAAACAGAAAAGGAAAGATCACATCACCCCTGCACTTTCCTACCAAGTTGTCATTCTTTTGTTCGACAATCAAAATCATGCGAAAAAACACATATCTGACCTAAATAAACACCAATAGTAAGTTGCCTGTCTATTAACTCGGATCAACGTACCCAGGAAATGATTGCTGATTGGATGGTGCCATGTGCAGATAACTCTGTGAATTGTTCAGATGACTTGAAGCCGGATGACCAGCTGCAATTCCTGCTTCTCCAGAAACCATGTGTGGATAGCTACTGTAACCCTAAAAAAGACATTGTACGATTAATTGGTATTAAGATATATAAATAGATAAATAATGGAAACAATCACGGAAATTTTGTTCTGGCAGTATGTACCTCATTTTTTTAAGGCAATTTTTCAGGGCTACTTTAAAGGCCACTATGTGATTAATACTGGCACTGTTTTGCCTAGAAAAAGGGCTCTGGTAAAAGATATTAATAATAAGAATAACAATAACAATAAGATGGTGATGAATTTAGAAGGTGAGAGTATCAAGTTCATGACCCCTGGTTGATCTCATCTGGTGAAGCAGATAAACTTGTTGATGAGAGCAGGAGACAGTGAGCTGACAAAATATCAGATCAACAGTGATCTTAATTTTCTCAATGAACAACCCCTTTCTTCTTCAGTGATCTCTGGTCATGTGCTTAATCCACTGCAGGCTGTAAACTGGGATGTCATCTCAAGGTCTCTTAGGTTTCCCCAAAGCTTAGTTGTCAGGTCTAATAGGTGTAGCCACAAGCTGATTAGCAGCTCCGCCAATAGAGGACAGTCTTGCAGGACATGTTCTGGAATCTGTTCAGCACGAAGACGCTGGCAGAGAGCTGTTTGGCTCATACCTTATTTATATAAATGTTTGTAGAGTCTGCTGTGTCCAGGACGTAAGCGAAAAACTGCGACTTGGTCTTTTCTGCTCAGATGTTTGAGGTCTTTTTCATAGTTATAACCTGTGTTAGTTTTCCAATCTGTTTTATGATTTTCTCTTAAGGAGGGTTTTGATTTCTGGAAAAGATAGTGGCTGATAGCTTGTTGGAGCCCCACTGCAGCCAATCTTCACTGTCGAGACAGTACCCGGCCATGGCCATTCAGTTAAACGTATTCCATTACTCCCCACCAAAAAATGGTTGAGATACTCCATGTCTGGGGACTGCTTGTACTGCTCTAGACAGTTTGCGATCTCTCGCTGACGATATTCTGTCTTCCCGGATAGTGGACCTCCGAGATTAAAACACTGCAAGAACAGCTTGCCTGAGGTTGCAAAAACTTTCAGTCATCATCCCACCTAAAAATAACTCAACCACAAAATATGCTGCCCCCACAAAAAACAACAGTGTTCTGCACCGGAAACTCGCCCGAAATAGCAGTCAATGACAAACTAACAGAATGAGCCAAGAGAAATCACAGCCACTGAAAAATAACCGGAAACAGCACAACTGATTCAATGAATGAAAATGAAATCCTGTCTTGACTTTAACTTTAGCTTGATGATGTGGCTAAGGCATTGCGAGTACAATTCGTTATTTCAACTTACCCCGATCGAAACCCACTTCTGGCTGTGTGGATTTTTATCATAGTATGAGGCGTCGCAGGTCAACCCAGCGTAAAATGGGTACCAGGATGTAAGCTCTGGGAAAGTAAAGACGGCAGGCATAATGCTGACCACATTACCCACCTAGTGCCGATTGGTCTGTAAAAATATGGGTGCTCTTTCCATATTCCCGATGCGCCTAAAGGTGTGAAAAGGGATCTTTACTTTGTTTCTTTTACTTATTTGATGTGAGTAGCTAGTTTTTTAAAGAACAAGAAATACATTACCTGTGGAAGACTGCCGATGATGCTGCCGGCTGGTGGTTGCATGGAAGCATACATGCCAGGTACACCCTGGGACATCTGTAGATTACTGTAACCATACGCCAGTGTCTCCTTCATCAAGCCGTGGTACATCTGCAGGGCTTCCATCACTCTTTTGTTTAGCTCCACAAGGCAGGCGTGTTTCCTGGAAACAACATGGAACAAGAAAACATAATCTGTTGGAGAACTTGTACGAGACTAGTTCTAACACTTAACCTTCTGCCTCCACAAACATATAATTCCTGCACTGGTGTGTGAGACTGGTTCTAACCCTTAACCTTCTGCCCCCACAAACATATAATTCCTGCACTGGTGTGTGAGACTGGTTCAAATACTTAAACTTCTGCCCCCACAAACATATAATTCCTGTGCTGGTGTGTGAGACTGGTTCTAATACTTAACCTTCTGCCTCCACAAACATATAATTCCTGCACTGGTGTGTGAGACTGGTTCTAATACTTAACCTTCTGCCTCCACAAACATATAATTCCTGCACTGGTGTGTGAGACTGGTTCTAATACTTAACCATCGAAACCTGCGTGGGCTGCGTGGATTTTTATCGTGGTTTGGGACGTCGCAGGTCGACCCAGCCTAAAATGGGTACCAGGATGGGCTGTCCTGGGAAAGTAAAGACAGCCGGCGTAATGCTGACCACATTACCCACAGAGTGCTGATGGTCTGTAAAAATATGGGACACTCTGCCCATATGCCCGATGCGCCGAAAGGCGTAAAAAGGGAACTTTACTTTTTTTTTTTACTTCTGCCTCCACAAACATATAATTCCTGCACTGGTGTGTGAGACTGGTTCTAACACTTAACCTTCTGCCCCCACAAAAATATAATTCCTGCGCTGGTGTGTGAGACTGGTTCTAATACTTAACCTTATGCCTCTACAAACATATAATTCCTGCACTGGTGTGTGAGACTGGTTCTAATACTTAACCTTCTGCCTCCACAAACATATAATTCCTACACTGGTGTGTGAGACTGATTCTAACACTTAACCTTCTGCCTCCACAAAAATATACAGAAGGCATGTTATACCGTGCTACGGGGGGCATGTTATACTGTGCTATGGGGAGGCATGTTATACTGTGCTATGGGGAAGAGCCATGTTATACTGTGCTATGGGGAAGAGCCATGTTATACTGTGCTATGGGGAAGCATGTTATACTGTGCTATGGGGAAGCATGTTATACTGTGCTATGGGGAAGCATGTTATACTGTGCTATGGGGAAGAGCCATGTTATACTGTGCTATGGGGAAGCATGTTATACTGTGCTATGGGGAAGCATGTTATACTGTGCTATGGGGAAGCATGTTATACTGTGCTATGGGGAAGCATGTTATACTGTGCTATGGGGAAGCATGTTATACTGTGCTATGGGGAAGCATGTTATACTGTGCTATGGGGAAGAGCCATGTTATACTGTGCTATGGGGAAGCATGTTATACTGTGCTATGGGGAAGAGCCATGTTATACTGTGCTATGGGGAAGCATGTTATACTGTGCTATGGGGAAGCATGTTATACTGTGCTATGGGGAAGAGCCATGTTATACTGTGCTATAGGGAAGAGCCATGTTATACTGTGCTATGGGGAAGAGCCATGTTATACTGTGCTATGGGGAAGAGCCATGTTATACTGTGCTATGGGGAAGAGCCATGTTATACTGTGCTATGGGGAAGAGCCATGTTATACTGTGCTATGGGGAAGCATGTTATACTGTGCTATGGGGAAGCATGTTATACTGTGCTATGGGGAAGCATGTTATACTGTGCTATGGGGAAGCCTGTTATACTGTGCTATGGGGAAGCATGTTATACTGTGCTATGGGGAAGAGCCATGTTATACTGTGCTATGGGGAAGCATGTTATACTGTGCTATGGGGAAGCATGTTATACTGTGCTATGGGGAAGCATGTTATACTGTGCTATGGGGAAGCATGTTATACTGTGCTATGGGGAAGCATGTTATACTGTGCTATGGGGAAGCATGTTATACTGTGCTATGGGGAAGCATGTTATACTGTGCTATGGGGAAGCATGTTATACTGTGCTATGGGGAAGTATGTTATACTGTGCTATGGGGAAGCATGTTATACCGTGCTACGGGGGGCATGTTATACTGTGCTATGGGGAGGCATGTTATACTGTGCTATGGGGAAGAGCCATGTTATACTGTGCTATGGGGAAGAGCCATGTTATACTGTGCTATGGGGAAGAGCCATGTTATACTGTGCTATGGGGAAGAGCCATGTTATACTGTGCTATGGGGAAGAGCCATGTTATACTGTGCTATGGGGAAGCATGTTATACTGTGCTATGGGGAAGAGCCATGTTATACTGTGCTATGGGGAAGAGCCATGTTATACTGTGCTATGGGGAAGAGCCATGTTATACTGTGCTATGGGGAAGCATGTTATACTGTGCTATGGGGAAGCATGTTATATTGTGCTATGGGGAAGCATGTTATACTGTGCTATGGGGAAGCATGTTATACTGTGCTATGGGGAAGCATGTTATACTGTGCTATGGGGAAGCATGTTATACTGTGCTATGGGGAAGAGCCATGTTATACTGTGCTATGGGGAAGAGCCATGTTATACTGTGCTATGGGGAAGCATGTTATACTGTGCTATGGGGAAGCATGTTATACTGTGCTATGGGGAAGCATGTTATATTGTGCTATGGGGAAGCATGTTATACTGTGCTATGGGGAAGCATGTTATATTGTGCTATGGGGAAGCATGTTATACTGTGCTATGGGGAAGTATGTTATACCCTGCTATGCAATCACTTTACTTTCTCTTTTTCACATTCCCTTCCATATTTCCCCCACCACTATACACGATCCATGCAATTTTGTTCCAGCGAATTCCCCCCAATACCTGTATTACTCATGTCCTATTTATGCACATTTTTATACCGCAGCAGAGGCCAGTCTCGACATCTTCTCCAGCATCTATATCTACAAGACATTTCCAAGGCAGATCAGGTTGTGTGCTGACTAATTATTTCACAGCATAATGTATTTACTTCTTGTTCTTATTTTTCTGTGTTCATCCTTTAAACGCGTCTTGCACACTGTGTTGTGGTTTACAGCTAGGCTGTGACATCTGCACCTTCAGGAACTAAGCTGACTTACATGTTGTCCCTCTCAAGCAAATGAACTCCAACACTGAAGGAGATACCCCTAATTAGTCAACATTGTTACGGGGACTGTGGATATATTCCACCCTCCCCAACCTAAATGAGGCCACTGAACCAACACAGAGAAAATACTTTATGAATAAAAACTTCAAAAAAGCACCAGGAAAAAAAGAAAAGGGAAAAGAAACCTACTTGTCTACGATCTCCAGTTCTGCATCAATTGATGGCCCCATAGACCGGCACTGTTCTGAAAATAACAATATCACCATTTTACAAAACAGATAATTACTACAGAGATGGGATTGATCAGTTCCAAGTCACTGATTCTACCCCTGACAGAGGGTAATCAGTTATCTTCTTCTTATAAAGGTGTATGTACAGCTGCAACAGCTGTACTGCTTAAGTCCAGCTGTGTGATCACACCAACATGTGAAACAAGAATTATCAACAGGCAATGTAGTATACCATTAAAAATATTTTTTGGCCAAACGTGGACACTTACATCCTCCAATGAATGTGAAATTGTGACAACAGAGATGAAATGCCTTAGAAGTGCTGCAGGAGTTTCAAGGAAAGACATGAAATCACGAAATCAGATGAATGCTAGGAATAAAGCCAGTCTTACAAGTCATTAAAGAACAACAAATGAAGTGGTTTAGACACCTAACATGAATGCCCTGGTACTATCCGCCACAGCGAGCCACACTAAAACATTACAAGGGGTATAGAGTGAGCGGAAGACCTTGGAAAAGATGGAGCCTTACAGAAATGAACATCAGTCTTAATAGTGCTCTTGACATAGCTCATCAACGAATGTTACATCTCCCCCGACACTTTGGTGAGGTACAAGGTGGAAGAGAAGAAGAAGAATAATAAGAAGAAGATGAAGAGCTGTGGTAAACATGCTGGCACCTACCTGTCTTTCCAGACGATTGTGTAATACTGTGCTACGAGGACGCATGAGACTCACAGCCAATGAATGCTAAGAAGAAGAAGAAGAAGAATGGCATGGGACTGCCAGGATAAGACAATAAGACAGCAATCAGATTCTCAACAAGCTGGCTTTCCAGAATGAACTAGCGGACTAGATGACAAGTAATGTACCACTGCCTGCAGGCAGAAGTATGGACAGAGCTGAAAACATCAAAGCTGTAAAGACTAGAAGGTGGAGAATAATGAGTCTCAGATGCTAACCCAATTACGTGACCTGGGAGTAAAGCCTATTAAGGCTGTCTATGCCATCTTTGAGGTCAAGATCATCATCAGGTAGCAGATCCATAGCAGAACGTCACTCTCATCATGGTCTACCTGAAAGAAGCTCCATCTTTCACCAGCTTCCCCATCTCATGCACTTTCCTACCCAAGGTCGGCCTCTGCCCTTATTCCAGGTACCATGCCTTCTGCTACTATTCTTTCCAATCTAATTGTGGTTTACATTAGGCTATGATATCTGCTCCTTTCAACTAAACACATCTGATTTCAGCAAAGACATACAATATGCTTGTTATGGGATAGTTCAAATATCCCCCCCCCCCCCACCCATAATGGGGGGGAAACAACCCACACACTGTCTTACCTTCCAAGAGAAGCAGGTGATCACTGTCAACTTCTATCTCCCCTGTAGGATCTGCATTCTGAATCAGATTCAGAGCTTCATCGATTTTTGCCTGGTTAATTGAGAAACAGGAAAGTTATGATAATTAAAGAGCTTTTCTTCAAGTTCACCGGCTGTAAACTCCGGCATAAAGTTCTGGTTGTTCGTCTACTTCTGGATTTTTGGTACTAATTCAGAACTTGAGCATTTCTATTTTACAGATTTGGCTTACTTGTATGTGGACCCTTCGTTCTTTGCCTCTTAGGCAACTTCAAAGAAAACCCTTACTTTGCTGACTCTTACAACGTGCTTGTTAAGGTGAAAGTGATACCTATTCTTTCTTTCCTCAAACCAGGTTCCCTAAAAGAGACACAGAGGCCAATCAGCATGAAAATGAGCATAAAATATAAGTCACACTTCGGGTAGGAAAGTGCATGAGAGAGACTGAGTATTTTTCAAGCAGTCAGTGGTAAGAGCGACATTCTATAAGGGGCCAGCCACATGATGATGGTGACATCTTGAACAATCTTCTTCTTTCTTTACCTTCATCGGCTGTAAATTCTGGCAGAAAGTTCTGGTTATTCATTCACTTCTTCTTCTTCTTCACTTCCTCTTTTACCACTGTGGGTGTCGAGGGAGATATAAGGTTCTGTTTCTGGCTCTTCTGGCCTCCTCGACCATAGGCACATCGTGCTGTTGTAGAGCTTCTCTGATGTTATCCTTCCATATTTTTCTTGGTCTACCTTTTGCTCTACGACCTTCTTCTCTTTCCATGTATGCTTTGTATGGTATGGTGTCACAAGGCATTCTCTCTAAGTGGGCAAACCATTTCACTTGCTGTCTTTGTATGTAATCCAGAGTTGGTTCTGTGCTGACTTTTTCTCTTATGATCTCATTCCTGATCTTATCTCTTATGGTCACTCCTAAAGCCCTTCTCAGACATCTCATTTCCGTGGTTACTAATTTTCTTCTATGGTTTGTTGTGAGTGACCATGTCTGGCACTGGTAGCACAGAGTTGGAATATTCATTCACTGCTGGACTTCAATTTTGTTCCAGAAACTGAATTTGGCATGCACATCCATTTTAAAATCTGGCTCATTCTAACTGTTGATTCGTCGCCTCTCAAACAAATACATCCGGACTCATTCAGCATGACTGGTAGGGGGCAATGGGTCTATTCTTTTTTGTCCTCCCCACGATGGGGTCCTTAATCCCACTCAGTGATCCATCAGATGATAACACCACTTTGTTTTAGAATACAAGAGTACTGATACTCTCTCATCAATACAATTTCACATTAGATAGCAACAACAGAAACACTGTCTTATCTAAGACCAGTGGTTCTCAACCTTCCTAATGCCGTGACACTTTAATACAATTCCTTATGTTGTGGTGACCCACACCCCCCCCCCCCCCCCCCATTATTTTCACTGCAACTTCATAAATACAGTGAATATGTGTTTTCCGATGGTTTTAGGTGACCCCTGTAAGAGGGTCGTTCAACCCCAAAAGGGGTAATGACCCACAGATTGAGAACCGCTGTCTTAGACAGTAACACCATGAGCAACAAACAACCAACCTCATCAACTTCCTCCTCCTCTCCAGGCGACAGACTCAGAGTTTTCACTTGAACCTCCTCATTGAACTGTACAGATTTCTTCTCTTTCACTGTAAATTCAATTGTAAAAACCAATGAGGTTGTTTGTCTACTTCTGGACTTTAATCTTGTTTCAGAACTTGAGTTTTGCATGCATATCCATTTTACATATGTGGCTTATTTGTATGCATACTGATGGCCCCTGGCCTCTCAGACCGAGGCATTCCAATGTTAAACAATGCCGCTAATTAGTTGACTTTTAGGACATGCTTGTTAGGTAGGCTGTGGGTCTACCCGATATGCGTTGTTTACAGAGAACAATAAGTACAGACTAATCTTACAGGGCAACTGTTTCTTCCCCACCAGATCTATATTCTGCAGGATGAACATCTCAAGGGCGAGAATCAAACAGCTCCAAATGACGGAAACTATATAACGATATAGCCTAGTTATTAAAAAAAACTAAAGCAGGTCAAGTTCCTTCACACGCCAGTGGTGCATCCAGCACTTAAGGCTAGATTCACATACTCAAGCAGGTCAAGTCCCTTCACACGCCAGTGGTGCATCCAGCACTTAAGGCTAGATTCACATACTCAAGCAGGTCAAGTCCCTTCACACGCCAGTGGTGCATCCAGCACTTAAGGCTAGATTCACATACTCAAGCAGGTCAAGTCCCTTCACACGCCAGTGGTGCATCCAGCACTTAAGGCTAGATTCACATACTCAAGCAGGTCAAGTCCCTTCACACGCCAGTGGTGCATCCAGCACTTAAGGCTAGATTCACATACTCAAGCAGGTCAAGTTCCTTCACACGCCAGTGGTGCATCCAGCACTTAAGGCTAGATTCACATACTCAAGCAGGTCAAGTCCCTTCACACGCCAGTGGTGCATCCAGCACTTAAGGCTAGATTCACATACTCAAGCAGGTCAAGTCCCTTCACACGCCAGTGGTGCATCCAGCACTTAAGGCTAGATTCACATACTCAAGCAGGTCAAGTTCCTTCACACGCCAGTGGTGCATCCAGCACTTAAGGCTAGATTCACATACTCAAGCAGGTCAAGTCCCTTCACACGCCAGTGGTGCATCCAGCACTTAAGGCTAGATTCACATACTCAAGCAGGTCAAGTCCCTTCACACGCCAGTGGTGCATCCAGCACTTAAGGCTAGATTCACATACTCAAGCAGGTCAAGTCCCTTCACACGCCAGTGGTGCATCCAGCACTTAAGGCTAGATTCACATACTCAAGCAGGTCAAGTCCCTTCACACGCCAGTGGTGCATCCAGCACTTAAGGCTAGATTCACATACTCAAGCAGGTCAAGTCCCTTCACACGCCAGTGGTGCATCCAGCACTTAAGGCTAGATTCACATACTCAAGCAGGTCAAGTCCCTTCACACGCCAGTGGTGCATCCAGCACTTAAGGCTAGATTCACATACTCAAGCAGGTCAAGTCCCTTCACACGCCAGTGGTGCATCCAGCACTTAAGGCTAGATTCACATACTCAAGCAGGTCAAGTCCCTTCACACGCCAGTGGTGCATCCAGCACTTAAGGCTAGATTCACATACTCAAGCAGGTCAAGTTCCTTCACACGCCAGTGGTGCATCCAGCACTTAAGGCTAGATTCACATACTCAAGCAGATCAAGTCCCTTCACACACCAGTGGTGCATCCAGCACTTAAGGCTAGATTCACATACTCAAGCAGGTCAAGTCCCTTCACACGCCAGTGGTGCATCCAGCACTTAAGGCTAGATTCACATACTCAAGCAGGTCAAGTCCCTTCACACACCAGTGGTGCATCCAGCACTTAAGGCTAGATTCACTTACTCAAGCAGGTCAAGTCCCTTCACACGCCAGTGGTGCATCCAGCACTTAAGGCTAGATTCACTTACTCAAGCAGGTCAAGTCCCTTCACACGCCAGTGGTGCATCCAGCACTTAAGGCTAGATTCATATACTCAAGCAGGTCAAGTCCCTTCACACGCCAGTGGTGCATCCAGCACTTAAGGCTAGATTCACATACTCAAGCAGGTCAAGTTCCTTCACACACCAGTGGTGCATCCAGCACTTAAGGCTAGATTCACATACTCAAGCAGGTCCAGTCCCTTCACACGCCAGTGGTGCATCCAGCACTTAAGGCTAGATTCACATTTGTATCCACCGATCTGCCCCTGGTGAGTCATGTGCTCAACATCACGACCATCTTTCCTTCCCAGGAAATTGCCTGGTACCCATTTAAGGCGGGATGGGCTATGGAAGCGTTTCTCTTTTTTTGTTGTTGTTGTTGCCTTGACACCCTTGTCAGGAAGTCTTTTTTTATTTGCGGTACACCTACCCTTAAAGTGGTTTTTAATACTAAGGAAGAAATAAAAAACTGCAAATTCAATCTTCAGTTGTCTTTAATGAGATCAATGAAACTGCTTGGAGAAAATTTTTCCATTTTTTCTTTATGTTTATGGAAAGTTTAGTAAATTTTACCCTCAAATCACTTGAAGTTTGCTCCTGTATCATTTTTTAATGTAAGCGTACGTTAAGAATGCACTGCATCTGTGCCAATAGGATTATTTTCTGAATACACCTGCATCCAGAAAGCTTCTTGGCTTTCTTCACGGCATTTCTGTTTTAAACTGCTGTCTTCGCTGATCTCAAGCAAATTTTGAAAAATTCTTTGATCACTGGCATGGCAATCCTGACATAGGCGGCAAGGACCCAGTTTGAGAATCGCTGGGCTAGGGTGTCAAGTTTAAAAAAAAATTTTAATAAGACTCCTGGCTGATTTGATTTCATGACCTTCGGATCCACATACTAGTATCTAGCTGCCACATCACGGCGGCTCCCACAGGTATACTGGGGCACCACCAAATGGCTACTAAGTAACCTGTATTCCAGTATGGGTGGGTTTGAATGATGGTATGGTAGCTCAGTCATGTCTGACCAAACAAGTTTTCTATGAAGTTCTGACAAAATCTGCAACCCACCTGTAACTTCTGGTCGAACTTCAGCTGTTAAGTCTGCAGTGACAAAGTTAGCTGGGAACAGGCCTTCTCCTCTGTGGTTGGAACCCTTCCACCAATTCTGATCTCTGGAACAAATAGACAAAAGTAACAACATGGGGGTATGCTGCCATAAAAAGTCAGCGTGAAAGTACTTTTATGGATATATGGTAATACACATGGTTGCACACTGGCAACTATGAACCTCTTTTAACCACAGTGAAAAGGCAAAAAATGCAATGGTTTGGACATGTAATAGGATCTAACAGCCTCTAAAAAAAACAATACTGCAGGGCTCAGTAGAGGGAGATAGGAGAAGAGGCAGACCAAGAAAGACCTGGTTACAAAACCTGACTGACTGGACAGGCCTCAGGCATGCAACCATGAAGTCCATAACAACTGACCGCCAAAGGTGGAGCGAGATGTTCAGACAGTCAACAGAAACTGGTGACCTAACGACACATATTGTTATGCATAAGACCTGTACAGTCAGTAAAGTTCTGTCTCCTGGTTTTTCTTGGGCTGCCTCTGGTCTTATCCTTAATTCTGCCCTAATTATAACTTTGTCAGAGACAAAATATACAAATTTGCGGGACATCAGGGGTTTTTCTTGGCGGTGGTGAAACGTCGCAAGCTAGCTTGGTTTGGGCACATGGTGAGACATGATTGCAAAGACTGTACTTCAAGGAACATTTGTGGGGGGGGGGGGGGGGGGGGGGGGGGGGGGGGGGGGTAGGGTGTAGTTGAAGAAAAGGAGGGCAAAGAAGAACCTGGAATGACAAAATCAAGAAATGGACAGGACTAAGTTATCATACACAGATTAATCAAGCAGAAGACAGAGAAAGATGGCGGGTTTTATGGGCTAGTGCTTCCATCAATACACCTCCACGACCCTAATGTAATTATAACTTCTCTGGATGCTGAACCAAGGTCATTTTTGAAAAAAGGCTAGCTTTTATACCCCAGCCTGGTCAATTCTGACGTACATGACGGATTTATAAGAAAGTAAAAGGCATGAACCATGCAACAGTAACTCACCCATCATCCAAAACACAAATTAGTTCGCCAGCCTTAAAGGTCAACTCATTGTCCTCGGCGGCCTCAAAGTCATACAATGCTCGAACCTGTTGGAAATGAATCAGAATCGTGATACAGTCAGTCACTGCAATTAGTCAATGGTTCATTTGTAAATCTTATGCAAAGATGGTCCCCTTATGCATCAACATTAATAGCCACATGAAATGTTACCTTTCTGATCTTCTTGTGGCTGACTTAGCCTGAAGATGCTAGAATGACTGTAAGAAAGCTGGCTCACTTTTAATATAGCTCGTTTACTCTGGAACAAATACAGCTTTCAACAATTGACAACACTGGAACGCCACTCGAATTCCAGTATACACTTTGGCAGTATATTTCTCCTATTCCATCAGAATTACTCAACCACAATCATTGTTGTTCACTTCCACAAATTTCCTCCGAAGTCGGAGTACATCTGCCTGAGAGGTGGGGAACGAGTACTGCAAACAAATAAGCCAGTAAAACGGATGTACACGCAAAACTCAGGTCAAGGTAAAAGCCAAAAGTCCATTTTGGACGAACAACCGTGACTTACCGCCGGAATTCACAGCCGGTGAACAAGAAGAAGAAGAAGACTTCCACAAAGAATCCACAATAATCATTTACTCAACGTTGACTACACTTAATTAAAACTACATTGATGACATCATGACTGTCTTCTTCCAACTATGGTACACAACTGACCACGAGTCAACCTCGGACTTGCCATCGTTTACCTTTCTAGCCCCAAGTATCTCGTGCGGTCGTTTGAGGCACGGATTTTCTGCTTGACTTGCTGTGAGCGTGGAGACCATGTCATCACAACGACATGTAATAACACCCACATAACAAATTATCCTTCTGACCCCTTGTGTGAAGGCTTGCACTAAACTTGCTGAATGCTAGAATTATTAGTCATATCAACTGCTGAAAACTGCCAGTTACTGACTGTATTTACCACTTTTTGTGGAGCCTGAAAGTTTAGGGCTGCACGGCTTGTGCTGTCACCATGGACTGTACAGAGTAGAATTTAATGTTTGCCTCTGCAGAAACATATCCATGACCTTATTGAAGAAGAAGAAGAAGAAGAAGAAGAATAAGAAGAAGAAAGAAGAAGAAGAAGAAAAAAGGAGGAGGAGGAGAAGAAGAAGAACTGAGCGCACTGACTGCCAGAGTGCCCATTAATATCAAGATCTACATAAAATATGACCTTTCTGATCTCCTTGTGTGCGGGTTTGGATGGAACCTGCTGACTGCCAGAATGCCCAGGATAAAGAGCACTACTTCTGCCCGCTGTCTCGCTGCTGACAGATCTCCCGCTGGTCGACTTGCTGTGTTCTTGTTGCAAAGACAAGGCAATGGCTGCAGAGCAAAAAATGAGACATTACTGAGCCCGTACAAAAGCTGAATAGGTGTCGTGACTTGACGCTTAATGAAAGGGAGATCTGAAAGTTGTGGGTTCAAATCGGCATGGATCTGGAATTTTTCATACATGAACTTACCTACAAGTCATAAATGGGTACCAGGTAAAGTCATGGGAAGTAAAGGCAGCCAGCGAGATGATGACCACATCACCCACTGAGGGCCGACGGTTTAATGAAAAACATGAGTCTAGCCTATGCCTAATATACCAATGGCGTGTAAAGAGACATTTACTTCACTGAGCCTGTGTAATTGTCCTTTTTCTGCCATCTGAAGAAAGACTTTGGTATCCCTGGCCAGGTTGAAGATGAAATCAGAAAATTCACTAACTAAAAACGAAGCTAGCAGTGAATCAGAACAATTTGCACCTAAACGTATGAACAAAGACTCGTAAACAAAGTCAACAATTGTAAGAGTAACCTTCCCTGAATATTTGAATGGTAGTTCCTAATATTAAAATGAATACAGAGCAGAATGTACAGGACACACAATCGACGAAGACTGTTTTGTTTGGTCATATTAGAATTTCTCAATCAACAGACACAGGGTTGCTCTGGCGCCAAAGAGTTAAGGTTTCTGGTTATAAATATTTTTTTAAATTATACCATTATATTTGATTACAATTAAGCACATTATAATAATTATTAATAATGACTTAAACAAGGCTTTGGCTCCCTTAAGAGCTCTCCCCACTTCCATGTTTTCTTTGTGTTGGCGCTTCTGGTGAGCAATATTGTGACAGTTATCAGCACTAACATAACATAAAATGGTCTGCAAAGTTAGTGTTATTCAACATTGTATTTGAAGTCCATATATATCTAATCCAGCTCAAGAGTGACAGAAACAAGAGTCACAGAAACAGTCACAGAGACAGAGTCTTCTTCATGTTCACCGTCTGTAAACGCCGGCGAAAGGTTCTGGTTGTTCACCCACTTCTGGACTGTAGTCCTGTTCCAGAACCTGTTTTGTGTGTATCCGTTTTACAGATCTGACTCTCTGAAAGCAGGCTGTTGGTTCCTTGCCTCTCAGGCAGATATTTGTCCAAACATTTCTCTGATTTCTCCACCCTTTCTGAATTCATCCCATTTTGTGTTCACGATTTTCCCTCTGACATTTATTTTCAAATGCATTGAACTTTTGCTGCCATAACAACCCATAACACCCCTAGAATTTTGGACTCTCCTGGCAAGTGGGATTTCCTTTTTTTGGGGGGTTAATTAAAAATAAAGTATGAACCTTTTATGAAAACTATTTTCTTTACATAATATGCTCTATATAACTACCATTGTTTTGAAAAGACATTTTGATGCATGTCCTCCAGTGCTGAAGAACACGTATAAGCACAGCCGGAGTTATACTTGTAATGGCACTGGTGATATGTTTAATTTTCCCTAGGTATGGAGATTCATGGGACACCATGTAAAGGTTAAGTCGGAAGATGTGAACCAGCGTCATTGCACACGGTTATAAACCATAAGTGCTTTGCCACCAGTACGGACAGCTGATAAGAAACAGTCCATCTGTGTTGCCGTCTGCACCAAACCCAGTAGCTACAGCGACGTTCCTCCATTTACCCCAAAGTGTTAACTCTGGTACCCATTTCTTAGAGGCTGGGTAAACCCAGGGAACCGCCCGGTTTCAAACACAGGTCGTGTGCTGTAGCGAGTCGCAGATGGATTTGAAAGCAAGTCTCCTATTGACTGCGCTAATGGGCCCCTGGGACAACCTCTACACCAGAGCTTAACACAAGACAGTTAACGACCTACCTTTTGCTAAATCTTCTTCTTCCTTTTTTAATACTGATGGATTTGATGCAGATTTCTTCTATAAATTGAAATAACAAAATAAAATAATTGAAAAACTGAAGAAAAAAATTGCTTATAATTTCAAGTTCAACGTGTTAATAACAAAGCAATTTTTCCCCGTTGCAAATTTAAACAAAGAAGAGACAAACAATTTTGCACAATTCATTGTCTGGCATATTTCGCTCATCTCGTCATGTGCATAATACATTCATTCATTCATTCATTCAGTAGCATGTCCCTCGCGGAACCTCGCTGCCATAACAACCCTCCGGAAAACCTTCCTATCCTGAGCAAGATGTCCTGCGTCTGATACACCCATCTGGAGATCATCTGCCACATCCTGCACCCATCTTCTCCTTGGCCTTCCTCTTCCTCTCTTCCCAGGCATATACCCCTCCATTATTGTTCTCTCTAGACTTCCATGACGTTTCAAGTGAGCAAAATATTTCAATTTTCTTTGTTTTATTGTCTTTACTAGCCAACCCTCTTCAATATTCAGCTCTTGAAGTATGGATGCATTTGTTCTTTTCTTTACCCAAGATATTCTTAGAACCTGTCTGTAACATTTATATTCAAATGCATTTATGCATAATACAGTAACAATTAAATAAATTAAGCGGGTAAGTGAATCTTTTATAACTGAAGTACAAATTCAACACATTCAAAAGCAACCGTAACGTTAGAATGTTTGCTAGATGCTGTGATCTTCTTCTTCTTCTTCGCGTTCATCAGCTGTACACTCTGGCGGAAAGTTCTGGTTGTTCGTCCACTTCTGAACTGCAGTCCAGAACCTGAGTGTTGCGTGTGCATCTGTTTTACAGATCTGATTCACTTGAACCAGACTGTTGGTTCCTTGCCTCTCAGGCAGATGCACTCCGACTTCAAAGGAAGCTCCCCAATTAGTCGACTCTTACGACATGCTTTTGGGCAGGCAGAGGGTCTATTCTTGTTTTCCCCATGATGGGGCCCCGGAACCCACACGAGGAAGATGCTGTGATATCACAGCTTTGAACCCCACACACTGTTTTCACCTCTCAACACTGAGCCACTGGTGTAGATAATCACATCACTTTGGCAGGAACAGTCATTTTCTTCTTCTTTCATTCGCCTACATATATCCATGACGTGTGTGCGTGGCATCCTGATTGCTGTGGTGCGCCTCTTGGCTGGTTGCCTCCGACTTCAGCACCTTGTTTTGCTAGGGTAGACTGTGATCATACTCGAGGAGGGTAGGCACATCCATTCGTCTTTCACCATTACCTCGTTTATTGTCCCATCCAGTTTCCCGCTGGGGGGTTGAGACCCCAACCTTCAACTGGATTGCTGGGAAGAACAGGGTCCACCACGTGAAGGTGAGGTAGGCTTGAGCAAGAGAGGCTAACAGACATTAAGAGTCTTGTATTGCGCATCATTGCTTCATTAGGACCCCAGGAACAGTCATGAATCAGATGTTTAATGTCTGATTCTGCAGCATGTGTGACACAGCGGCCTCCTTTTTATTCCCAGGTTCGATCGTATTTGTCACAAGGGTGGCGGGTGATTGTTTATAGACGAGGAGAAAGATGGTCGTGTCGTTAATGGTGATGATGATGCACAATTAGCACTCGTTGCATGCTTCTCAAGTTGACTCTGATTATACAACAAAGTGTCTGGAAACAACTACTCTTGTCTACAATCTATTTATTGTTATATCTCAGCAATGTTACAAATTAACATCAGTGATATTTTGAAAGGTGCTGTGTTCTTCCTAAATACTAAATACTTGTAGGTTCGCGTTGTGTTCTTTATCTCTAGTTACTTGGTAAACTGGTTCTATTGTCTTTAACTGCCACCGGCTACTAGTGCAGGTTGGGCTAAAAGGTTTGTTATCTAATGCCGTCTAACTACTTATCTATGCTCTGGCCTCTTCTTCATCTGTCTCCGAGTCAGTATCTGTCCCCGAAGTTGTATCTACACCTGAATCCGGCTGGACCCATGGGTGGTGGAAAATGTGAAACTCTCTTACTATGAAGCGGTATACAAGAGTTGATCCGTCGTCTTGTGTAAAAATAATCGTGACCAGTCGGAATGGGCCACTGTTTCTGACAGTAATTCTAATCGAATACATATATATATATTTCTTTAAATATCTGCCTCAGTCTATCTCCGTTTTTCCTTTGGCCTGTCTCCGTCTGTGTCTTGTGTCTCCTCTATTTGTGTCTATCCTCTGTCTATCCCCGTCTAACCTCTGCCCTGCCTGAGTCTATCCTCTGGCCTGCCTCCGTCTGTGTCTGTGTGCACATATTCTGTATGTTTATCCTCTGGCCTGTCCGTCTCGTGTCTGTCAAAGGTTCTGGGCAATCGTTTATAAAGGGGTTACTAGCCTGCTCCCAGGGGGCTCCTGTCCCTCGTTGTTTTGCAGATTTCTGCAGCGACCTGAGCTGGCCGGGTCCGTGGAATTTTACCTAATGATGTAAACTAATTGCTTTGGTGCTGGACGGAGAAAGTCACATGATGTCAAATCAGACGACTCAAAGTACGTGGGAAACAAGAGTAGGGACCTAAGGGGGGATATAAGTGCTTGTTAAGCACAAGTTCTAACAATAAGGGTGAAGGCCACAAGGGGTCTTGTCGTGCAAACAGCACAACACTAAAAAGGGGGTAGGGGTACTGACTTTGCTACATATGTGCTGGCCTGTAGCTGCATTCCTAGCAGAGGTGTTGAAGAAAGTAAGAATGAAAATTGTTGTTGAAAGAATGAAAACGAGATAAGTAAAATATTTTTGTCACAGTCAAGATATAACACTGTTTTCTTTTTGTTCTCCCCGTTCACCAGCTGTAAACGCTGGCGGAAAGTTCTGGTTGTTGTTCCACTTCTGAACTGCAGTCCTGTTCCAGAACCTGAGTGTTGTATGAACATCTGTTTTACAGATCTGACTCATCTGTATGCAGACTGTTGGTTCCTTGCCTCTCAGGCAGACGCACTCCGACTTTGAAGGAAGCTCCCAATTAGTTGGCTCTTACGACATATTTGTGGGTAGACAGTGGGTCTATTCTTGGTTTCTCTGTAATGCGACCCCGGAACCCACAAGGGAAATAACACTTTTAAAAACCATACCGGAAGAAACAGTTCAAGGCAAATAGCAAGAGGCAGACAATGATGCAAATGGGAGGATAATATCAAGATAGATGAACAGCAGTCTCAGAGAGTGTATAACTAGGTCAGGATACAGTACTGGAGATCCACTGCAGCCAACCATCATTGTGAAGATGGCACATGACCAACTGAACAAGAATAAAAAGGAATAAGAAGGTAAAGGTTAAAGGTTAAAAGTTGATGCACCAATTTTTATCCCATATGGCTTGATCTCTCTTTACAGGAGGGTGAGCCACCTGCTGAGAGGATCTCACCAGGTACAAACTCTGTAGCTCCAGCGACGATCCCCAGGGATCTCTGCAGAAATGGCGCTCATAAACCAAACAACGCAGCCATAAAAGGAATCCACAACTGTGAGATTAAGAAGATGAAACACAAAATTCTTGGCTAAGTGAATATGGATCTACTCACTGCTTCTGTGTCACTGAAGTCGATTCCTTCTTTCTTCAAACTTTCACAGAATGATGATATTAAACTGTGGAAGTGTTACATATTACTACATATGGAATCAATACATTCTGTACATACACAGGCTCTCCTTGACTTATGACCAGTATCTTATCCAACTAAAAGGTCGTAAGTCGAACTAGTCAAAAGTTGACATTCCTTCAAATGCGTTATATCAATTGTACATAAAAGACAAAAATTCATTATAGGTACACATAATTATTGTAGATAATGTGAAAGTTCATAATATTTACTCAATTCCATCAGTTCCAAGAACCTTCTGACCCTAACAATGTAGCTATCTTTCTTTATTTACTATTTTTATTTATTTATTTGTGTGTGGTCGTAAGTGAGGATGGTTGTAAGTCGCATAGGTCATAAATCGTGGAGAAGGTGTATATACAGTGCTGACGTGGTTCAGTGGTTGGAGAAAGAGCCTGTCAAGACAGTGGTACGGGTTTGATCTCCTAGGAGTGGTAGGATGTTTTTTATGAGTTCTTTTTTAATGTAGCTCTGTGGTCAACCAAGACTCCTATCTCTCTCGAATGAAATGCCATAATGCTTATTAATAAAAGAGAAACACACACACATAAATACAAAGAAATAGAAAGAAAATTACCCTAAAGGGTGCACCCTATAATGATTTTTATGTTTATGTGGGTTTTTTTTTTTTGACGTATCAACATCATGATCCCTTCTTCTTCTAACTCAAGCCTGAATCTGAAGAAGATTTTTAGCACAGTGCACAGGTTCTGTAGCACCGGCAGGGATACTGAAATACTTTGGGTAGATTTTTAAACTAAAAATTTTTGACGAAGCAGCGCCGTTATGCTACTCGTTTTGATTTCCAACTGCCAAGGGGTTTTTTTTTACTTGCGTAAGAATACACACGGGCGTCTGATCTTACTAACAAGAGAGAACAGGGGAACTACTAGAAGTCCACGTGAAAAAATCCCAGCGTAAACTGGAGCTTGAACCCAAGACCTCCAGTGCTCGAGCCAGACACCATACCTCGAGACCCTGCAGCCCATAATGAGTGGAAGGTTTAATATAAAGTGAAGTTAAGCAGTCTTGTACAGGGCATTACGATTCTTTAGGTCAGCCCAGCACCAGAGTACCATGTATCTTCTTATTCTTCTTCTTAAAGACTATGTTGTGTGGCACTGGTAGTCATGTCTATCCATGTCTCACTCTGTCTTTATAAAGACCTCCTTGGATGGTGGAAAGTGCCCAGTTCTGCCCCTGCCTTTCCTTGGGGGTCAACCTATCTGCACGCTGCTGCCATGCATGGATCCTCTAGAGACAGTTAACTGTAGATCAGTGCATGATGAAGTTACCACCCAGGGAAGGCTACAGATGTCCCACAAAAACTAACCCAGAAGACTAACCCGGATAACAAATGCCTGAAGAAGTTGGATGTTTCAGTCGCAAGTGCACAAAATCTCAGTTTTGCTGTAAACGGGCACAACACATTTTCCTCTCTCAGATGAACAATGAAAAAGAAGACAAAATGAAAGATATGTCATTCTTCTTCTTTTGTTCACCAGAAATAAGTTGTCTATATCAGCAATTTTGTCTCTCTCTAGTGTAAATGTCACTGTCATTTTTAGTTCGTTGAGTGGTCCACTGAGTTTACCTTCCACTGTTGTTCTTTCTGGCCAAAAGGTTTGCCTTAATGTATCAAGACAGGTAATGAATGACAGAAAGACAAAAAATAAAATATATAGACAATGAGAGACTCAGTCAAAGGCAAAGGTACTGTCTAACACAGAAAACAGACAGAAAAAGAGAAAGACCAAAAGGGTGACAGAAAATATGAGATAAGGAGAAGAGAAAAGACAGAAAGTAAGAGACAGAAAGATAGAGAAACAGACAGAGATAGTGAGAGAAAGAAAGACAGAGAAGCAGAAAGACAGTAAAAGACATAAATACAGAGACAGAAAGATATAAAGATAGACAGAGACAAACAGACACAGAAAGATAGATATACAGAGAACTATAAAATAAAACAGGAGGTATCAGAACAGTGTGGAGGACACAGGCAGAACAAAGACAGTCTACCTGAGGGCTGGATCATCCCTGAATTCAGGCAGCTCTGTCCAGGCTTTGATCATCAATTTGAGTTTCTGTGCCACTTTTGGATGTGCCTATCAGACAGAATACATTCACACTACATTGACAAGGACAATTTTTAGCAGAACTGTACATAAACATTCAATACTTGAAAGTAAAAAAAAAAAAAAAAAAAAAAAAAAAAAAGAAAGTTACAGAAGGACGCTAGACAACATTAACCGTGTGGCCCCGAGAAGGCTAAATATAATAACTTCTGGTTGTGATAGTCTTGTAAATACTGATATATGGTCAAGCTTGCAGTGACCTGTTTTCATAAAGCACAGTTAAATTCAACTGGTTCTAATGCATGCCAGCGCAGGATTCAGTAGATAAGGATATGAATATAGTAACTAAAATTAGTATTTAAGGGGTTTTCTCATGACCCAAATGTTTTTTTCTAAAGCCAAGTTGATTTCAAACTTCCTGTATGCCTCATTGATAGAGGTCATAGGGTCACAGCAGGAGTCACCCAGTACATTTGTTTCTTAGACCCCAGAAAATGTTTTTAATACTTCACAATGTACTTTCTACAGAAGCAAAGATGCCTGCGTTGGTTGGTACATGTCTCTCACATGAAGGACGGTCCTATTCCAAAGGATCTCCTAAGTGGTGAACTGGTGACAGGGATATGTGACCTGAAAGATATCAACACTGGCACAGACACTTGGAAGAGATCAGCTGCAGGCCGACTCCTTTGGAGGCAGACAGTGAAAGACGGACTGTCGCAGTTTGAAAGAGGCCAAACACAGCCAGCTATAGAGAGGTGATGCCTAATATAAAACCAGCGTCAGGACGATAGAGTATCATCCTGTTTAAATGTGAACCATGTGGCAGAGACTGTCACTTCCCCACTGGACTTTACTGTCATAGCGGACGCTGTTCCCAATACCAACGGCACAACTCCATGGTCCCCAGGGATCGATGGTTGCCTACTACTACTCACTCTGTTCATGTCTATTCTTCTGCATCTTTTTTCACTGTCTGTAAGCTTCGGCAGAAAGTCCTGGCTGTTCATTCATTTAAACTTTGTGCCAGGGCCTCAGTTTTGCATGTACGTCTGTTCTACTTGCTTATTTGTATGCAGCCTGATGTTACTTGCCACTTTGGCAGATGCACTCCAACTTTGGAAGTCCCCAATTAGTTGACTCCTATGACATGCTTGTGGGCAGGCAGTGCATCTATTCTTGTTTTCACCACAATGGGACCCCAGAATCCACAGGGGGAACATATTTATTGATTACTTCCTGTAAATATCATTAAATATTTTGAAAATAAAAATGTGAAATGTAGATAAATGTGAAAGCTTAGTCTGACCTTTCTCCTCAAGACCTTTCCGACATAGTTAAACCTGCCAGTGCAAAAACCTCCAACAGTATAGCTCTGAGAATCATTACAGTCCACAGTGTATCCCGCCACAACCAGGCACTAGCATCACAGGATGTTTTGTTAGAACTGGACAGGTATTTAGAAGAGAGGCAAACCAAAGCCTACCTTTTGAAAGATCAATGACCGGCATTCTGTAACAAAGTCTCTGGAGCAGATCTCCAGATGAAACGGCCGGCCACAGTTGCTGGCACAGGCATCCAATAGCTGCGGACAGTCAAGACAACCAGTCGGAGAATAATCCCATCCTTGTCTACAGTTAAAGGTTCTTTATTAATATCATACCCCAGATGACGTCACAGAACAGTCCAACATTTTAGAGGGTGGTATAACTGGGTTTCCTGGCTTTCTGATGCTTTTAATGACCTCAAAACATCTAGAACTGGCCCTAACCCCAACCCACCTACGCCCCACGAGAGAGTGCAGCCTAGGTCCTACGACTGCATGCAGCCTAGGTCCCACGACTGTTTGCAGCCTATCTACCTCACCCCTGAAATTTTAGACTGTCCCGTGAGCTGTGGATTTCCCATGTCTGGGGTAGGATATTAATAAAGCACCCAGTTATATACAGACAGCAATGAGGCCAGAAAAGGAAGTCTTACTACCATACCATCAGTAAATAATTATTTTATAAATAATTATACAATTTAAAAGAAATTATACAACAAAAAATTATATACAGTAAAACCTCATTAACATGAACTCTCTTAAGATGAACACTCGGCTCAACATGAACACAATTCTGGTCTCAACAGACATGTACTGATCATAATACATTAGTCCTGTGTTAGCAGAGATTTTTTAAAGAAGAAATCTTGGATTTTTCGTTAACATTCATGATAACAGGGTTTTACTCTATAATAATTATATCTCCCTTTTCTTCTGTGTTCATCTGAAGATGTAAATGTGTTATGCCCGTTTACAGCATGGCTGCGATATCTGTGCTTTTTGGCCGACACATCCAACTTCTGCAGGCATTTGTTGAACAGCTTAGTCTTCCCAGTAAAAATTATACAAAAGACGACACAACAAGAAAACACAACTGTATGATAAGATCGAAAACAGTTACACACACACACAAAACAGTTCTATAGATATGAGATACAATACCTACAGTTAAAGCTTGCATGGCAACAAAGGGCACTCTGTGGTTCATTCTTTTCACAATGGATTTCAAACAGTCTTTGGCACTGTGGAATATAATGTGAATGATATCTAGCACATAGTATATATGCCACAGAGGATGGGATGGAAAGAGGGAGGGTGCAAGAGAAAGAGGCAAAGAGAAAAGAGGAAACATGGTGAAAATAAATGTCATAGACAGACAAAAAAACACCAATTAAATAGAACAAGAAATAGAAAACATAGGTTTTTATTTTAACTCAGTCCCAAGGAAGGCATCATATGTTCATAGGTTCCTATCTAGAAGAATAATGAACACAAGATCCGTCAATGTTGGGTTTCACTTTACCACCCCTTTGGGCCTCTGATGCTTAAACCCCGGGACTGAAACAAGCTAAGCGTTAAATTACGGTTATCTAATCAACCCGGCATTGAACCTTTCACCCCGTAAAAATTGTTAATAATTTACTTTTTTTAAACACTTTATTCAAAAGAAACTCACCATTTTAATTCTCTGAAATGCTACCCTAGGAAACTAGAGGAAGATTAAGAAAAAGCTAACGATATGTTGTCTTGATCAGTTTTTATAAAAAGCCAGGGGGTTGAAACCTTTGACCACCAAGCAGACAGGCAAGCCTGCTAGCAAGAAAAAGAGGAGAAGGAGGAGGCGGCAGGGGAGGAGGAGGAGGAAGAAGAAGAAGAAGAAGAAGAAGATGAAGAAGAAGTGCAACTGTTCTGCCTTTAGCATCAAAACTGCTGGGGGGAGTTTTAAGCAATAGGTACAGATGTGTGTCTACATTTGCATTTGTACTCTCTACCAGAAAGCAAACCATACTAATGTAACAGGGCGGTTTTCTTGACAGAGAGAGAGAGAGGTGCTGAAAGGGATATATAAATGGAAAGATGGAGAAGGGAAACACAAAGGAAGGAGAAAAAGAGGAGAGGGAAGATAATAAGAAGAATAATGTTCCTTCTTCCTTGTGGGGAGTTTAATAATAAAGTGTCAGAAAAAAGTCAACTGCAAATTAGCATGTGACCCTTTTATAAGTTTTTGTTTTATACTTTCTATCTTTCTTACATAGGTCTCTAGCCTATCAGACGAAGATGTAAGATGCCCAGACAGACTGACAACACAATACTCACCCAGTGGGCTGTCTATTCACTTTCTCACAAATGTCAAGTATAAGACGCCAGTTTTCTGCTGTGTTCATTTCATCAGTGGCCTTTTCTATGGGGTCAGAATTGGATGTGTTGGTATAAGATTAAAGAAATATTCAGTTATCTACTTATGTGCAAGCATATCACTATTATCTTCTTCTTCTTCATAGCATTATATCTGCAAACTCTAGCGGAAAGTTTCAGTTGTTCATCCACTTCTGGACTAGCCTTGTTCCAGAACTTGAATTTTGAATGTATATCTGTTTTACAGATCTGGCTTACTAGTAGGGCTGTACCGAATATTCACTTCGTATTCGCTTTGGGGCCGAATAGTGGACCTAATAACTATTCGGTATATGGCCGAATAGTTGCGGTCGGGCCGAATACAAATAGTGGTTACCTTACACGCGTTTCTGGACTGGTGGAAAATAAAAATATCAAGATTTCCCACGGTGGTTCATACTGTCAAGCGATATCTTTGTGCACCACCTACGAGCGTACCAAATTAACGTCTGTTTAGTACAGCTGGAAATACCTTCAGTGAGACAAGGAGCTGCCTTAATGCTGACAACATGGAACAAAGGTTTTTTTTTTTTTTTGAAAGCTAATGCCGCTTTCATGGATTAACTAAGCTGTCAGTGACAATTTACAAGTTTAGTTACTTGTTATAAAACTTATAATACTTTCATTCCTAGGTATTAGTTACCACAGACTGACTGACTGAAGGATGCAAAACATGAAATGTTTTTAAATGTTTACTATTCTGTGCTACATTTTGTGAAGTAACATTTCAGAGTAGATTTGACATTATGGATGTTTTTTTGTTTAGATCTATTTTATACGCCAATCGAAACTGGAAGAATGGGCCTCAGTTTGAATAGTGGGAAGACAGAAGTAATGGTGGTATCAAAGAAAATAATTATTCTTAAATGTGTAATAAAAGTCAATAGTTTTATTTTGGAACAAGTACTGAAATTTAAGTATCTGGGCACATGGATAACATCAGATGGAAGATGCATTACTGAAATAAGAAACAGAATAGTACAGGCAAAAACTGCATTTTATAAAATGAAGAACATCTTAACTCTTTGAGTCCCAAGGAACACATCATACGTTCATAGGTTCCTACCTGGAAGTCCAATGAACGCATGATGCGCCGATCTTATTACTTTCTTTACTACCCCCTGGGCCTGTGATGCTGAACCCCCCTGGGACTCAAAGAGTTAAGCAGTGTATCTTTGTCATTGAAGGTTAGAAAAAGAATTCTTGCTTGCTACATACATCCAGTTTTAACATATGGCTGTTAGTCCTGGACAATCGGTAGGCAGGCCAAACAATTTTTTGAGGCCTCAGAGATGTGGTTTTACAGAACAATGTCTAAAATTCCTTGGACAGCTTAAAAAAAAAAAAAAAGCAACCAAGAGGTTTTGAAAAAGGTGGGAGCCCGAAGACACCTACTCACAGACATCAGAAGGAGACAGTCATCATTTTTCAGCCAATTTATAAGATGAGGGGAAATGGAACGTGTTGTGACCACTGGAAAGATCTGTGGAACGAGAGATAGAGGAAGACAACTAGAGAAGATTCTTGACAGTCTTGTTGCATGGCATGGAGGTGTGTCGGCACACGAACTAATCATGCTGCAGGAGATCGCAGATTGTGGGGAGGCATAATCGCCCATGCCAGTCGGCAAAGCACATGATGATGATTCACTATTTGTATTCGTATTCAGCCGAATAGTTGGTCCAGCTATTCGTATTCGGCCGAATAGTGAAAATCACTATTTGGTGCAGCCCTAGTATATAGTGGGAGATAGGGTACTCTAGACGTAAGAACTAGTCATCCCCTAGTAGGACGCAATTTTTCGTTATTCTAAAGCCCCACCTTGGCCCATGGTGGCACTTTGTGTCATTGGGTGTTTATCACTTGTGTGATGTCCTAGTGAGGTAAAATGTTCTACTACTACTACTACTACTCTAGACGTCTCAGTCCTCAGGTTCGGAAGCCAAAGTTGCAAGTATATTTTTTTATTTATTTGTCATTCAACACACTATTATTATGCTGAATTGTAAATAAATAAAATACTATACTTGAAATAACATGAAAAAGTACAAAGGTATACTTTCATGAGAATTCTTAGTCCCATTACAACATTATTGTGGGGGGGGGGGGAGGGAGTGTGCCATTCAACCCCTGAAACTTTGGGGGAGGCTTCAGGGGGATCTGAGCTCCCGGACTGCGACGCCTATGGTATAAGTATAAGTATTTAGATAAGAACAACTGACCTTTAGTTCTCCTATGGCACTGGACATTTCACGTCGGTCGTGGTAGAAAAATATTTATTTCTAACCAAATTACAGCTGCACTTTAAAATGTGTAAATATTAACGAACTGCCTGAACAAACGCCAGGACAGATTTGAAAAAAATTATAGCAGAAGGCATGGTACCAGGAAGGAGGGGCAGGGGCCGACTGACACGAAGATGGGCACAGGATAAAAGAGACTCCTTGAGTGTGAAAGTGCATCAGGCGGGAGAACTGGAGAGAGACCGAGTTTCATGTTTCTTTCAGGTCAACCGTGATGAGAGCGACGTTCTGTAAAGTAAAGGACCTGCCACATGATGATGATGTGTGAACAAAACGCTACAATAAACGGTTTTTACTGTTTTCTAACTCGACTTTAAGTCAGTACTGTCAGACCCGCTTCTAATCACTTTAGCCTTAAATCAAATGAGTAAACTGAGAAAAGGACTAAATTATTTAGTAAATAAAGGATTTAAGTAAAGGAAAATTCAGATTTGTTTAGTTATCGCGACCCATTTGAAAGGTCAAAACCACTGAAATAAATTCTCAGAACAGGTAGGATACATACCGACGTCGGCGTCGAATGGCGAACTAGTGGTAAACAAAGGCATGATGAAGATGAGCGGATGTTTGTTTTAGTTTAAGTGAAAGAATTAGTCTCCTCCTCTTCTCTCCTCCATCAACTGTTTTTGTTTCAGACGACAGGGCTTCTGGCGCATGCGCAGTAGTAACACGGTATGGTCATTGATCGTTATCTCTATTAATCATCATCACTTTCTTCTTCGCCTTCTTCTTTATCGTCGCCATCAGCGTCAACATCATCATCACTATAATTATCATCATAATCGTTTTCTTCCTCTTTATCAACAATACCACAATTAGTTATTAGAAAGAATTATCATCACTCCACTCCGGACAGATCCATAGGTGCTCCGATCTCCTCCTCAAAAAATGTGAAATGTTCATTTCTTGCAGCTCCAGGCTGCACCCCCATGTCCATCAGTCTAGACAGGGATATGGAGTCATGTCCTTTGGCGTGCTCCTCGGTACGGTAAGTGCAGCGCATAGCATTGATAACATCACTTCTGTCCAGTACTGGACCAGCCATAGCAACTGCAGTGTTAGCAAGATAGTCTGCACGCTCGTTGAGTTGAACACCCGCATCACCTGGCACAAGATGAAGTTTAGGGCAGATATTCGTGAAGTGCTTAGTGTTTCAATCCATTCTTGCCTGATAAATCCAGCTTGTATTTTTTTAAGCATATTCATCGAGTCACTAAGTAAGCATAGGTGTGTGAACTTGTGAGTACCAAGCCGTGCTAAAGCCTTTGTTACAGCCACAGTTTCCATTGTAAGGCTACTGGTTGTAAGAGCGAAGGCGCCATTTATCTCCTTGATGGTTTACCTCCTTGAGCTTACTGTGAATGCCCATGCACTTCGCTTTCCCCTAATTACTGACAGATCTGTGTTAACTACAGCATCACCTTCATCTGTGTTTTCGTAAATCAGTGTTCTGACTAAAGTGTCAACAGTGCCAGGAATCTGCTCTCTACAGCTTCCATCAAGTGTGACATGGACTGTAATATTAATGTCTGGAGAGGGATGAATAATTATCCATTCATTTCCAAAATTAATGTCAGTAAGGCAACAAACATTTTCGATGGCACCCTAAACCCGGCCCATCCAGGATTTGCCTCGTTTGAGTCTACTCAAACTTAATGACTTAATGTTGAAATGAATATGGTGTTTATAATCTGTCTCTTTGCACTCATAGTTATGCTTGGATGTCTTAATAATAGCGACAATTGGTATGTCAGTGCACTTGCTTTCTGACATCTGGTTTCTATAGCGAGAAGACTGGCAAGCCATGTTGAAATACATCAGCTGCTACCCTCCACACTTGGAGGACACAGACAAAATACGGAGACATTACGTAATGCTGCCGTCTTTGCACATGACACATTATGGAGAAGGCGGTTGGTTAAACCTACTTAATATTATTAGTTTCGTGAAATGGCATACAATTTTTTTAATGTACGCTCTTCTGCTTCAGTGGAAAAGCGGAAATATGATTGTGGTACAGTTAACAACCAGTGTTGCCACTTTGGATCTTTTACATTCAAATTTAGATCTTTTTCATTGCATTTAGATACTGTTTTTGACGTTTAGATCGTAAATATTTTTCTACAAATTTTTCATAAGGAGTTAGATATTTCATAGATTTTTTTTCTTTCATTGTCAATTTAATAATTACTGTGTAAAATAGTTACTACAATATTTTTGTTTTGGTCTGCTATCGAGCCATTAAAATTCGGCCTGATGAGACTAGAGAAATAAGCCTACTGTTCCACTTATAAAGAAATTTGAACAGCTAAAGCATACCAGGGTCATTTTGGATCTGAAGCTTCAACTTCATTATCCAAGCTAAGTTTATCCTGTGGATCTTGTGAGGCAGACATCAGTGAAGGTGAGGATATGATTATGTAGGGTAAATCATAACAAAAGCTATGTAATCTTTGACTTTTATAATTTGGATTTTTTCTAGATCTTTTCCACGCAGATTTAGATCTTTTTAGATATTTTTTGACACCGTTTTGGATATTTTTTGTCAAAGAAAAGTGACAACACTGTTAACAACAAAACACAACCAGTAACCAGTACTGGACGACAGCTGCAAGGCAGACTACAGGTAAATAAGTTATTAAATAGTAGTGAAAATACTAAAACAAAACATATATTCGGCTAGAAAACACTGCGGATAAGCAAACGGCTAAAGTTCGCAGCCTATTCTTAAATTAAGACTTAATTCTTCCATGAGCTAAAATTAAAAGATAAAAATAAAGTCCAGAGATCGGTTTTAGTTTTAATTTTACTTAACTTAATTACAACATTACTCTGTCATTAGTCATTACTGCATTACTTTTACGGATTTATCATCCCATAAACATATGGCTCGGTCTCTCCCCTCCACAGAACGGCTAGCTTCAGAGCTCGAGGCACACGGCTTGACCACGGAGAACCCTCCCCACCCCCCTTGAGTCTTGAGTTCTATCTATCCATCCCGTAAAGTTGTTACATTGAATCTTTTATGTTCAACTCCTTACCCTTTAATTCACTTTAATTTCCCGCTACCATGTGTCCCGTCAGACTATTGGCTAGACATCGACCTGGCTGCTTCAAGATGCGAAGATAAGGGATATTGTATTGTGTGTTTGTGTAGTATTGTCTAATTTGTGGAGGTGCTGATGAAGGTTCCATAGCTGCAACGTTCACATTTTGTAACAAAACTTAGTTATATTGTTATTGTGAAGCTCGCCAGTATACTTTTTGTTCGGGTTTATATCTTTCCTTGGCTATCCTCCGACTAACGGTCGGTAAAGATGGCGGCCGCAAAATATCCTTTTGAGCCACAGTCGCGTGACTTAATGTGCGGTTCTCCAGCGACTATCACCACCGCCATGTGTCCCCCATGCCGCTGACGCAGCGTGGAATGGGGCTAAACTAGATGGCTAGGACCCATGAGCAGCAGCGGCGGTGTGCTCATGACTGCTAGTGCGCAATTGACACGCGACTGTGGCTCAAAAGGATATTTTGCGGCCGCCATCTTTACCGACCGTTAGTCGGAGGGTAGCCGGTTTGGTTTATGACTTTAGGATCTTTATCTTATCCTAGTGTTTCTCTTTGATGTCCTCATTTGCTCAGTCCAGTTGTTTTTCTTTTAACCTTTAGCACCCCACAATAAAAATCGAACTGGCTCAGAAAAATTGATCACACAAACCTACTCTCGGCCTCCTAGCAATCAAAACAGACAAAGAGGAAGTGAAACCACTCTAGAAGGTCACACGCGTAGCTCCGTTTAGGCTTCGTATTCCCCAACCATAAATAGATGTCGAGTATACTCGACTGTGGGAGGCTACGAGGTGGGCGGCTGAAGTCCAATATACTCGACTGTGGGGTGCTAAAGGCTAAGTACCTGTTTGCTGATGCTATGCTCTCTTCCACTTCTTTCCATAATATGTTCAGTAAGTATATCACCAATATTGTGGCATGGAGGATCATCTGTATCAGATTTGATTGAAAGTACAGTACACGAGACAGGTTGTACACGAGACAGGTTGTACACGAGACAGGTTGTACACGAGACAGGTTGTGGATAGACATGACTACTGGCGCCACACGGCATGGACTTTAAGAAACAGAAGTTAAAAATAACTCAGGTTGATACAAACGGTTGTCCAGACAAGACATTCCTCTTATTTGTTCATCTTTCTTGAATTTATCAAATTTTTTAATTGTGTTCATGTTCCGTAGGCATTTGTTTTCAAATGGATTGAACTTGTTACATGTCTTTAATGTTTCTCCCACTTTCACTGGCATAGGTATATATTAACACTGAAATAACATTTAAATTTAAAAAAAAATTACATAATTTTAAAACTATTTACAATTCAGACGTCCCTATATATTTTGTTCAAGATTTTAGTTTACAAGCTACTGTGCCTTGCTAGTAGTAATGCAATGGGTATCATTATTTCTATCTGTTACTTGAATTCTTTTTGTCTCCTTCATCTGTTGATGTCTTCAATTCATGTATCTTTTCATAACTGATTTATCTGACTATTGATGCTATATTTATTATTAGCTAAATCTATTTTTTTTTTCATGTCATCTCAGTTCTTACTTAGCGGACAAGTGTCATCCATTCTTCTTCTTCTTCGCGTTCACCAGATGTAAACTCTGGCGGAAAGTTCTGGTTGTTCATCGACTTTTGGACTGCAGTTGTATTAGTGTCATCCATAAAGTCAAGAAGCTCAGATTAAATGTTCTCCACCCAGTCATTGACAGTAGTTAAAACACACAGTGTCATAGTTAGAGTCAGGAAAGGTCTGAAGATGATGACACACGCCAACCTTGAACAGCACCTATTTCTCCTGTTCTTTCAGAGACGTACTAAGTGTTATAAATTACAGTCTGGGCCTCCTCACTGTCAGTAGAACCTAACTAGAAAGACTGAATTGGGCACAAAATGAGGCCTTTAGACTCACACTTGGCTGCACAAAAGACACCTTGTGCCATGGCATGCGGAACGTCCTCTGTTTACCGATGATGGCCACCAGACATAAAGTGGTACAGGTGAAAGCGTACATGAAGATATCAGCAGACATCAACCACCCCCTGCACAACGCTATCAATGATATAAAAGGGATGCATCTTGAAAGAGGCTCCTCCTTAATGGCTGAGGCAAAAAGTTCTTATCCAACAAGTTTGTGACTAAAACCAAATCAGTCAAGCATTCAGGCAAGCATCCCATTGCTTTAGGGGGTTGTAAGTGCAGTCTGAAAACAAAAACAGGGTTGTGCGGTTTCTCACAGAACTAAGTGTTCCTCGTGTTTATTATTTATGTCTGCATCTGTGTGAAATCTGAGAGCACACCTTCTGATATTGCAATTTCTAATCAGCAACCTGTTAAACTGTCTCTTGACACAACAAATTCGTTTGCTAGCAGATGTATGCTTCAACAGATTTTGAATCACCTGGTCATGTTCTCAGTGGCTAGAAACAAAACCAATGCATCATGGGATGATAAGCACCTACCATCTTATTCATTGGTCAGTACTTATCACCCCCGTGTGGGTTCCGGGGAATTGTGTGGAGTCTACTAATTGGGGAGCTTCCTTTGAAGTCAGAGTGCATCTGCCAGAGAGGCAAAGAACTAACAGTCTGTATTCAAGAGAATGAGATCTGTAAAACTGATGTACACGCAAAACTCAGGTTCTGGAGCAGGATTGCAGTTCAGTAGTGGACGAGCAACCTGAACTTTCCACCAGAGTGTACAGCTGGTGAACGCGAAGAAGAAGAAGAAGTACTTATCACATGACAATGACATGATCATATTCAACATTCACAATTATTGCGACGTGTGGCACAAATGAAATTCAAAATAACGCTGCTGATATAATTGCTGGCTGTTGTCATTTGAAGGTTTATGTTGATTTTACATACAATTACAGCATGGAGTCAGAAAATGAGCTTGTTGTTTGTCCCTACAACTCATCTCATGTTATAACAGCTACCCGGATGCCTTACCACCTGATCAAATGTCGAAAGGTAATATTGTGTGTTTCTTGAAATAATTTTCCTGGATCATTTTGAGCAGCAGTGTTTTGAATTTTGAATTAAGAATTGACATCCTAGCACTGGGGACACGCCCTTAAGCCCTCTGTTCCCATCTTCTACTGCAAGCTAAGAGCTCCAATTCCGATGGTGACAGTAACTGATTGTACATCCATCTCGCCTTTTCCTTGAGTGTTGAGTGTCAGCCAGATCCCCTGGTAACTCACCGCAGTGCCATTCTCCTTAGACTGTAATGATCTGTGGTGGTAGAAAAATAAGTAAGTTCCAGTAACCCTAAGAGCAGCATCGGTGGCAGTAGTTTTCTTCTTGTTCACCAGCTGTAAACTTCAGCGAAAGTTCTGGGTGTTCGTCCATTTCTGGACTTTAGTCCTGTTCCAGAACCTGAGTGTTGCATGCCCATCCAATTTTACAGATCTGACTCATGTGTATGCAGACTGTTGGTTCCTCGTCTCTCAGGCAGATGCACTCTGACTTCGAAGAACTCCCAATTAGTCGACTCGTACGACATGCTTTTGGGTAGCCAGTGGGACTACTATTCTGGTTTTTTCTACAAGGAGACCTCCGGGAGTCAACATGGAGTAGTAGCTAATGCAGATTTTCCCAAGAACATGCCAGCATTGAGCAGTGGGCTAAATGGGTCTCAAATCCCACTGCCTTGCTGGCACACCTTTTTTTTTTTCTGATCTCTAACTAACTGTAAACTCCAGCAGAAAGTTCTGCTTGTTCATCCATTTCCGGACTTGATTCTTGTTCTATAACTTGAGTTTTGCATGTGCAGCCATTTTACAGATCTGGCTTTATTGTAGGCAGAACAACACTACTGCCCTAGAGCAAGAGGCAGACCGAGAGTACGATGGATAGACAATATATCAGAGATCCTGAGGCAACACGGACTAACAACAACACATGCAACACACCTGGCCTAGGATAGAAAACTGCGACTCCCCACTACGCTGTGAGGCAATTGTGGACAAGACAAGACATCCATAATTAGTCATTGTTTACAGCATGCGTGTTAAGGAGCAGAGGATGTATCTTTTTTCCCCTCTAAAATGGGGTCCTTGAACCCACACGAGGAACCAGCATTTGTGGTGGAAACATCTCTCACTTGATTCCCTTTGCTGCACTTGGCTGTGTCTACAAAACACATTTCTCATGGTCAAAGGGAAGGAACATAATTAATGGTTCGCTCCATTTACATTGAGTGATTATTACCCTTTATGTAAAAAAAAAATAACCTTTTAGGATGAAATTTTTCGTTATTTGAAGCCCTAATCTGGCTCTTGCCAGGGGCAGCAATATAGCCTGGCCATAAATATGGCCTAAAGGCTGAATGCGGTTTCTGGGACCTCTCCACAGTGATCCTCACCCACATAGTGGCACATTGTGTCATCGGGTGTTTATCGCTTGTGTGATGTCCTGGTGGGGTAGAAAGTCAGTCGGTCACTAGTGAATATGAAGAACAAAAATCAGGATTGTTCATTGACTCTCAAACACCCAAGAATTAATCCCATTTAAACTGAAAGCAAGAATATTATTTTAAGTATCTTTCAATGGTCCTAATTTTCTCACAGAGCTATCCTTTCCTGGAGTTGGCAGTTTGCCCTTTCGACGCAAACCATGAAGTCCGTAAACCAGAGCTCAAGCACCACATGCTCAACTGTCCAAGCAAAATCTTGTTGGAAAGAGAGATTTCCTTTGGTGAGATTGTAAAATGTTACTAAGAATCTGTGGGCTTGGGGCTATGAACACAGTTTAATAATTCTGGTATGTCAGCTATTTAAAAAATTAAAAAAAAAAAAAAGAAAAGAAACCGAAAACCAACATTTCTGGTTGGGTCCAGTTCCTCATAAATGTCACTTTTCCAACTTTTTGATGGTAACCTGTTTAGCCGATTCATAATTAATGCTACTAGCTGTTGTCGAGCTAAATTGCTTTTTAAAAACCATATTGATGTCAAGGATTCCCCTGTGAGGCTCATTGATGGAGGTCATGGGGTCACAGCATGAGTCACCCAAAACATGTGGGGATTTTTTTAAAGCCTGAGAGGGGGTTGGGGGATCTTCTTCTTCTTCGTGTTCACCAGCTGTAAACTCGGGCAGAAAGTTCTGGTTGTTCATCCACTTTTGGACTGCAGTCCTGTTGCAGAACCTGAGTTTTGCATGTGCATCCGTTTTACAGATCTGACTCATTTGTATGCAGACTGTTGGTTTCTTGCCTGTCAGGCAGATGTACTCTGACTTCGAAGGAAGCTCCCAATTAGTGCTTCTGGGTAGGCAGTGGGTTTACTCTTTTTTCTCCACATAATAGGACCCTGAAACTCACACAGGGAGGTTTGGGGATGCGTTCCATGTAATGTTTGGGAGCTGCCGTAGTCTCCAGACACTTGCCTGCGGATTGGAAGGTCATCGGTTAAGGTCCTGACAAAGCCACTTGTTTTCAACAATGACCTTGGATCCCAGGTCGACCCCGGCTTGAATGGGTACCAGGTACAAGTCCCGGGAAGTAAAGGTGGGCAGCATATATCACCCAACAAGTGCTGATTGGTCTATTAAACATAGGTCTAGCCCTATATACCCAATATGCATGAAGGCATCGAAAAAGATCCTGTAATATGTATATATCTATATTTTAACTTTTTGCTCATGTTTATTGATTACTTTTTGTTTTAAGTTATCTTTTGAATTGTTTAATGGAATTCTAATGGGCTTATTACCTGTTTTGTTTAGTGTTGTTCCTGGGGGAAAACGGGTCAAGTCAGCTGCCGGTGATTTGGTAGCAGTGTGCTTGACATTGCTTTCTTTAGAGAGGAATTAAAACTGAGATTTGATCATATTGTATAGTCACACTGGAATATATTGTGACTGCTGAAAAGATCTGTAGAACAAAGAAATAGAGAAAAACAATGAGACAAGATTTGTGACAGCTTTTTATCATGGCATGACACCCTTGCAGTCTGCCAGCATAAACAGTGATGCATGCTGTTATGTTATAACAGTCAGTGTTATTGCATATTGGGCATTCCCTTCTGCCTCTTCTTCTTTCGTTCGCCTGAAATAAGTTGTCTAATCAGTATCAGCAGTTTTGTCTCTTGTATAACTTTCACTGACAGTTCATTCAGTGGTCCATAGAGTTTACGTTCCACTGTTGTTCTTTCTGGCCAAAATGTTTGCCTTAATGTGTCAAATTCGGTGCAGTCCTGGAGTACATGCTCTGCTGTCTGGGGCACCTTTCCACAGGGGCACATGGCTGTTACACCTATCTTGAATTTTGTGTACATGTGGTTACGTAATCGGTTGTGCCCTGTTCTGAGGCGGAGGATAATGACTTGTTCTGGTCTGTCCTTGATAATTCCCTTCTGAACATGCAAGTTGTTGAGAGGCATGCTTATCCATGTCAGTCACTGAGGTACATGATGATGCAGAAACCCCGGATTAAAATTGCTAAAATGTTGTTAGGTACATGAGTAAGCCTTATGCCTTGGCAGGGAGGGGTGTTGGCACCTGAACTGATAAGAACTGGTGATTGGGGATCACAGGTTGTGAAGAAGCATGATCATCTACGCCACTCAGCAAAGGCAAAGATATCACAACTTATCTGCAAATCACAACACATTGTACCTGCCGCCCTTTGAAGGGTGAACGCAGAAGAAGAAACAGACAGATACTGAGAGGATTTTCAACATTTTCAGAAGCAGTACGTAAGGCCATTAACAGCAGTGACCCGCCTGTGAAGAAAGGCTTCACTGATCTGCCTAGGTACCGAGATCATCATACTCATGATGATGATGACGACAGCTGGGACGAAGAAAGACGGACCGCTCGTAGTAAGTTGTTGTTTATTATATTCGAAGGTTAGCTTATACCATAAAGCAGTAGAGTGCAGAGGTAGTGAAAGAGTGGGTACAACATTCGCCTCAAAAAAAAGCGGGGAGGGGGGGGGGAGTGGATGAAGAAATTGACATCAAATGCGGTAAAGCAAACCAAATACTGGGACAGCCAGCTCCATTCTTTGTATAAGAAGGTACAGCCCAAAGAAACATCACAAACAAAGCATATTGATTCCCCTCTATGCTGCCACTATATTGTCAAGACACACTTAGATTATCTCAGTCTGAATACAATTTTGCAATGAGGAATGACTGGGGAATCTGTTCGACACTCCACACTAAGGGGAAAGGCAAGACGGACTTATAGTCGGATTGTTACTGGTACTATTGTAGTCGGTACTCTTTGTTTGCTGCTGAAAATGGGGATGGAGCGCTTATGGGAATGTCCTGAGTGCTGTGATGTTGGTTCTTGAAACTCAACTTATAAAATAAACAGCCAAGGATCTTTTTGTTTTTATGAGCAGTTTGTATGTCTTCCATAAAAAAAATCTAATTACTAGTATAACACATACATTTGTTTAATCAAAAAGATTTGTGGGGGGGGGGGGGGGGGGAGACCTCAGCCATATATTAAAGGGTGCACCATCTGAAAAGGTTTTAAACTACTACTTTGAACAGTAAAGCAGACCAGGTATTGAGGTATTGGAACAGCTAGGCCTCCCACCCCTTCCTCCTTTTTTCCTTTATAGCTCTAGTCAGCGGAAATATATATATTGTGCAATGCAAATCCCTTCCTACTCTATGCTACCAGTGCCAGACATGATCACTAACAACCAACTTAGATGAGAACATTTGTAACAATGAAAACAAGGTGTCTGAGAAAGGCTGCAGAAGTGACTAAATGAGGTAAAATCAGGATTGAAGCCGAAAAAGATAAATTCTGCATAGAACCAACACTAAAATACACTCAGAGACGGCACATAAAAGGTCTGCACACTTAGAGAAAATGCCGGGGGATGCCCTATCAAAGAAGGCATAAAATAGGAAAAAGACTTAGAGCATGATGTAGACTGATGATGGAAAGAAAACGTCAGAGACATTCTACAATGGAGTGATATTTCCATACTGAAGGCAGCCAGAAGAGCGAGAAGCAGAACCGTTTATCTCCCTTGATGCCTTCAGCTGTGAAAAAGAACACGCCTTTAAAACCTCTTTTATGCTTGTATTCATATACTGGCTTCTGAAGTTTCTTTGTTTAAATATCAACAGATGATGCCCCAAGATTCTTTGCATGGACTTCAAGAACTGCATGTCATAGCCAGTAAGGAGGTGACTTTGTCTTGGGAAAGAATTTTGCTTACTCCAGGGAATGGAATGAATGAATTTTTGTTGCTACTGAAAGTTTAGAGTATTTTTGCTGTAGCTGCTACAGCACTAAAGAAAATAGAATTTATAGGAAAGAATTTAGTATTTTGAGAATATAGAATATTTTCTACTGTAGGAAAATTAGCATACATGAGCCTAACATGTGACATATCGTTGTTAGTTATGGAAAACAGCAGTACTTACAGGGACCCGGTTTGGGAGGAGGGAGAATAGACCCACTGCCTCCCTATGGGACATGTTGTAGAAGGTGGTAAATTGGGGATATTTCCAATAAAGTCAGCTCACATCTGCCTGAGAGACGAGGGACCAACAGTCAGCATACAAATAAGCAGATCTGTAAAACAGATCAGCACACACAATTCAAGTTCTGGCACAAGACTATGAAGTCCAGGAGTGGATGAACCACCAGAACTTTCCACCAGAGTTTACAGCTGATGAAAGCTAAGAAGAAAAAAAAAGATAAAGAAGAGAATTGCACCTTGTGGTGACATTTGAACAGTTCTCTATATCTATATCCTCTTCATATCACTGTTGGCACATAAGGACATGTTGATACGATCGATACATTCTCTGTTTGTTTATTACATTTTATATATTTATACGGCCTCAAGGCTTCCCCCTCTGTTTATTTATATGTTGGCACATAAGGCATTTACATTCATATGAACTCCATTGCTGCTGACCTGTTGCTTTTCCTGCCTATGGTATCTCGTGTCAATTTACATTCCTTTATTTCCCTTTTTAGTGTCCATCACCAAGTTTCCTTAGGTCTTCCACGTCTACTTTTTCCATCTGCCGTCCATCAGAGAGTTGTACTTGCCGGGGTGAGCTATCACGAGGAATTCTGCATGTTCTAGCTATCACGATCTTCTTCTTTAAAGTTCCAGTTTTAGTGTCCATATAAATCCATCCAAAGACGAGGCTTAGATATCTGTTTAGTGACTAAATGAAATTTTTATTAAAGTGGATGTATCAATCCCCCCAGCCATATCATCTCTTCTCTACCCTTTGACCTGTTAGGCTTAGGATGCCCTGCTGGTAGCTAGGCTACCGCCGACATAGCTCCTAGGGTTATTGAGAAACACAAGCTTCCCCACCACGACAAGATGGAGACACCTTCGAGGAGTACAGACTACACAAAGGAAACTTTAACTTGTGACTGCAATATTTGAACAGTTAATCAGCAGACAGTTTCTTTGAAGCTACAGAAATATGATGTTACAAAAAATGAACTATCCTCTGACTAACAGCCGGCAAAGATGGCGGCCGCAAAATATCCTTTCGAGCCACAGTCGCGTGTCAATTGCGCACTAGCGGTCACGAGCACACCGTGGCTGCTGCTCGTGGGTCCTAGCCATCTAGTTTAGCCCCATTCCACTACACGTGGCGGTGGCGATAGTCGCCGGAGAACCGCAAATTAAGTCACACGGCTGGCGTGAAAGGATATTTTGTGGCCGCCATCTTTGCCGACCGTTAGTTGGAGGATAGCCAGAAAATGATTTAAAAATCTGGACAGGCAAAGTAAGTATTGAAAGATCACGACAAAGGAACTTTAGATAAGAAGAAAACTAAACATTGTTCATGTCAAGACAAGAGAAAAATGTGTGACAACTGGGAAAGTTAACTGAAAATTAGAGAAGTTGCTAGGCAGTTTGTGGTGATCTGTTTTGTTGTTTGTGTTCTAATGTTGCCATTTTCTCTGTCACATATTAACCTAGAGATAGTGAGAACTCCAGCCTGCGGCGCCCATTCAGCCAAGGGATGGCTGCCATCGCAAGATCACCTGGTATTGTACAATCAGTCGAATCAAATCTACACAGAACAGTTGATTTTAATGCTCTGCTGGCAGGACGTGGTAGAGCTAGACTTTGTAAGTTTAAGCATTATGAATTTTGGACAAAAGATATTCAGTGGTTGGAGGAGGTTGATTCGCTGATGATTTAGCTTTGTCAGATGTGTTGTGTAAGAGACTGAAACAAGAATCTTACAAATCTATAATGTTCTCTTTTAAATTACCCTAGTTTTGAAACACTCTGCTATCCCATTAGAGACTGAAAGATAAATTATACATGCAGTCTTCCTATCTTTTCTTCTTTTCTTCCTTGCGTAAACTCCAGAGGAAAGTTTTGGCTGTTCGTCCACTTCTGGACTGCAGTCCTGTTCCAGAACCTGGGTGTTGCGTGTGCATCCGTTTGACATATCTGATTAATTTGTATGCAGACTGTTGATTCCTTGCCTCTCAGGCAGATGCACTCCGACTTTAAATGAAACTCCCAATTAGTTGGCTCTTACAACATGCTTTTGGATAGGCAGTGGGTCTATTCTTGTTTTCCCTATAAAAGAGCCCCGGAACCCCACACAGGGACTACCTGCCCTGTTGTTCGTCCATTACGATGGATGAAGACCACTTTTCATCCAAAGTTGTAATAATCAGTGATTATGAGTACAATGTGCCTAAGTGTAGGATTAGCAGTACGATTCTTTCTAGCCTGCCTCTGTTTCTCTACCAGTTCAACCTCCACTGCCTGGCAGGCTGATGCACCATGACCTGAGGGATGCACGCCATCCAGAACGATCTTGTGCAGCAGCCTCCCAGGTCATTGAGTTGATGCCAGAAGAATTAAGAGTCAAGAGCTGGATGATAAGTGACTTGCACAAGGACTTGGTTTTACGTGAAGAAAGGTAGTCTTGCTACATCCTTGTACTGGACTCTGTGACTCACATGGAACACCAACAGTGTAAAGCACAAACAAGCTTCCTCAGAAAGAACCGAGAAAATCAGCAAACACCAACAGTCACAAAAATAACTTAAGTTTTCACACAAGCCGGTTGAACACAATGGAAGTCCAGAAATAATTGCCATGTGTCAGACTTGGACATTGACTTAAGAGCATAACAGAAAATTGACCTCAGGTTGCATGAAAGAAAATTGACCTCAGGTTTGGACATTGACTTAAGAGCATGAAAGAAAATTGACCGCCTGTGAAATGAGATGTTTAAGGGAGGCCATGAACAAAACTAGAAGAGATTATGTCAGAAACGAAGAAATTATAAGAACTATTGGAACAAAACCTATAATAAATTTCATTGATAAACTGACAGAAATGGTTTGGCTTTTAATGAGAACGAATCCAGTTCTGCCAGAAATGAGAGCGTACAACATGAAAGTAGAAATACCAGGAAGTAGGGAATGACCAAGAAGGCAACACTGATACCTTGAGACTCCACAACATCAGAACATACCAGGCAACTGAGTGTGCGCTACCTCGGATACCGGTCATCTGTTAAGCTGTGACACTGAGTGGCTCAAAGCAGAATATGGACATACACACAAAAAAGATGTGTTATGGTCACATTTGAATTGCTGCTACTGATAAAAATTAAATCTCAATATTGGTCCTGTCCAGTGCCAGCATCTTTTCCTCACCTTTTGATTCACTGGAATTTGTCTAGTTCTCTCTTAAAGCTCTACTTTTGTGATTCTATCATACGATTGAATTCCCTCCGTTCTGCACAGGCAGCAGTTAATGAATGTTTATTAGGGGGCCTTTTTGGCACAGTCGATAGGAGACTCACTTTCGAATCCAGCTGCAGCCCAGAACGGTTCCTGGGGTTCACACAGCCACTAGGTAATGGGTACCAGAGTTAACACTCTGGGGTAAATGGAGGAACGTCGCTGTAGCTACGGAGTTTCGCGTGGACGGCGACACAGGCGGACAGTTTCTTATCATAAGTCTGTAGTAGTGGCAGAGCACTTATGGTTTATAACCGTGTGCAATGATGCTGGTTCACATCTCCCAACTTTACCTTTTTTAAAACCTTTTTATTGTTTAGATTTGTAGGTGTTTTAAAGAAGCTTGACCATTGTCACAGTGTTTTGATTATCTTGTCTCTCTGCGACAGCGTTGTCTCCTGAAAGAGCAGTGTCCATCAGTCCCGGAGCCAGTGGGCAGTCACAGTTTCTGCAGACAAACATGTTGCCTCTGACAGTGACTAGACCAGGAGTCTCAGATATTGTCTGGACAGTTGGGAGAGGTCGGTAAGTGCTGCAGTAGAGACCTGTATCTGGTCCGTACATTTGGTCATTCTTTGACATTGTATGGCTTGTAAAGAATCACTTTGTTGCACTGTTCTCTTTCTTCCCGTTTACCGGCTGTAAACTCTTGCAGAAAGTTCTGGTTGTTCTTTCACTTCTGGGCTTTAGTCTTGTTTCAGTTATATAGATTTGGCTTATTTGTATGCAGACTGTTGGTTTCTTGCCTCTCAGGCAGGTACACTACGACTTTGAAGGAAATACCCCTAGTTAGTCGACTTTTAGGACATACGACAAGCTAGTTAGGAAAGTAGTGGGTCCACCCCCTCCCCATCCCCCATGGGACTCCAGAACACAATGAGACTCCATAAACCACATAAGGAAATTGCAGGCAAATATCTCTAAATAATGAGGGGGGGGGGGGGGGGTGGTGTTCTTCTGTGATGAAGTGGTCAAACTGTTTGCCTCACATTCTGGGTGTGATTCACGGACTAAGTCTCTCAGTTCACATGTGCCATTTTCTTTACAGTCCCGGGGATCAGCACTATAGCTACAGTCTTGAGTACAAGCAACGGAGAGATAAAGAAGTCATAGAAGCATGGGATTAAACCTGAAAAGAGATAAAAGCATGGGATTAAACCTGAAGAGATAGAAGCATGAGATTAAACCTGAAAAGAGATAAAATCATGGGATTAAACCTGAAAAAGAGATAAAAGCATGGGATTAAACCTGAAGAGATAAAAGCATGGGATTAAACCTGAAGAGATAAAATCATGGGATTAAACCTGAAAAAGAGATAAAAGCATGGGATTAAACCTGAAAAAGAGATAAAAGCATGGGATTAATCCTGAAGAGATAAAAGCATGGGATTAAACCTGAAAAGAGATAAAATCATGGGATTAAACCTGAAAAGAGATAAAATCATGGAATTAAACCTGAAAAGAGATAAAATCATGGGATTAAACCTGAAAAGAGATAAAATCATGGGATTAAACCTGAAAAAAAAGATAAAAGCATGGGATTAAACCTGAAAAGAGATAAACGCATAGGATTTTGCCTGCTACTGTGTGTTTGTAAATATGTTTATCTTGTTCTTGTCTTTTCAGAGCCTTGAGCTTCAAGTACCAGTGAAATGTTCATTTGCTCTACATTGCCATGACTGCTTCAACACATTATGTGCCTTCTCCGCAGAGAAGGTTGACCACAGTGTGCCACTATTGTCTTTGAAAAATATTTTGTTGTGAGGTCCCAGTTTCTAGTTCAAAGTCAGATATGAAGCCCATTCACCGTGTTTTCCCAAATTTTCTAAGTTTAAATTCGGGGGTTGACTTAAACTTGGGTGGCATCTTATACACAGAAAAATGCGGTATATCCTGTATTGAGAACATGGTCACAACTGTTTGGTCCACATTTTCCAAGACTTGACAACATATGTGAAGTGATACTATTAACATATATTTTTAAGAGGACAAAACACAGAGCACATTGTTTTTTAATAACTGGTAGCCTAATGGGAAATCAATGAAAGTTCACATCCAGGTGATATCATTGTATACACAGATGGGTCTATAACGAGAGGTTAGAGTGGGGGGGGGGGTTTTATTGCAAAGGTGAATAGACAGTGTTTGAAAACAGAAAGCCTTGTGTATAACATACAACAACCTTCTTTTTTTTTCTTCTTCTTTCGTTCGCATGAAATAAATTATCTATATCTGCAATGCTGTCTCTGGTATGAATTTCATTGTCTTTTGTAATTCACTTAGCGGCCCGTAAAGTTTGACTTCCACAAGTGTCTCTTTTGGCCAGAAGTTTTGCCTGGAAGCGTTGAATCTGAGACAGTCTTGGAGGATGTGATCTGTTGTCTCAGGTGCCAGTGCACAGGTACATATGGCCGATTGGCCAATCTTAAATTTGTTGTACATGTGGCAGCAAAGTCGATTATGCGCTGTTCTAAGGATCACAACAACCAGTTTGAGAAAGAAGGTGGAAGCAGTAATGGCAGCTTTCTGACGGCTTGAGAGGGGCACAGCTCAACATGTTGTAATGGATTCACAGAGTATGCTTCGGAAAATATTGAATCCAGCGTCTTAGGCTTGCATCACTTGATAAAACTCAGATCAGCGACATGTCATGGAGTTTCTGTCCAGGGCATTCATGGTGCGGGGTAATGAGCAGGCTGATAGGTTGGCTGCTGCTTCTCTTCTGGGTGGTGATTACTTTATGATAAAGTGGACATAGTGAAGGCTCTCTGTGATCAGATGGACAGTTTAGTAGAACAGACAGAGACTCCAGATATTGAAAGACTAATTCAGTGGTTGGGGTGAATAGAGAGTCTGGAAGGTATTCAACATTTATGGGGAAACATTGGCAGACTTTTATTGAGATTGCAGCTGGTGCTAGTAGCGTTTTGACTCTTCGTTGGCTACTGAGGAAAGAGACTGAGCATGTGTGGTAATGTCCCGATTGCCGTAATGTCAATTCTTCATTCCTAATGGAAAAGGAGGAAAGCAGTAAGAGACGATTCTTAACAGCTTTGCACCATGATTCATGGACATGAATGGCTACACTGAAGCGAAGAACTACTGTTGTGATGTAGCATAATTAAGGGAGCCATATCATCTTGTTTTCTCCGGGACAATATTTTTTTTTAGGTTGGCCCAGACTATCTCGTCGATACTTTAAAAAATATATTTGTTGTTTTTAGTATCAGCGCGATGGTTGGGGCCTACTTAGAAACTATACTCTCTGGGCTAAAGCGGCCTCATATGGTCACCCCAAGCATAATTGTCCATGCCAGGTAATAAGTTGCTCCGTGACGCAAGCTGCTTTTTGATTCCCAGAACTCTTGTTTCAATTGTGTGACAGAAGGGTCATCTATTTTTGGAATTTCTCTTACATGTTACTTTAGTACAGGTCCAGTCGGCTCAGTGTGAAGTCACCTGGAAGTTCTGCTTCATGTAGTGACAATATATTTTGTTCTTTCAGGGTTTTTGTTGTTGATGTTTCTGTTCACCTGAAATGTTTAATGAAGTATTTTCTTCTCTTTATCTAAGTTGTTTTTATGGAGAATAATCTTTCTGTGTTTGGGTTGTTTTATGGAAAAATTGTATTTCGGTGTGATTTGGTGGTTTTATCAAAACATTGTTTTCTGCTTAATGTTGTTTTATAGAAAGATTGTATTTCTCTGTGGTTTTATGGAAATAATGTATTTCTATATTTGATTTGTTTGATGGAAAGATTGTGTTGTTTTTATGGGAAGATAATTTTCTGCACAGTTGACTGGTTTATGGAACGAATGTATTTCTGTGTGTCTAATTTGTGTGTGTGTGTGTGGAAGAGTATTTTCTTTTGTGGATGTTTGGTTTTATTGAGTCTGTTTTCTTTTATGCTCTCTTGTTTTAATTTTTATTGTAATTAAGCAATACATATTATACTTCTGACAGCCTGCAGCTTTCATTATTATTTGTATGATTTATTTTTGCTGACCATTGGATTCATGTTTAAATCAGCATTGATCACTGGCATCTTGAGAGCTAAGAGACTGAAATAGCTGGGTCATATTGATATAATGTCAAATGACAGAGAAGTAAAAACTGTATATGCAAGGGAGCTGAATGGTATTGGACTAGGAGGCAGACCAAGAAGACAGTGGAGAGATATTATCCTGACAAACCTGCAAACACTTGGGCCACCAGCTAGAGGGAAGAAGGCCAACCAGAGAGATAAGTGGAGGCGGGTGATGTCTGCAGCAATGAACATCAAAGGCTCGGAATGCTGAAGAAGAAGCAGATAGGATTACTTACTGAAAAATGTATTACCCAGTGACTCAAAAAGGCACTACCCGGAGGACAGTTCAAGAGGGGTAAATCCCTGAAATCACTTTCACTCGTATAACAGTCTTATTATGGCATCCGACAATTATATTAGGGCACCTACAAGTTAACATGTGTATGTTCGTTGTATATGGTTTTTTTTTAGAAGAATGACAGAAATGCCTTTGAAACCCAAATTTAATCTTAAAAAGACGGACACACAAAGACAACTTATCACAAATATCATAAAAAGTAGTCTTTATTTTGGGGCAAAAATAAGAGAAGAGTTGGGTCAAGAACTGATATCACAGCATTACCACACGTGCTCTACCCTCATCTTCAGCAGCCAGGGAAAAGTTCTGATTCCAATTGTGCTAGCAGCAGTCTTGTTATATGTCCGTCGTGCTTTTTCTTTGAGTGTTGACCAGATTTCTTAGTTGCACCATTCTCTCCTCTGCATAATGGTGCACATGTACGCATTGTTCACCTGCTGCCGAAGGGCCTTGGCCACATCTGACTTGTTATGCATCATTTCACCATTTAATGGTGCAGCACTAGCCAGTTTTTCTGCTTATTTACTTCCAAACACAGCTGTACATACTGGAGAAATTTTTAGACGAGAATAACTTGAACCCATAACTTACTTATTTACTTACTTACTTAGTTGCACCTCTTCTATCTTGGAGTTTAGAGGTTTGCCTGAGAGATCGCCATATGTCATTATCAGCAGTTTTCTTTCTGGGTTGGTTCCATTCCAGTCCTCTGCCAGTTAGGGACTGTCGGATGTTGTTTTCCAAGTGGAACCTGGGTCGCCCTGAACATCCAACACCTGGACATATTTATGAAGAGAGATTAGGACAATAAGAGGAGATTCTCAACAACTTTTCGTCATAGCATGAAAAACTGTGATCCTGAGGAGATGTGAGCAGCGGATCATGAAACAGTCACTTCAATGGGAAACAAATCCACTGAGAAGCTGAGGACACACACACAAAAATCCAAAGTTGATGGACTGGATTTCATTAATGATAATGAAACAATTGTTCGGGTTAGAATGGGATGAAAGAATAGGCTGAGAGCTCTATGTAGCATATAACGACACAAGGGGACGACAAGGGAAAGGTGCCAGTATACAAAATGAGAAATGCTGCTGGGGATATGCCCAGACTCACCCAGGATTGCCAGATACACCTACCAAGTGTAGCTGTTACAGGAGCTGTATAGGATACAGTAGCCGGTACCACCTGTCTTCTGTTGTGTCGAATGTTGAGCAGTGTATTCTAACCTAACATTCCAAATTGTACCTACGGCTTCAGGCGGGGGAGCACATTTGGGAGAATACTAGCCTTATCCTAGGAAGAGGAAATGCAACCTGAAAATTTTATGTTATGGCAGGGCAGACCAGGCCCTTCGCCTTGGCTGGCAGCTGGTCTAGAAGGACAGATAGAGCAATGCTCTTCTGATCCGTTAGCTTCTGCAGACTGCCTTGTTCCAAACTTACTAGTTTTACCTTTCCTTTGGAGAAAACAAGGCAAGTTGAGGAAGGAATAATTATGCATAGGTGACATATGGTCTCTACAACACAGCACTGCCCAGGTTTTGTGCCATGTGAGTCCCAAGCCTCCTCATAGCGCAGTATAACACTATTGTCTGGAAAGGTGCCAATCAAAATAAGATACACACTGTTTTTTTTTTTTAAACATCAAAGTAAAGCACCTGTTTCCATATTTCAAGGCCAGCTGGCTGTTTGGTGTTAGGCCTCCACATTTGTATGCAAAATTACAACAGAAATGAGATTCATGAGAAGAGCACTTCGTTTACAAAGAAGGGACAAATCAGATGGATACCACCAGTTCCAGTACTGGGGAGCTGACAGTGGACTGCATTATGAAAAACTGCGATGACCATTTAATACTACTGTTAACATGCTTTTTTACTTGTGCTCCGTGTTGATGTCCTAGCGCATCGGTCCGACCCGTTCGTGTTCCGTCCTTTTGGTGCATCAGACATCTCATTGTCTCCATGCTCAGCGTACCCAGTACGAGTTGACTGGCTTATCTTCTTTCATTTCCCTGCAACCTGTTTCTGCTTCTCTTCGTTTAAACCCATATCCAACAGGTGGTTCGTTGTTTCTGACTTCTTTTCACTATGACTGCTCTGTCCATTCTCCTTCCATCACCCTCCAATACAAATATCTGTCAGCTCTTTCATTTCCTTCCACTCCGGTATCTAGGTATCTACAACCAAGACCGTCTCCAGCTGTACTGTACAGCTGACAGGTAGTGCCCCAAGGCTTGCCTAGAGTAGGCCACGGCCAACTCTAGATATAAATAAATATACAACCGGACGTGAGTAGGCCTTGGTACAGCCAGCAGTTTCTCGAATCAGGACTTCCGGATACTGCAAGATACAAGAGTAGTTGAAGCAGCTAATTTGGACGCATATTCATGGAGGTGAAGAGAAGTTGGAGTTGGAGTGAAGTTGGAGGTGAAGATTGTTCCCAAGATAGCGGTCAAGTGACCCGGCTATGTGACAGCTGACAATCAGAGGAAAGCACTGTATCACAAGGTCCTTGTTTTCACTTGATTTAATTTACTTACTTACATCCAGAGCACTCCATCCTCTCATCACCCCATATATTCTATCATCTATTCATTCATTCATCCTGTTTAGTTAATCTATCTGTCCATCCTTCACTCCCTACCTATCTTGGTGTACAATCCCATATGCAATGTATTCCAGGCTCTCTTTTAAACACACCCGCATGATACAGTGCATCACTGGCTTCTGCAACCAACACGACAGGTAGACCTATTTTAGTGAACACAATGTTTTGTGCTTGGGCTCGACTGATACTTTGTATAACAATCATCCTTACTGTCTCTATTTGATAGTTGATAGGGAGAGAGAAGTATCGTATCACGAAACCCCAAATTCGTATATTTATATATACTGATCCATTTGACCATCTAGTCCACAAAATTTATAATTTTGCGGACTTTGAGAAAGTTTTTGACAGCGTCCATAGAGACGGTCTGTTGAAAATGTTACGACATTATGGAATTCCAGAAAAAATAGTCAACATAATTGCTCTCTTCTATCAAGACTTTTCCTGCAGTATAAAAAATTACATCTTTCCCAGTAAAGACAGGTGTAAGACAGGGATGTGTTATGTCATCTCTCCTCTTCAACCTTGTGATTGATAGGATACTAAAGAACACAGTAGACAGGACATTAAGAGGCATACGATGGACTCCATTCACCATGCTTGAGGACCTTGATTTTGCAGATGATATAGCACTCCTATCACATAAATATGAACATATACAAGAGAAAAGTAACAGACTAAACTGCACAGCAGAAATGGTGGGACTGAGAATAAATACAAAGAAAACTAAGATCATGACAAACAGTCCAAACCAACAACCAGTGACCATAAGTAACCAATCACTTGAAAATGTAGAACATTTCACATATCTTGGCAGTGTGGTGTCCCTACTGGGAGGGACAGAGGAAGACATACAGTCACGCCTGAACAAAGCTAGAGCTGCTTTTGGAAGAATGAGGCAAATCTGTAAATCCAACAATTACTGCAGAGGAACAAAACTCTACAAGAGCATCATTTTGCCAGTTCTTCTTTATGGAGCGGAATGCTGGAGAATGACCAAAAAGGATGCACACAAGCTGTCCACCTTCCACCACACATGTCTACGTAGAATTATCAAAATTTTTCTGGCCAGATACAATCTCAAACACTAAACTACTTCAAGTCACAAACCAAGAAACTTTAGACAGTATGATAACCAAGAGAAGATGGAAATGGCTTGGCCACGTTATGAGAATGAATCCTGATATACCTGCCAAAACAGCTCTCACATGGACACCAGAGGGAAAGAGAAAACAGGGGCGCCCAAAAACAACATGGAGACGAACGATGGAAAGTGACCTGAGTGCAGCATCTCTGACATGGAAAACTGCACTGAAGATTGCACAGGACAGGAAAGCATGGAAAGTCCTCTCTGAAGCCTCATGTGCCACTAGGCATAACGAGAACTGATGATGATGATTTGACCATCTATCCACCCATCCATTCATTTATCAATCTGTTCATCCAACCATTCAGACTCACATCCATCCAACCATTCATTCATACATCAACAGCCATATATATATATATATATATATATATATATATATATATATATATATATATATATATATATATATATATATATATATATATATATATATATATATATATATATATATATATATATATATATATATATAATCGCAATTATAACAACAGGGGCACATCTACCCACGTTGTCAGTCTGATATAGGTCAGAGGGGTGTCATATTGTACTGCTTTCTTCAAAAAGAGTCTCTCGTGTGACCTAGGCTCAGGCTGTGGGTAAAAAAAAAAGGGGGGGGGGGTTGGGTTAGGACCAGTTCAAGATGTTCGGAAAGGGGGGGGGGGGGTCATGGAAGGTTGTGTCGTCATGTAGTATACAGCACCAACATCGGCGCTGATGTAACTGTAGGCAAGACAACCTGACACCCCTTCGTCGTAGAAGAGTCTGAGAAAGTATAAATAAAAGGTCAGAGAGTGTGTAAACGGGCCGGGAAACATGAACAGGACCCAAAGGCTTATTCAAGCTGGTTTAACGCGAGCAAAGTTTTCCCTCTTGAAGCAAAAGCAACGAAAACATAAATTAACGATTTGGTACGTTGCACAGGAAACAATCTTCGTGCCGGAAGCAATTCGTTTCATTTCTTCCTGCTAGCAATGAAATGAAAACAGTGGCCAACAATGAAAAAAATGGCTGACGAAAACACAATGCGAAGACTGTGGCGATACAAGTCAGACTTAGAGCAAGAACTGGACGAAGAAAAGGTCTCTTTTAATAAAATATGCATTCCCAATAAACCTTTTATTAATAAAAGTTATTATGGGAACTCTTCTACTGTAAACATAATAATTAAAAATTTATAATTTTCTAGTCAAACCGGAGGTTCCCGTTATGTCATTGATCTGCTCTGGTCAGTTCATAGTTCATAGAAAGCAGAGACGGACGAATTACGTTTTTTCCCCAGAATTTTACAAGACTAGTATAAGGTTGCACCCCGCCCCCTTGGAACACAGCTATTTGCGCTTGACATATAAAGGGAGCATGTTTATAGTCATGCAAAAATAAATTACTCCAGCACTGTCTCAATTCATCAGCACTTCAAATGCTTGCTATTCTTGCACATATTGAAAATAAACGACTATAATAATAATATCTCTTCCCGTGTGATTTTAGGGAAAAAAAGATCCACTGCCTGCCAAAAAAGCATGTCATACAAGGCGCCTAATTAGTGGTGTTCCCTTTGAAGTTGAAGTGCATCTACCTGAGAGATGAGGAACCAACAGTCTGCATACAAATATCCCAAAGTCGGTAAATGGATGTGCATGCAAAACGCAAAAACAAGACCAGAATCCAGAAATGGATAAACAAGCAGAACTTTTTGCCAGACTTTAGAACCGTTGAAAAGAAGAATATCTCTCCAAAACTATGAACAGAAATAAATAAAAATAAAAACACATCTCACATCCAATACATTTGGCAAAGTTGAGTTTAGTAGTACATCCTTGAAATATGCATCAGTTACAAGCAGGACCTTTTGAAGGTGCTGTACTAACCACAAAGGTAGCAGCTGAGGTGTAGCAGCTAGACACTCGCCTGAAGATCAGAAGGTAATGGGTCCAGGTTCCCCCCCACCCCCCTTTACCTTGGCTGCTTGGTTGACCCAGCCTTTAATGGATCCTAGGAAGTAAAAGCATCTGGTGTAATGCTGACCACCTCACCCACTGTGTGCCGATTAGTCTGTACCAGGGCTATTCAACTGTGTTAACTGAAAGACCACAATTTTTAAAAGGATGATCGTCCGGGACCAGCAGATCAAATCCCAGCACAGAAATATCAGTATTACACCACAACTGTAAATGATCCACGGGCCACTTGCTAGGCCTCTGCGGGCCACATTTGGCCCACGGGCCGCAAGTTGAATAGTCCCGGTCTATACAGTATTGGTCTAGCCCTATATGCCTGATACGCCTGAAGGTGTGAAAAAGATTCCTTTAGTTTACTTACCACAAGGTGTCTACACCAGTGGTTCCTAATTCCATGACCCTTTAACACAATTTCTCATGTTATGGTAAACCCATAACATAAAGTTAGCGCAGTCGATAAGAGGCTCGCTTTCAAATACACCTGCGACTCGCTGCAGCCACGGTCGGTGTTCGAAAGCGGATGGTTGCCGGGGTTCACCCAGCCTCTAGGAAATGGGTACCAGAGTTGACACTCTGGGGTAAATGGAGGAACGTCGCTGTAGCTACAGCATGTGCGAACGGCGACACAGGCGGACAGTTCTTATCAGCTGTCCGTACTGGTGGCAGAGCACTTATGGTTTATAACCGTGTGCAATGACGCAGGTTCACGTCTCCCGACTTTACCTTGACCTTGAAAGTTATTTTCGTTGCTACTTCATAACTTTAGTGAATATGTATTTTCCTATGGTCTTGGGTGACCCCTGTGAAAGGGCCATTTGACCCCTAAAGGGGTCGTGACCCACAGTTTGAGAACCGCTGGTCTGCACAATTATGCCAGTACTCACCCAAAGTGTGTAATGCTGAAACAAATTATGCCTAAGAAAAAATATGAAGGTACTGTGGTTATGTCGGCGTCTGTGGCTTAGGAGTTGCAAACGAGCTTCGTAATGCCGAGGTGGCAGGTTCGATTCCAGCTGCGGGCCTTGCGCTGGTTTCGACAATGAATCCAGAAAGCGATTTCAAACTACTGGACATAAATTTGGTTCAGCAATGTATTATGTGTGTGTGTGTTGTCCATCAAGATGATGATGACCACTCTTTTTTGTCAAGTATGGGTACGAAGATGACTGATGAGGCCGATGCGGACCCAACAAGTTCTTGGACAGTGAGGACAGGGAATAAGTGTTTAATTTCCAGAATTAGGAGTTGAGAAAAGCTCTTAGTTTATGGAAACCAGTAAACCTATGCTGGGCTGCTTTGTACTGTCAATGTGGAGTCAAAGAGAACTGATTTCTTCCACAGATCCCAGTGTGGATTTTGGATCAAAAATAAGAAAAAAGACTAACTGCCCCTTCCCTCCCCACCTTTTTTTTTCTTTCACCCTTACAGACATGTCTTAAAAGGTAACTAATTAGGGGTTTTTCCTTTAAAGTCAGTGTATCTGCTTGAGAGGCAAGGAATAAGTGTGGAAAGATGGTCTTTTTACAAAATTGAAGAGAAATGGAATTCAAGGAAACATGCTAAAATGGATCTAATTCTTCTTACACAGCTGGAGAACTAGAGTCAATCTTGATGGCCTGCAGAGCAGAAAAGTTTTGCTTCATCAAGAAGTACCACAGGGAGGAGTTATCTATCCAACTCTCTTTCTTGTTTATATAAATGGCCTGGTGAAAGACAGGAGTGAAAGCTGCTCTTTATGCAGATGATCTGGCACTCTGGTGTGCTGATGAACACACCACAGTGGCAAATCTGTGAATGCAGCGAGCAGCAGATCTCTTAATGACACGGGCAGAAAAGTTGCATGTTGCCTTCAACACAGACAAAACATCCACAATGCTATTTTCTCTTCTCTTTCCCCCAGGAACAAAGTTGCTAGTATTCACCTAGGAACATTCTTGGTAAAGGAAGAAAGATTCCCCACTCATCTTGCCGTTACATTTGATAAAAGGCTCACGTAGAGCAAACATTTAGAAAATGTAGAAGGAATGGCCAGGAGATGACTAGGGTTACTCAGAAAACTGGCAATTACAAGATGGGAAGCAATTGAAAAATCCTAAAGAAAGTTTATAATGGAGCCATAATACCCCACTTGGAGTTTGGTGCAACAGCTTGGTCGTCAGCCGCTATTCCCATCTTCAGTCAAATCAAGCCTTAGACTCAACACAGGATCCATGAAAACTGAACCAATCCTGGAGATGCAGAAAAAAACTGCAATGCAGACATTGTCTTGTAGACGAGACACTAAAACTATGATCCAGATTGAGAAGTTTAATGGTATACTGTCACATCCAATGAATGCAAGATTAGATCCTCTGGCATTGGGGCATCTCAAACGTAACAGCTTTTTCCATCCGTGGGAAAAGACTTAGAAGAAAGTATCAAGCAGATCTACACATGAGAAAAACACCACCGAAACCTACCCTATACCCTGTACCTTGGGAGCAAGTCAGTGACGCAATACAGATAATGACTTCAGTCAATAGATTCACAACTGGAGATGAGTCCAATGACCTTCAAAAACAAACAGCGGCTCTTAGCATGAATCAGGTAAACTATCCCAAACAGTCATGCTTACACAGATGGATCAGCAACTAGTGCGGTTAAAAAATAGGGGTGGTAGTGTCTTTATCCATACCCAAACAACTACCGCCACATAAAGTGTATACCCACTGGTAAATTCTGTTCCCACTACACAGCAGAGATACTAGCACTAGAGCAGGTTGCCGAAATTTTACACAATACCAGTTCTGACGGCCACCAAGTGGTCATATTCACAGATGCGCTATCGGTGCTCCAAGCCCTCAAGAGAGGTAAACTCCCTCACCTGAGATCTGAACTTGGCAAGGTGGCTGCCCAAAAGCAGACTGTACTCCAGAGGGTGCCATCCCACTGTGGTATACCAGGAAACGAAACCGCAGATAAACTTGCTAAGAAAGGGGCAGAAGGAGAACAGGAAGAGAATGCAGTAACATACTTTGGGAAGAAAAGGGCCATCCAGACTATCATAAGTGAAGAGAATCTGGCCAGAGATGACCACCACTTACTTGACCGGCATGGGCAGGTCATTATTCTGCGCCTCAAGATAGGACATAACAAACTCAACCAGCATACACACAGGCTTCGTAGTTCATCTTTGTGCCCTCGTGGGATGTGTGTGCAGACTACAGAAAATGTCCTGCAAGACTGTCCCTTGTACAGACCATTAAAAGAATACTGGGTCCACTGTCAACACTGCACTAAGAGTTGTATGAAACTAAAAAGGAATTTCTAAAAATGTTATCACAAGAACTTGTCTGTCGGTGTAAATCAGAAAGTGAACACAAGAAGAAGAAGAGGCAAGAAACAGTGTCTGCATACAAATAAGCCAGATTTGTAAAATGGATGTGCATGCGAAACTCAAATTCTGGAACAAGACTAAAGTCCAGAAAGGGGTGAACACCCAGAACTTACTGTCAGAGTTTACAGCCAGTGAACGCAAAAAGCAATAAGAAGAATTTTCTAAAATACTTTGTAGTTTACAAGTTTCTTAAATAAACTGCAGTATTCACCTGAAGTGACACACTAAAAGATGCCAGGTAACAAATTATGCAGTCTCTTGTTCGTGTCTTTATTCAATTTTACAGCAGAAAAAAAGATTTAAAAAAAATTTTTATCGACTTTTTTGTTAGCCACTTTTAGGTGATTTGATTGATATTCTGTTTCTGTTTCAGCTGATCGAAATTCTGGGAAAATTGAAAAGGTTGGCTGTGACTATAGCTGCATTGCAGGTCAGTGGTTTTAGTGAGAGAGAGAGAGAGAGAGTGTGTGGGTGTGCGTGTGTGGTGGAGGGGGGTGAAAGAGAGAGAGAACTGGTGGTGGCGTGGAAAAGGAATGGTGTCTATGAGAGGGAAGGGTGTGTGTGTGTGAGAAGATTTGTGTGTGACATGATATTTTTGTGAGGACGATGTTAAAGGATGACAAATTTAAGATGCTTCTGAAGGGAATATTTTTGCGTTGTCTATTTTTTTCCCCCAGATGGTTAATTACTTCTTTTATTTTGTCAGCATTCGTCTGTTCATGTCCTTATTCCTCATTTCTTTGTCTTCCTTATTCTCTGCCTCTCCCACTTAAGCTTTCTGTTAATCTTGATCTTGACTGAGTTTACAGCATTTTGAAGTTATCTGTTCTGGTTGTTGTCATCATCATCATCATCAGTTCTCATGATGCCTAGTGGCACATGAGGCTTCAGGGAGGACTTTCCATGCTTTCCTGTCTTTTGCAATCTTCAGTGCAGTTTTCCATGTCAAAGATGCCGCACTCAGGTCACTTTCCATCGTTCGTCTCCATGTTGTTTTTGGGCGCCCCTGTTTTCTCTTTCCCTCTGGTGTCCATGTGAGAGCTGTTTTGGCAGGTATATCAGAAGTTATTCTCATAACGTGGCCAAGCCATTTCCATCTTATCTTGGTTATCATATTGTCTTAGAGTTTCTTGGATTGTGGCTTGAAGTTCTGGTTGTATAATGACATTAATATTTAATATTTACCAACAGGAGACTGGGATCGGACGAGTGGTCAATGGCTACAGGAAACGGGAAGGTATTGTGGGAGATCTGGCTCGGAAAGTGGTAGGCTTGTGGAAGTCTGTTGTGGAAGCAGAAGTCAAGACGTCCAAACACAGGTTGCATATCAATATTTTATTCTTTTCTTGTTGACTCTTTCTGTTTTTATTCTCCCCCTCCTTTTCCGTCTGCCCTTTAAAAAGCAGTCTGCATGTTGTGTTGTGGTTAACAGTTTGGCTGTGATATCTGCGCCTTTCAGCCTAAGACATCCGATTTTAGCAGATTTGTCAACATTTACACCATGTTTCTAAGGAGGTAGTGGTTCTTTTCTGTTTTCTCTCTCAGGAGAATGACCAGTGAAGCAGCCAACTTGTCTGTTCTCTTTTTACCACTACATTTATGCCCCTTAGAGCATATTTCTTCCTTTTCTTCATGTTCACCTGCTGTAAACTCTGGCAGAAAGTTCTGGCTGTTCAGCCATTTCTTGACTTTGGTTGTGTTTCCAGACATTGATTTTTGCATGAACACCCACTAGTTACAGATCTGGCGTATCTGTATGTGGACTGTAAATTACTCGACTCTTATGCAGATTCACTCAACTTGAAAGGAAACACCCTTAATTAATCACCTTTTACAACATGCCTATTAGCACTGCAATTCTGAATTCGTCATACCAGTTTGAACTTTTTGTTGTTGCATAGGTCTTATACACCAGTTAATAAATGTTCATAGTTTATTACTGTTTGCTGAAGTTCTTGCTTTTAAAAAAAAAAATCCTTACAGCAGTACTGATTTTAAATTTGAGCTAAATATTCTAAGTTTGGTACTAATTCTAATATGGCGCACTACTAGCTCTAGGGGGTCTCCATGGCAAAGTAATCAAGCCGTTTGCCTCACGTTCTGAAGGTCATAGGTTTGTTCGGTGACTGCATCCTTCAGCTCACGTGTGCAATGTTTACCGAGGTCCTCTGGGATCTTCACCTGAGCTATGGAGTTTGTGCTTTGTGTGGCGCTCTCAACAGGCGGCTAGCCATTCTTCCAAAAGAGATCGAGCCCTGTGGGATAAAACCCGGTGCAATGAAGTTGATTCTCTCAACTTTAACCTTTTTTAATAGCGCTACCTCTGCATTTACCTCTATAGTCCGGAGAAGCCACAAAACCAGTTGGGTCTAGTTCTCCGTAAATTTAATTTTTCCAACTTTTCTGAAGTGACGTGGTAATGAGATGCATAGTTAATGCTGTTGATCGTATTTACATCTGGACAAGTTTTAAGAAGTTCAGGATCTGAATATATTAACTAATGATAGCATGGGGGGAGAGAGGGTGGTGTGGTGGTTACCTTTAACCAGATGACTTTCCTACAGCCAAGTTGATGTCTTAATTTTCTGTAAACCTTAGTGTTAGAGGTCATAGGGTCATGGTGTGAGTGACCTGATACATATATTTTTTCAGGCTCAGGGGACATAATCCATATAAGGCTTGACTCTCTTCATGTTTATTGGTTACGCCCTTTAAATCTGTATATTTTCTTCGTCTTCTTCACATTCACCAGCTGTAAACTCTGACAGAAAGTTCTGGTTGCTCATCCACTTTAGAACAGCTGTCCTGTTCCAGAACCTGAGTGTTGCGTGTGCATCCGTTTTACAGATCTGACTCATTTGTATGCAGACTGCTGGTTCCTTGCCTCTCAGGCAGATGCACTCTGTCTTTGAAGGAAGCTCTCAGTTAGTCGACTCTTACAACATGCTTTTGGGTAGGCAGTGGGTTTATTCTTGTTTTCGCTATAACAGAGCCCCGGAACCTATTCAGGGATCTGTATATTTTGAGTGAAAAAATGTAGATAAATAAATGTTAATCAAATGTGGGGCCTGTATAAAAATTATTTTTTTAAAGGATTTTTTAAGGAATTTCCAAGTGGTCGTTACCCATTTTTGTTTATACTTTCCCAAGGTGATAGGATTGCACTTTGAATTAAGACCATCTTCACTTCTTTCAGGAGTCCCTCCCAGAGCCCTGACCACACGGCTAGTGATGCCGAGGCAGAGGATGCAGCAGTTGCCGATGCTGATGATCAAGAAAATGCTGAAGATGCCGAAAACGGCAGTGGAAATGAAAGTGATGCCACTAGTTGGAATTCGTTCAAAGAAGAAGATGGAGATGATCAGAGCTCATCCAGAAGGAAACGGAAACATTCAGATGGTAGTGCTTGTGGGCAGCAGGGGGATAGTAGGAGTTCAGAAAACAAGAAAGACAAGCATACAAAATCGGAGACTTCAAAAGTGAACTCCGCTGGAGACTATATCCCAAGTCAGAAGAAGAAGCACACACAGGAGCACGGGGACGTGGGTGAGCACGGCAATCACTCAAGGCATAGTCACCCTACAAAGGACAAAGTGCATGTTGTCTCATCAAAAGAGGAGGGTGATAGGCATTCGTCTAAAAGGGGCAGTGATTGTAAAGACAATACTAGTGGTCATTATGGTGTTCATCCAAAGAGTGACAGGCAAATTGAACATATACAAATAAATAGAAAACAACGGCGGCACAGTGTTAGCCCCAGCGAGGAGGAAGATGATGATCATTATCATAATGATCAGGCATCTGGCAGCAGTTTGAGCAGTAGTAAAAATGTGAAACCTGTCCGTTCATCGGATACTCATAAGCATTCTTCATCCTCTAGTTCCCACAAGGCTTCATCAAGTTCACACAAGCATTCTGCAAATTCCCACAAATCTTCCCACTCATCAGATTCTCATTTGCAGTCTCCATCATTAAATGCTGAACGTCATTCTTCCTTCTCAGGTTCTGGAAAGTGTTCTTCCACATCGGATTCTAGAAAACTCTCTTCCACATCAACTTCTCACAGACAGTCAGACTCTAATAGTCCTGTGTTAGCAAGTTCCCACAAACAGTCATCATCAAATTCTCATAAAAATTCCATAGATTCTCAGAAACCTTCATCAGATTCCCACAAGCATTCTTCAAGTTCTCATCGACATTCTTCATCATCAACTTCTCATAAACATTCTTCTCAGAATGAAGAAGCAACCTCATCTCGGCATCACAGGCTTTCAGCTTCACCCACAGAGCAGCAGAACAATACACTTGAAGCTGGGTCGTCTGAACCTCAATCGTCAAGACACATTTCAAATACCAGCCGGAATTCAGCCTCTTCCACTTCCCGGTCAGTTTCTTCCAGATCACATGATCATTCAGCTGACCACCACAGAAGTTCCGAACATAAATCACGATCCCACAACAGATCAGGTAATGCATCCACAAGCTCTAAGGACAACACAAGGCACCATTCTAGCCACTCCAGCAGTAAAAAATCTACAGTCTCAGAAAGTGAATCCTCTATCAAAGAATCACAAGACAGTTCACTAACAAAACTGAAAGAGAAGACTGGACATTCAACGAATCGTTCCCTTAAAGATGAAGGAGCTTCAGATAAACATTCTTCCTCAAAGAAGCATTCAGAAAAGGAAAATCATGAAAAGAAAATAGATCCTTCACCCAGTAAACAAAATAACTCCCATCATTCATCTGAACCAGCTGATTTTAAATTATCTTCAGCTGTTGACAGTGGAACTCAGAAGCTTCTTAACAGCTCATTATCAGGAAACAAAGTCGGAGAGAACAAAAGCAGTTCATCGAAGTTCACTAAAATAAAACCGTCGTCTTCAAACCACAAAAGAAGCAGGCATAAAGACACTTATATGCAACCAGATCTTGATTTGTTTTCAGAAGCTATCCATATCAAAGCAGAACCCTCGTCACCTGTTCATAAATTCACCAGTTCGAAGCAGACAGAAGCTGTCACTGTTAAAAAAGAACCCTCGTCACCTGTTCATAAATTCACCAGTTCGAAGCAGACAGAAGCTGTCACTGTTAAAAAAGAACAGTCATCACCTGTTCATAAAACTGCCAGTTCAAAGCAGACAGAAGCTGTCCATATTAAAAAAGAACAGTCGTCACCTGTTCATAAATCTGCCAGTTCGAAGCAGACAGAAGCTGTCCACATTAAAAAAGAACAGACGTCACCCAATCATAAATCTGTCAGTTCAAAGCAGACAGACGCTATCACTGTTAAAAAAGAACAGTTATCACCTATTCATAAATCTGCCAGTTCGAAGCAGACAGAAGCTGTCCAAATTAAAAAAGAATCGTCGCCACCAGTTCATAAATCTGCCAGTTTGAAGCAGACAGACTCAAAGTCGGCAAAATCACAGTCCTCATCTAATTCAAAAACCTCGGGAGGTTTACCAGATGTAAAAGATAAAATTGAGTCATCAGTTCGTGAGCATAGAAACACCTCAGGCGGCAGCAGTAGTTTAAAGGAAGCGAGGGTTGACACCGACGAGGATTCCGATTCACAACAGTATTCAAAATATGTTCCTGAAAAAGATGTGAAAAGAAAGAAGGTGGAATCACCAGAGCATAGTGAGAATATGTCCTTTGAGGACTTCAGGTAATCTGGAATGTTAACCTAGGAAGGCTAACCTGGGAAGGCTAACCTGGGAAGGTTAACCTGGGAAAGTTAACCTGGGAAGACTAACCTGGGAAAGTTAATCTGTGAAGGCTAACCTGGGAAAGTTAACCTGGGAAGGCTAATCTGGAAAAGTTAACCTGGAAAGGCTAGCCTGGGAAAGTTAACCTGGGAAGGCTAATCTGGAAAAGTTAACCTGGAAAGGCTAGCCTGGGAAAGTTAACCTGGGAAGGCTAACCTGGGAAGGCTAGCCTGGGAAAGTTAACCTGGGAAGGCTAATCTGGAAAAGTTAACCTGGAAAGGCTAGCCTGGGAAAGTTAACCTGGGAAGGCTAATCTGGAAAAGTTAACCTAGAAAGGCTAACCTGGGAAAGTTAACCTGCGAAAGCTAACCCGGTCAACAGATGCCTGCAGAAGTCAGATGTATTGGCCGAAAGGCGCAAATATCACAGCCATGCTTTAAACAGACACAACGCAGTTATATCTGTGGATGAACGCAGATTACGATAAAGTTTTTGAGTTATGTCCCATGCAGGAACCCCTCATCCGTCTACCATTCCTACCTCTGCGGGTCACTGCCTCCCGGTGTCCAGTAACAAAACGTGCATCGGATTCTCTGCTGTTCAAATGTGTTATAGATATTTTGTGACAGACTTCACCATACAGATAAGTGATTTCTTGTTGGTAATGGTAACATTGTCCGTTTGTTGATGAAGGCTTTCTGACCAAAATATTCATTTTCTTACATGATTGCGGCCTTTCAAATCTTAATATTTTTGTTTCTCTTGTGGACTGATTTCTCCACGATATTGTTGAGTTACAGATGTAGGTGGCTGCATGGTATATACCACCAGTAGGGTTAAGAAGTTTTGGACTTTGAATTTTTTTTTTTGGGTACCTCTCCGTCTTTCTATGGGCCATAGGAAGGCATCTGTGCTGGATTTAGGTCTAAGCTACAACTTAGTCTCTCACAGTCTGCAGGGGCATCACAGTCTGCAGGGGCCTCACATAATTCATATTTTTACACAACTGCAATTTTCTTATGATATATATTAAATTTATAAAAATGTTTTCAGTTAACTTACAACCTTTTAAAGGTTTATAGAATCTAATGTCTGTGATTTTGCAAGCACATTCTTTATTTCTTTATTAAAAATTAAACGACAGTATATTTCCTTCATCCATAAATTTAAAAAGTGTTTTTATTTTAATTTTTTTTAAATAGCTGGTGTAATTTAAAACATTAGGGGCCTAGGGGCCTTAAATAGGTTAGGGCCTCATCATTCTATCTAAATTGAGCCTTGGGAGGCATGGAAATCACAACCTATGGTGATGCCAACAGTGAGGTTTCTCCTTTCCAAAGCTGAAAGCCTGAGCTGTATTGTGCAGACATGTGTTGTGTGTAAAGCATAATTCCTCTGTTGGTCAGCTTTTTCAATTCCAAAAAGAAAGATCACACCAGTAAGCAAAGGACCCTTTTCCACACCTTTAAGCGTAAAGGGCAAATAGGGCTAGACCTATATTTTATAGACCAATCGGCACAAGGTGGGTGATGTGGTCAGCATCACGCCGGCCGCCTTTACTTCCTGGGACTGCGCCCGGTACCCACTCAAGGGTGGGTCGACCTGGGAACCAAGGTATTTTTTGAAAAAAAGTCCGGCTTCATCAGGGAGCGAACCCATGACCTTCCAGTCCGTGGTGAGTGACTAGCCGTTCCACCACGGCGACTCCCTAAGATCACACCAATACATTTGGAAAAGGCCGGAAGCTGCCGGATCACAAAAGCGGTCAAGTAAAGGTCACTTTTCCATGCCTTCAAGAGAAGACCAATGGGCACTTGGTTTGTCATGTGGTCAGTGTTCACTGGCTGTAAACTCTTATGGATGTTTCTGGTTGTTGTCCACCTCTTGATTCTAGTCTTGATCCAGAATTTGCATTTTGCAGACACAGCTGTTTCACAGAGCTGCTTATTTGTATACAGACTGTTGGTTCCTCACTTCTCAGGCAGAAACGCTCTGACTACGGAGTTATAAATTTTTTTTTAATATACCCATTAGTCGCCTTTTATGACATGCTTGATAGGGAGGTTGAGGGCCAACTGTCCCCTCCCCCAGAATGAGATCCTGAGACCCAGCCAGGGATCTGTTGCTTGTAATGTGTTTGTGAAGCCTGTGTGCCTGTTTCTGGATGGGAGAGGTATGTGAGGTGAGGATGAGAGGGGTTTGTGAGACGACAAGAGAGAAAAGTGAGATGAGGAAGGGTGAGGTGTGAGAGATGAGGAAGAGTGAGTTATGTGAAATGAGGATGAGAAAGGTATGTGAGATGAGGATGAGAGAGATATGTTTATAAGTGTCAACATCACTTGTCACTTATCTCGTCTTGTCGATGAAAATATGGACCACGTTCAGCGACTTTCCCCCAAGGGTGAGCTTCAGGTTCTATCGTGGTCTTGGTTATCTGCACCAATTTCCTGGCTTAAAACTGCTCACCCTCAAGAAGCTACAAAAAGATTCATACAGTGTTGATGCTGTTATCCTCCACTTTCTGTCTGGTGACGGAGTTGCTCTTTGGTGGACCAATAAGTCATCGATGTCACATGTCATGCTGGGTAATCTTGTTCATTCTGTCTTTTCCTTTCCCAGTGCAAAGATCTGTAGCTTTGTATTTCCTTTCCTAGTTGCAAAGGTATGTCACTTTAACTCTCTTTCCTCTCCCAGGGTTCGAGGTCCGTAACTTTATCTATATTTCCTCTCCCAGTGGCAAAAGTCTGTAACTGTATCTATCTTTCCTCTCCCAGTAGCAAAGGTCTTTAATGGATCTGTCTTTCCTCTCTCAGTGGCAAAAGTCTTTAAATGTATCATCTTTCCTCTCGCAGTAGCAAAGGTCTTTAATGGATCTGTCTTTCCTCTCTCAGTGGCAAAAGTCTTTAAATGTATCATCTTTCCTCTCCCAGTAGCAAAGGTCTGTAACTGTATCTGTCTTTTCTCTCCCAGTGGTAAAAGTCTGTAAATGTATCCGTCTTTTCTCTCCCAGTGGCAAAGTTCTGTAACTGTAACCTCTGTCCTCTCCCAGTGGCAAAGACCAGTAACGTTATCCATCTGTCCTTTTCCATTGGTAGAGGTCCGTAACTACATTACAACCATCATCGTCATCCTACGGTGCCGTTATGTCATGTAGGGCTCACAGTCTGTCCTCCATTCTGGTCTATTCAGTGCAGTCTTGGTGACACCATGGGCTCCCCGTGATGCACTGTCCTGGGGCAGTATGAAAGCATGTCAGAACAATTTGATCTTTTGTCGCTTGTGGGTGGGAAGCCCATTGATTGTTATTGTTCCCTGTATGGGTTCTGTCGCCAATTGTGGAAGAACACACAGACCCACTGCCTCCCTAACAAGCATGTCCTAAGAGTTGACTTATTGGGGGTTTCCTTTAAAGTCGGAGGGCATCTGCTTGAAAGGCAAGGAATCAACAGTCTGCAGACAAATTAGCCAGATCTGTAGAAATGCATGAGCACAAAAATTCTGCAACAAGTTCAGAGGTGGCTGAACAGCCAGAACTTTATGCCGGAGTTTACAGCCGGTGAAGGTGAAGAAGCAGAAGAAGAAGAAGATTATTAATACGTGTGTGTACATTTGTGAGTGAGCACAAGTGAGAAGGGTAGAAAGAGAGAGAGAGAGAGAGAGAGAGATTGTAGCTTCTTTAATCCTAATAAACCCGTTTTACTGGCTTATTTGTGTGCAGTTGGTTGTTTCTTGCCTCTCAGGCAGAGGCAACTCTGACTTCGAAGGAAGCTTCCAATTAGTCGACTACTGTGACACGCTTGTTGGGGAGGCAGTGACTCTCTTCCTGTTTTCCCCACAATGGGGCCCCAAAACCCACACAGGGAGTAAGAGGAGGCTAAGGGTGGAATCAGTCGTAAGACTAACTGCGAAAATCAGTCAGCTGATTTGGTTTAACGTGTATACTTTGCCCTGGGTTAAAAGGCAAAAGAAGAAGATGCAGAGTAGAACAGTCATCAGGTTTTCGTAAACAGTTATCTAAGGCTCTGTTTGTATCTCATTGTTGTATGTTTTCTCTCTCTCTGCATGTGTTCAGAAGCCAGCCCTCCACCTCTGGTTGACCCGGAGATCATTGGAACAAAAACTGCCACCAGAACCCATGTCTACTCTGGGAGGAAACATGGGATCACAGGTGAATACATCTCAGTTGTAAACTGTGTTTCTCAGAGGAAATGTGTGCTACCAGTTTCAGGTAACTTGACTACCAGGGAAATCACATAGGACATCGTCTTCCACAGAATCTTTAGACTTTCAAGGCATCTTCTAAGGCAGGTCTGTTCAACTGGCAGCCTACTGAGCAAGTCTTGCCTGTGGAGGCCTAAGTAGCCGCAGATTATTGCCAGCAGTATTGAGTGAAACTTCTGTGCCGGAGCGTGGACCTCTGACCCGTGACGATGCTCATTTTCAACATATTGGCCCCAGAGTAAACTTAGTTCAATAGTCCTGATCTAAAGCATTTAATAAAAAACATCTCTCTCATAACACATCTCTCCTAGTGCATTCCCAAGGGACTGATTTAGCTTTATGTACCTCTTGATATGCCCACAGCCTCTCTAGACCCCATGACATTTCTATAACCCCATGACATCTCCGGATTTCTTGAGATTTCTAGACTCCCAGGGCATCTCTAAATTTTGTGATTCTAGGCTCCAATGACATCTCTAGACTCCCATGACATCTGTAGACTGCCATGACATCTCTAGTCTCCCATGACATCTGTAGACTCCCATGACATTTGTAGACTCCCATGACATCTGTAGTCTCTCATGACATCTGTAGACTCCCATGACATCTGTAGACTCTCATGACATCTGTAGACTCTCATGACATCAGTAGACTCCCATGACATCTGTAGACTCCCATGACATCTGTAGACTCCCATGACATCTGTAGACTCCCATGACATCTGTAGACTCTCATGACATCTGTAGACTCCCATGGCATCTGTAGACTCCCTGGACATCTGTAGACTCCCTGGACATCTGTAGACTGCCATGACATCTGTAGACCCCCTGGACATCTGTAGACTCTCATGACATCTGTAGACTCTCATGACATCTGTAGACAACCCGGACATCTGTAGACTCTCATGACATCTGTAGACTCTCATGACATCTGTAGACTGCCATGACATCTGTAGACTCCCTGGACATCTGTAGACTGCCATGACATCTGTAGACTGCCATGACATCTGTAGACTCCCATGACATCTGTAGACTCCCATGACATCTGTAGACTGCCAAGACATCTGTAGACTGCCATGACATCTGTAGACTCCCAAGACATCTGTAGACTGCCATGACATCTGTAGACTCCCTGGACATCTGTAGACTGCCTGGACATCTGTAGACTCCCATGACATCTGTAGACTGCCATGACTTATCGAGACCCCCATGAGATCAGCTTGCCCCTACCAGGTTAAGGCCTCTATAATGCGAACCCTGAAGTTCATATGGAAACAGTGTAGAATGTACTGGGGAACATGGATGAGCTTTCGTCTTTGTGCAAGTCTATTGTGTTTTTATAATTCATGTAAAGTTAAAGGTAACAGTCCCCGTGTTGGTTCTCGGGGACCCATTGTGGCGGGATGGGGGGGGGGGGGGATAACAAATCCACTGCTTTCTCAAGAAGCAAGTCGTAATAGTCGATTAATTAAGGGTGTCCTTCAAAGTCAGGGTGCATTTATCTGCCCGAATGGTAAGGAACTAATGGTCTGCATACAAATAAGCCAGCTATTTAAAACTGATGTGTATGCAGAATCCAAGTTCTGGAACCAGACACAAGTTCAGAAGTGGACAAACAACCAGAACTTTCTATCAGAGTTTACAACCGGTGAATGCAAAGAAGAAGAAGAAAAGAGGTCGGCTTCATTGTGTTATCCTATTAGATTCAGTCTGTCTCTGCAGAAATCTAGCCTCCTGACTAGAGCGCTGCACAAAGCCTGAACTCCATAGCTCCAGTGACACTTATGAACTGAACAACTTGTTTGTGAAACAAACCCATGACCTTCAGAGCCTGAGGCAGACAGCTGGACCACTTCAACATGAAGACCCCCACCATCATCATCGTCATCATTCGTTGGTGCAGTTAGTTCTTGAAAATATCTGTTTATGCACTCTCTTATGTGTATGCTGTTTCACATTCTTTCTCTGTTCCTATTTCAGAGGTGAAACCGCTCTATGACCTATGCATGAAGGTTTTGATTGACAACATTGATGGTAAGTTATCTAAATTTTCTCCAAGTATTACATTTAGTATAATTCAAAAAATATTTTTTCCTCATTATAATTGTCGATCTTAGTTTTAAATTTTATTAATAAATGGCAAAATGTTATGAAATGGGAGTCGCCGTGGCGGAGCGGCTAGACACTTGCCTGAGGATTGGAAGGCGTGGGTTCGCTTCCTGGTGGAGCCAGACTTTTTTCAAAAATTATCCTGGCTCCCAGGTCAGTCCACCCTTAAGTGGGTACTTGGTGCAGTCCCGGGAAGTAAAGGCGGCCGGCATGATGCTGACCACATCACCCGTCTTATGCCGGTTGGTCTATAAAATATAGGTCTAGCCCTATATGCCTAAAAGCGTTGAAAAGGGTCCTTTACTTTACTTTTTATATTATGAAATTGTGGTGGTAAAGTGTTTATTCCTCTTGTCTGCCAAATCACTGATGTAGGCTCAATCCCATGCAGTTGAAGCTCTTTAAAGAGCACCATCTGTCCCTCAGACAAAGGCCTTGTTTCCCAAATCCCACTTCAGGCTGGTCAGAAAAAAACTTATCTTTACTTTTCTTCCACATGGCTTTTTCCAGAACCTTTCATAACTGGTTCCATGCCAACCATTTTTAGTTGACTCTTACAGCATGCATAAGTAAAGTAACACAACTACCATATATCGCCAAGTATAAGACTTATTGTTCAAAAGATCAGGTCTTATACAGTGGTAGTAGATCTTTCTGTAGTCATTTTCTCCAAATGTCCGGTCCTGGTACCAAGGTGAGTCTTATACCTAGGATTGTCTTATACTTGGGGAAATACGGTAAGTAAATGGCCTTTTTAATGCCAGTGTCCTATCGGGCATATGCTGCTAGGCCAGACCTTTTTATAGACCAGTCGACACTCGTTGGGGGATGTGGTCAACATCCCGCCGGCCCCCTTTACTTCCAAGGACAGTACCTGGGTCAACTTGAGAGCCAAGGTAAATTCTAAAGAAGACAAATCTGCCAAGATGCCGATTCGAACCCAGACCTTCAGGCTGGCTGGCAAGTGTCTAGCCACTACACTATGCCAGCTTGTAAAAGAAACACCTTTCCATGGCTTCATGTATATTGGGCATATAGGGCTAGACATTTATTTGATAGAATACTCAATATTTAGTGGGTGAAGCGGTCAACATAATTCCGGCCACCTTTACTTCCCAGGATTGTACCTTGTACCCATTTCAGACTGGGTCGACCCAATTATATTAAAAATTGTTGTCTCCACAATAAAAGTTTGCTGTAGTGGGTAATGTGGATCCATGACGGCCTCTGGGAACATTTTGTGTTGAGGCCCCTGTCTCTTCCATGGTGTGACTCTCCTACAAATCTCCGAAAGCCATGAGAACAGTTACATGATATTCTCTTGTTGGTTCCGGGCCCCATTGTGACGGGGGGGGGGGGGGGGGGGGGGAGCACAATAGAATAGACCCACTGCACCACAATCCGGACCCCCCCTTCCATACTTCTGCAAGCATGTCCTAAAAGTTGACTAGTTAGGGGTGTTTCCTTTTAAGTTGGAGTGTATCTGCCTGGAAGGCATTGAACCAATAGTGTGCATAAAAAAACAAAGCCAGATCTGTAAAACAGATGTGCACACAAAACTCAAGTTTTGAAACAAGACAAGCCCACCCGTGGATGAACAACCAGATCTGTCTACCAGAGTTTACAGCTGGTGAACATGAAGAAGCAGTACATTGACAGAAACTTTGGTCAAAACGTTTGTTCTCTGCATGCTTGTATCATTCATTCTGTGAGTTTCCTGGTCATGTTTCACAATCATACTCCCTGAACGAATGTCCTCTGTGACTGCAGCTATCGACTGTGTGGGAGGGATTCCCTACAGCATCCTCAAGCCCGTGCTGGAGCGGTGCACAGCCCAGCAGCTCTACCAGCTGGAGGATTACAATCCTGTGAGTGTTGCTGTTATTGTTATTGTTATTAGTGTTAAAGGCCAAGGTTATAATAATTTTTGTTAAAGTATAAAGTGGTGAAAACAGGGGGTGGCTACAGTCAAGGTAATACCAAGAAATTAATCCCCTGAACTGTGAGAAAGAAGCTTAATGGAAGCGGGAAGAGGAACAACTTGATTACAACTTGACAACAGTTATTCATTTGGTAACTCACCCCTGGTTGGGAACTGATGTCTAGAGTACTTTGCCCTTAGCTGCTGCTGTTGTGGTTGATGTTGAGAAAGACTTTGGCTGAAACCAACATTCTTCAGAGGATAGACAAGAAAGACTGATTTAGGGATCTATTCAACATTCTTCACTCAGAGGAAAGACAAGAGAGACTGACTTAGGGATCTGTTCAATATTCTTCACTCAAAGGAAAGACAAGAGAGACTTACTGATTTGGGGATCTGGCCAACATTGTCCACTCGGAGGAAGGACAAAAGAGACAATGATTTGGGGATCTGGCCAACATTCTCAACTCGGAGGAAAGACAAGAGAGACTTAATGATTTGGTAATCTGGCCAACATTCTCCACTCGGAGGAAAGACAAGAGAGACTTAATGATTTGGTGATCTGGCCAACATTCTCCACTCGGAGGAAAGACAAGAGAGACTTAATGATTTGGTGATCTGGCCAACATTCTCCACTCGGAGGAAGGACAAGAGAGACTTAATGATTTGGGGATATGGCTAACATTGTCCACTCGGAGGAAAGACAAGAGAGACTTAATGATTTGGGGATCTGGCCAACATTCTCCACTCGGAGGAAGGACAAGAGAGACTTAATGATCTGGGGATCTGTTCAACATTGTCCACTCGGAGGTAAGACAAGAGAGACTTAATGATTTGGGGATCTGGCTAACATTGTCCACTCGGAGGAAGGACAAGAGAGACTTAAGGATTTGGGGATCTGGCCAACATTGTCCACTCGGAGGAAGGACAAAAGAGACTTACTGATTTCGTGATCTGGCCAACATTGTCCACTCGGAGGAAGGACAAAAGAGACTTAATGATTTGGGGATCTGGCCAACATTGTCCACTCGGAGGAAGGACAAAAGAGACTTACTGATTTGGTGATCTGTTCAACATTGTCCACTCGGAGGAAGGACAAAAGAGACTTACTGATTTGGTGATCTGTTCAACATTGTCCACTCGGAGGAAGGACAAAAGAGACTTACTGATTTGGTGATCTGTTCAACATTCTTCATTCAGAGGAAGGACAAGAGAGACTTAATGATTTGGGGATCTGGCTAACATTCTCCACTCGGAGGAAGGACAAGAGAGACTTAATGATTTGGTGATCTGGCCAACATTGTCCACTCGGAGGAAAGACAAGAGAGACTTAATGATTTGGGGATCTGGACAACATTGTCCACTCGGAGGAAGGACAAAAGAGACTTAATGATTTGGGGATCTGGCCAACATTGTCCACTCGGAGGAAGGACAAAAGAGACTTTATGATTTGGGGATCTGGCCAACATTCTCCACTCGGAGGAAGGACAAAAGAGACTTACAATCAAACGGCTTCTGGTACCATCGGATTTAGGACTGCATAGGCTGCTGAAAATAGGGACAAGAATTCTTTCAGAAAAGCTCCGAGGGCTGTGATATCGCTTCTCCACTCATATCAACTCAAGTAATCACTTGTTATTATTAATGGCTTTGTTTATGATAGATTTTATATAAATATTTGGTTGTCTTTGATAAATCTTAATGTCAGTTTTGCATAAAAAATGAACTCAAGAGGGGTGAAGGAATAAGAGTAAATGTCTGCACAACCACTGGCATCGACAGCTGTAAGACAAAGAAGATGGCGCTATTTTGAACACATTCTGAGAAGAGACAAAGAATCACCAGGCACTGGAATAGGAAATATAAGGATTAAGGAATTGGGGAATGTACAAGAGAAACCTTAAGGTAAAGGTTACTGAGAGAAGCCAAAGGTGCTGGATTGTATTCCATCCATGATATTGAAGTGATTGTACAGGATATCGTGGGAGGGAGAAATAAACTATGAGCCCTTCTTCTTCTTCTTCTTCTTCTTCTTTTCTAACCCCCTTGGAGCATAGGCCCTCAACAAACTCACGCCAAGTCGTTCTGTCCTTCGCTATCGCATTCAGCTTTCCCGATCTTTTTTTCAACTTTACTCTCTAGCTCCCTTCTGCGTGTGTTTTTTGGTGTTCCTTTATTTCTATGCCCCTGTGGGTTCCAGTACGAAGACATTCTAGTTATATTGTTCTCAGGTTTTATCAGCGTGTGTCCTATCCAATGCCAGCGTCCTTTCCTCACCTCTTTGTCGACTGGAACTTGTTTAGTTCTCTCCCAGAGCTCTACATAAGTGATTCAATCATACCATGTAATTCCTTCTATTCTGCACATGCACCAGTTAATGAATGTTTGTAGTTTATTGATATTTGCCTGAGTTGTTCTCCATGTTTCCACTATGAGCTCTGTGTGGCATATAATGGCACAACAGGATAGTAATGATGGTGTAATGTTCATAAGATTCCTATGTGGCACTTTCTGATGATGTAGATGTAGTTCTATGGAACTTGATGATGACATTTACATTGTTCATTGAACGTTACTGCTCTAGTTCTATGATTGTTCTATGGAACTTGATGATGACATTTATATTGTTCATTGAACGTTACTGCTCTAGTTCTGTGATTGTTCTATGGAACTTGATGATGACATTTATATTGTTCATTGAACGTTACTGCTCTAGTTCTCTGATTGTTGTATGGAACTTGATGATGACAATTATATTGTTTATTGAACGTTACTGCTCATTTTGTTGCAGCATTTCCTGGAAGACACAGATGAATTATGGGAGGTTTTATGCCAACGAGATTTCCGTGGCAGCGAACCAGATGAGCTGGAAACCTGGAGGGAGTTGTATATGGTAAGCTCCCCATGTGGGTTTTGGGGGGAAAACAAGAATTGACCCACTGCCCTTGACAAGCATGTTCTTACTGGTGACTTACTGAAGATTTGCTGTCCCTGTGTAGGACGCCAGAACATGCTTCTTCTTCTTCTTCTTCTTCGCATTCACCAGCTGTACACTCTGGCAGAAAGTTCTGGTTGCTCGTCCACTACTGAACTGCAGTCCTGCTCCAGAACCTGAGTGTTGCGTGTACATCAGTTTTACAGATCTCATTCTCTTGAATACAGACTTTTGGTTCCTTGCCTCCCCGGCAGATGCACTCCGACTTCAAAGGAAGCTCCCCAATTAGTCGACTCTTACGACATGCTTTTGGGGAGGCAGTGGGTCTATTCTTGTTGTCCCCACAATAGGGCCCCGGAACCCACACGGGGGAACATGCTCCTGATTTGAGTCTTATCAAGCGATGCCAGCCATTCTGCCAGTAGGACGCCAGTATTGATTTTCTGAAGCGTACTCTGGGAGTCTCTTAGAATTACTTCATATCAGATTGTGCCGCTCTCAAGGCATCAGGAAGCTGCCATTACTGCCTCCACCTCCATTCTCATACCGGATGAGGGGTTGAGTTGAGTTGAGTCAAGAATTGACATTCCAGCACTCGGGGCATTCCCATGCGTGCTCCGTCCTCATCGTCAGCAGCCAGCACAGAGTTCCAACACTGATGGTACCGGTCACAATCTGGTTATATGTCTGTCTTGCCTTTCCTCTGAGTGAGTGAGCCGGCCAGACCCTCTGGTTACACCCAGGTGCCTCATTCTCTCCAGGCCATAATAATCTTGTTTCTCTACCGATTCCATTGCTTGTTCCCAAAGGGCGTTGACCACGTCTGCCTTGTCGTGTATCAATTGACCACCCAGTGGTGCAGATCCACCAGCCAGTCTGTCTTTATGTTTATTATCCACTACACTGGCATAGCCTGGAGAAAAGTTCCAAAGTATGCTCACTACCCGTGACCTTTCCAGTGAAGCTTGCCACTCTGCTCGAAGCATCCCTGTCTTTACCTTTCTCAGCATGCTTTCAGAGTCTGTTACAATTATGACATGTGTATGGGGGTGAAACCAGTGACCACCATACCTGGAAGGAAACATGTCAAACACTGTGCAACGGTGAGTCATTGATGGAACAGAATAATAATGTGTGATTCTAAAACAGCAGCAAGATAATATTGCATTAAAAAAAACAGCATTGCTTGAGCGATATTGTATGTAACTGTCAGAGTCTTGTGTGGCTATGGGATGATTGCATATGATCATGATAAATAGTGAGCTTGTGACTGAACAAAAGCAACAAAGCAGCGGGTTTTCCCGAGAGGGTTGTTGAGTACTGACCAGTGCGGAGGTTGATCGTGGCGTTGGAGAGAGACAGACTTTGGGGATAGGAGGTTGTTGTTTTGACCGCTAGATGATTTAATGTTTTGACTGATGTTAGCGACAGGTAGCTTCGTGTTAGGGTGTCATCGTGACGGTACAATGAATCATGTGTTAGTCTGTGTTAGCAAGAGGTAGGTTATTACGGTATTTATAACAGTAATCGTTTATGTTTTTAGTTAGACGTTAGCAAGGCGGTCCTTGGAGGACTCAACACTCACTCTGGTCAAAGACCACGGTCCAAGCGTAAGGCGCAGTAGCGTCGAAAAGAGCTTTAAAGAAGTGTGTCGGTTCGGACCCTGGTCACAGCCGTGAGGCCGGTACAGTACTGTAGGGGTAGGTGGGTGATTGGGTTGGTAACGCGAACCACTTTCACCTAGGTGGACTGATTATTGTGAATTGCATTGAAGATTGGTGTGTACGCTCTCAGTGTTGGTTAATTGTGTTTAGGAATAGACTTTTTCTTTCATGTATCTGCCAGTGAGACTTCTTGCCCTGATGACAGTGAGCCTTCTTGCCCTGACGACAGTGAAGTAGGTCTCTGACAGTAACTTAAAACTTTAAAGGGGTTGAACAGGGTTTTTTACAAGATGAGAAAAGAAATATTTCTGTTGTCTGTTTTTCAGAGACGGTTTGAGGAGAGAGAGCTCAAGTACCAAAAGCTAAAGCAGTCAATGTCCTCTTCTATTTCTAAAGGCCAATCTGGTAGGTTTTGTTGACTTATCTGTTGATAGATGTAGTGTTGGTTGACTTATTTGTTGATAGATGTAGTGTTGGTTGACTTATTTGTTGATAGATGTAGTGTTGGTTGACTTATCTGTTGATAGATGTAGTGTTGGTTGACTTATCTGTTGATAGATGTAGTGTTGGTTGACTTATCTGTTGATAGATGTAGTGTTGGTTGACTTATCTGTTGATAGATGTAGTGTTGGTTGACTTATCTGTTGATAGATGTAGTGTTGGTTGACTTATCTGTTGATAGATGTAGTGTTGGTTGACTTATCTGTTGATAGATGTAGTGTTGGTTGACTTATCTGTTGAAAGATGTGTGTTGGTTGACTTATCTGTTGATAGATGTGTGTTGGTTGACTTATCTGTTGATAGATGTAGTGTTGGTTGACTTATCTGTTGATAGATGTAGTGTTGGTTGACTTATCTGTTGATAGATGTGTGTTGGTTGACTTATTTGTTGATAGATGTGTGTTGGTTGACTTATTTGTTGATAGATGTGTTTTGGTTGACTTATCTTTTGATAGATGTAGTGTTGGTTGACTTATCTTTTGATAGATGTAGTGTTGGTTGACTTAACTGTTGATAGATGTAGTGTTGGTTGACTTATCTGTTGATAGATGTGTGTTGGTTGACTTATCTGTTGATAGATGTAGTATTGGCTGATTGATCTGTTGATAGATGTGTGTTGTTTGACTTATTTGTTGATAGATGTAGTGTTGGTTGACTTATTTGTTGATAGATGTAGTGTTGGTTGACTTATCTGTTGATAGATGGAGTGTTGATTGACTTATTTGTTGATAGATGTAGTGTTGGTTGTCTTATCTGTTAATAGATGTAGTGTTGGTTGACTTATTTGTTGAAAGATGTAGTGTTGGTTGTCTTATTTGTTGATAGATGTAGTGTTGGTTGACTTATGTGTTGTTTTTTGATATTATATTGTTGACAGATTTAAAGTGTATGGAAATGTTGACAGATTTAGAACTGATTTGACAGATCAGTGTTGATCAAAGTGTGGATAGATTTAGTGTTAATTGACACATTGAGAGTTGTTTGACACATTGAAAGTTGTTTGACAGATCAAGAAGTAATTGACATATGTAGATTTAAATGATATGCTAAAGTTGAGGTTGATCTCATATTACTCATCTCGTAAACCTGTATGTGCTATTACCTAAATGTGAACATCCTCTCATGTGCTTCCAGGTCGCAAGGCCCAGCTGGCTTACGTAGATACCGTAGCCAAACCTCCGAGGGAGGTGCTCCGCAAGCAGAAGCAGTTTGGAACTGGGATGGTCATGAAAACCAAGAACAGCCCCCACATGAAGGGATCCAGCTCCGGGTTGAGAACTTACAAACCAAGCACGCTGGTGCCAGCACACAATCCTCTGGATGACAGACCTAGAAGTAAGCTTCGGTTGTGTAAATCCAAAAATGGTGAAACTATGGGGGTGACTGCAGTCAAGCTAATACAAGGAATTCCAGAGAAATTTGACTGAAAAGCTCAACAAAATGGGAAAGAGGAAGAAGTGCACAACACAAGGCCGGGCAGCCTTTTTCAAACATAAGTGAAATACACAAACGAGGAATGGAGAGTATGTAGATCTCTAAGGGGTGACGTGAGCGACATTTTAAAAAATGTGATGCAGAATAAATGAAATAAAATAAAATAAACGATTGCTAAAAAATATAGTCACAATACTGGGAATAAAAGAAATGCAAGTGTTAATGATACATAAATGATAATGATAAGAAATAGAATAAAGTAATAATATGAAATAAAAAAAAAAAATAATTAACATTTAAAATGTTATAAGATTAGAACTATTTAGATGAGGGTATGTTGGATATTGATACCACTTGGACTAAGAACGCCAAGGCTGTGGAAAAGGCGATTTTCTAAAACGAGGCGTGTAGTATGATCGCCAGAGCAAGATTCTAATGCTGTGACAGATATGTCATCTTTACCGCTTCTTCGGTTGTGTAGCTTGTAAGAGTCTACTTATATCCCAAGCTGTGTTTATTTGGGTCACTAGTTCTACTTTGTGCGTCACTAGTTCTACTTTGTGCGTCACTAGTTCTACTTTGTGCGTCACTAGTTCTACTTTGTGCGTCTCTAGTTCTACTTTGAGAATCTCTAGTTCTACTTTGTATATCTCTAGTTCTACTTTGTGCATCTCTAGTTCTACTCTGTGTGTCGCTGGTCTGTTTTGTATGTCCCTGGTTCTGCTTTTTTGTGTCTGGTTCTGTTTTGTATGTTGCTGGTCTTCTTTTTGTGACTCGGATTCTAGCGAGACTCTTGTTCTACTTTGTGTGACTGATATCTGTGGAAGCTGCAGTAGTGGGGTGGTCATTTTGAGGCAAGGTTTTCAGAAACGTGAACCTGAGCTAAAATAACCAGAGAATTCTTGGGGAAATTAAAGGTGGCCGTCTTATAATTGACCATATATCTCATTATGTGCCAATTGCTTTGAACAAAAAGGGGGTTATCATCATATAGTAAACCAGTTGTGGATAAGGTGCTGTACTTCCACCTGACGAATCTCCACAGCCTCTTCCCCTCCCATGTGTCAGTCATTGGTTATGATTTAATTATTTTTGCTGCGTGACTGACAGGTTGGGGAAATGATTTCACAGTGCAATTCTCAATGTTTACCAGGGTTAGATTCTCGCCGTGTGACTGACAGGTTGGGGAAATGCTTTCACAGTGCAATTCTCAATGCTTACCAGGGTTAGATTCTCACTGTGGGTAGTTTAGAGAAGAAAACAAACTATTCTTGTGGCCTTTAGACTAGAAGGAGATTGGAACCATGGAACAGATTGATGGCTTCACCACGTAATGCTCCCATACGTGACAGTGGATATATGTTACAACCTTCGTTGAGGCAGCATGGTGATTAAACGGCTACACGCTCGCAGGCAGATCTGAAGGTTGAGGGTTCGCTCCCTGGCGGAGATAATTTTTTCAAAAATGACCTTCACCCCGAGGTCGACCCAGCCTTGAGTGGGTATTGGGTGCAGTCCCTGGATGTAAAGGCAGCCAGCATGATGCTAACCACATCATCAATCTTGTACCAGTTGGTCTATACAAAAATATGGGTCTAGCCCTACATGCCTAAAGACATAGAAAAGGGACCTTCACTTTACTTCTCCAATCCTTCTGTCAGAAAACTTAAATCAGGAGGCCGATAGCTTTGATGAAAGCTATCATACAGTCGAGATCCCTCCTGTGTGCTATATAGTTTTGGCCTCATTGAGATTGTACACAGGCCAAATGGGTTCATGTTAGCAACATACAATGTACAGTATTAGAGCACACCCCTCCATGCCTTCGTTTCAGCCCATCCAGCATCATCTCTCTTGGTCTGCCTCTACCCCTTTTTCCACTGGTCTTTCCAGTTGTCACGATGTTCTCCAATGTCTCTCTTCTCATTATGTGGCCAAAGAACAGTGTTCGTCTCTTTCTTATTGTTGTATATAGAGATCTACTTTCATTCAAGCAATCCTTGTTAGTTACTCTGGCTGTCCAAGGTATTCATAACATTCGTCTCAGAAACTACATCTCTATTGCTTCCAAATTCTTCCTAATTTGTTCACTGACATTCCAAGATTCACTGCCAGACAGCAGAACAGGTTCTATGTAACATTTTAAGCCTTGTCCTTAGTCTGCATATAATACACTGATTCTCTCCTGAGAGGCGATGAGGTCAGTCTTGCGGAGAAAGTTTAGTGTGGGTATCTATCTACCTTTCTTGGATACTAGCTTTTATTGATGTCTTAGTCTCCTAGTGGGTTGAGTCATCATTTGACTTGACCATGTCGCTTGAGTGCTTGAACAACTTCATTGTTTCTGTCCCCAGTGGTGAAAGCCATGCCTCCGATGTTGGCCAAGTCAATACAGATGAGGAAAAACATGCGTCGCTGATGTGATTGTGTTTCGTCAACCATCCTAGCATTTCCTATGAATACCCTCTTATTTAGCGTGGCTGGAAGGAGCTGTGGTTGCCAAAAACTTGTAGTCTTTATTTATTAATTTTGCATTAGTGTCCCAAAGACACAAGCGGATATATGCTGTAGCTAACTTTGATTGTAAATTTAGCACATAATTAATGAAATTAATGGCTGTTTAATCAGTCTGTGATGTGTATACAACAGGTGGTGCAATATCAGGTTTGTTACTAATTCTGCAGTATTCAGAAATGTAAAGGGGGCTGCTGGTCTCGAGGCATGGTTCTGGAGGTTCTGGGTTCAATCCCTAGTAAGGGCTGGGTTTTTTTCACGTGGACTTGGACTTCCAGTAATTCCCCCTGGTCTCTGGGTAGTGAGATCGGACTATCATGTGCATTGTTGCACACGTAAAAAATCCCTTGGCAGTTGGAAATCGAAAAGAGTAGCCTAACGGCGCTGCCCGGGCAAAATTTGGAGTTAAAAATCCACCCAAAGTATTTCAGGATCCCTGCCGGTGCTTCAGAGCTTGTGCACTGCTGAGCTTCTTCAGACTCAGACTTGAGTTTGAAGAAGAACGGAGCACTTATGGGTTACTACTCGTGTGCCATGATGTTGACACGTTGTTCAGACTTCATAAATGTCATTGCTACACGTTGACAAGTATGGCAACCACCAAGAGATATTTTTGTCTTGTTGGGTGTCTTGTTTGTAGCGTTCACCAGCGATAAACTCTGGCGGAATGTTCAGGTTGTTTGTCCAGTCTGGAATTTGGACATGTTTCAGAACTTGGGTTTTGCATGCATTCATCTGGCTTATTTATGTGCAGACTGTTGGTTCGTCCTCTCTTAGGTGATGCACTCTGACTTTCAAGATACTACCCCTAATATATAGACTTTTATGACATGCTTGTTAGAGCAGTGGATTTGTTTTGTATTTTATCAGGGTTCAGTTCTCACTGTGGACAGTTTAGAGAAAAAAAAAACTGTTCTTGTGGCCTTTAGGCAATAGTACGAGAGTCACACCATGGAAAAGATTAGGGCCCTGAAATGGGGGCACAATCCTAGGCAGAGACCCCACCAGGTGAAAGAGAAAATGAAATAAGATGACAAATGATAAGAAGGATTGATTGAATGTATGTACTCAAGAAGGATTGATTGAATGTTTGTACTCAAGAAGGATTGATTGAATGTTTGTACTCATCCAGGGTATGAAGCACAAAAGAAGTAGGAGTTTGATGAAAAGCAGACAGTTTAGTTCACTGAATCAAGACGTGAGAAAGAAACAGCTGGCACTGGGTAGTGCTGTAAGAAAACTTAAAGATCAAGGCTTTTTACTAGAAAAAAATGTCTACAGAAGGTGTCGGTACTCACAGCATAACGTCTGTTGCAGCTTCACTGACAAAATGATGACTAAATGAAAGGGGCCAGCAGAAAATGCCTTGCTGATGATAATATAACTAGGATGTCCCAGCGCTGGTTCCGTGTCAGTAAAGTAGCTTTTACCCAGTAATAGTTAGTCTTTTCTCTTGAGTCTAGGGCGGCACATAGGGCATTTGCACCGGGTTCTTCGGGTGGAGGCGGGGAGACACACTGAGCGATGGACTCCCCAGCTCGCGTGTGTGCGTGGAACGTCCAATTCGGTCCAACAGAAGTGTAGCCAGGTGGTTTTGAGGCATGGCCTCCGCCTTGAGTGCTGGAGGTCTCTGGTTCATGCCCCAGTGAAGGCTGGGACATTTTCACCTGGACTTCTAGTAATTTCCTCTGGTCTCTGGGTAGTAAGATTGGACGCAGGTGTGTATTGTTGCACACATACAAATCCCTTGGCAGTTAAAAATTGAAATGAGCAGCCTAACAGCACTGCCCGGACAAAATTTTGAGTTAAAAATCTACCCAAAGTATTTCAGGATCCTCGCCGGTGCGAAGGAGTATGTGCACTGCGCTGAGATTCTTCGGACTCAGGCTTGAGTTAGAAGTAGAACGGAGCACTTATGGGTTACCACCCTTGTGCCATGATGTTGATGTTTTAAACAGAAACAGACATAGGGCAGAAGTCATAGCTCTCCATGTCAGGCGGTTTGTTGCCACCTGTTTTATGTCATAGTATTGATCAAGTTTGAATGAAGCATCGTAACAGTTAGAGCTAGAAATCAGATTCTAAAACAAAGGATGTTTTACGATGGCGACTTGTCGGGTCATCGATCAACAGTCTTAAGCCAATCTAGAGGGAAACGCGCCCCGCCATCTTGGCTCAAACAGGAACATTGCCTGCCCCATATACCCAGTGGCTTCTTACACATATGATGCTAGATTCATATCTGTGGAGACAAGCTGGCATGTTAGTATGTGTTTAGGCTGGTTCAGTGTACCTCTACACCCCAAGGTGGAAGAGGAGCGACTAAGTAAGTAAGTAAGTTAGGCTGGTTCAACCTGGCAATGAAGGTCATTCTGAGAGGAGGGGGGGGGGAGTCTGATGTGGATTTGAACCTAAGAGCTTGAGGCTAGCAGGCAAGCTGTTACAGATGAGTGAACATTATCAAGAGATGGATAATCAGGAAGATGCATGGCAGGTGTTGCAGAAGATAGCCATGGTCAGAGACGGCATCCTATGCTGTTCTGGTGGCGGTAAAAAAACATGGAGTTAGAAATACAGCTATGTTTTTTTGTTGTTCTTTTAATGAATGTTATGTTAATAATTATAAATACTTTACAGTAATTACTATGCTTAATGTTACAAAACACTTTGTAACAACCTAGTATCTTTTTTTTTAAATCTTAACTTTATGAAATGTCTGTGATTTCGCTGATGGAAGTTCAGTTGCATATAAGGTTTATTGTGTGTCAGATCTGATCTCTCTGCTGGATTGTGACCACAAATTTAGTGGTGTGTGTGTGTGTCTTCCTTGTTTTATTGCTGTTTTTTTGTTGTTGTGTGACATGTTTCTTGCCAGTTTGGTTTTGGGTATTTAGGAGTCCGTGGGATGTCCATTGTTTGCAGTGTCAGAAAAGTTAGGTGTCTCTAGTTTAAACTATCCAGACAGCTGGATATCTGTAGTTCAAAGTAACAGACAGTTGGATATCTGTAGTTCAAAGTAACAGACAGCTGGATATCTGTAGTTCAAAGTAACAGACAGTTGGATATCTGTAGTTCAAAGTAACAGACAGCTGGATGTCTCTAGTTTGGAGCATCCGATTATTGGATGTGTGTAGTCAGAATACAGACAATTGAATGCCTGTAGACCTATGGAATATCAGACATTTGAATGTCTGAAGTTTGGAGTGACTGACAGTTGTCTTAAGACCTTTGGAATATCAGAATTGGAGGCAGACAGTTAGGTGTGTGCAGACCTTAAATCTTTGGAATGTTTGTAATATCATACATCTAATGTGTGACGCTCAAGCTTGGATAGTTTGACTAGTATAGTTAACATTTTAAGACTTTGGAAGACTGCAAAGACCTGTCAATATAAACAGGAAATGGCTAACATTTGAGGCTGAATGCCCTGTCAATATAAACAGGAATTGCTAATGTTTGGGCTGGATCTCCTGTCTCTAATGATGACGCTCATGATAATGATAGTTTGACTAGTATATTAACATTTGCTAAACTGTTTAAGACTGCAAAGTCCTGTCAATATAAACAGGAATGGCTAACATTTGAGGCTGGAATGCCCTGTCAATATAAACAGGAATGGCTAACATTTGAGGTTGGAAAGTCCTGTCAATATAAACAGGAATGGCTAACATTTGAGGCTGGAATGCCCTGTCTTTATAGACATCAATGTCCAACCTTTGAGGCTGTATTGTCCTCTCTGTATCGACATAACTATTTCCCACTTCCTAGTCTAGAGATCACTCTGGTGACCCTTTTTGTGCAGTCTACAGTTCAATTGTTCTGAGTGTTTATTTATTAACTTTCCTGATGGAGAATTATTTATTTATTAATCTCATCAATTGTACCTAGAGAAGTCAAACAGTTTTTTTTTTTTGTAGACAACAGTAATAATGAGTGTTGGTTGGTGTATTTTTTGGTGACACCTGACCATCTTGTACATCTGCCACTTACTGCCTGTATATACTTTTTTTTTTAGGAGTTGCTAGTTGATTGGTTAAAAGTGCTGGACTGTCATGTGTGAAGGTCAGGTTTGATTCCCGGGAATGCTGTGGATTTTTTTTTTGTCGTGGAAAAAAAATATAATCGTAACCTGCATAGTCTGTGGCGACAGCACTAGCAAGTGGCCCTAAACTCTTAGATTCCTCCCCTCCATGACAAAATGGTGAATATGTGTTAAAGTCAGTTGTGTATCCTTTACAGGACGTTGCAGAACCAACCCCAGTATTTTTTGGGGCTGTGGTTTTAGGGGCAAATTTACATGCTGTAGTTTGCCATTGCTTGCTGGACGAATACGGGTAGTAATAAGTTATTTACCACATTTGCGATGTAGGCAGGAGGGGTCTGTAAGCCTGAGAATTTAGGGCCATGTGGCTAGTGCTGTTGCACAGACTGCACAGGTTAGGATTTTATCCCTTTCCCCGACAAAAAAATCCCCCTAACTTACAGAGGATTCAAACCCGTGTCCTACATGAGAGCCCAGCGCTCTACTGTTTGGCCAGCCACTCTTCTTCATAACGTCTACTGCTGTCAAAGTTTAGGATCCAGACAATCGACTCCCATGTGCCAGAGAAGTGACACGAATGTTTGGAACAAAGCACTTTGTAGAAGCTGCCAGATCTGACGAGCAGTGCTCTGCTCTTCACCTGTCGGAGCTTTCCTCTGAGACCAGGTGCCAGCCTAGGCTGAGAGCCTTGTCTACGCTGCCATAAAATTAAGTTTTTAGGCTGCTTCCCTCTTCCTAGGATAAGGCTGGTATCCTCCCCAGGTTTGCTCCTCCACTCAAAGCCACTGGCTTAATGTGGGAAGTCAGGTCTTTAGATAAAAGGCATTATTTCTCAAATTAGCTCTGACAGTGTGGAAGGAATATTTGATGTTTCACACCACAGTAGAAATGTGTGTCAAACCACAGTGGGAAGGTGTGTCTAACCACAGTGGGAAGGTGTGTCAAGCCACAGGGGAAATGTGTGTCTAACCACAGTGGGGAAATTGTGTCAAACCACAGTAGAAATGTGTGTCTAACCACAGTGGGGAAATTGTGTCAAACCACAGTAGAAATGTGTGTCTAACCACAGTGGGGAAAATTGTGTCAAACCACAGTGGAAATGTGTGTCTAACCACAGTGGGGAAAATTGTGTCAAGCCACAGTGGAAATGTGTGTCTAACCACAGTGGGGAAAATTGTGTCAAACCACAGTGGGGAAAATGAGATAAACTGTATTTCAATCAGTGGGGAAAATTGTGTCAAACCAGTGGAAATGTGTGTCAAACCACAGTGGGGAAATGTGGTGTCAACCACCAGGTAAAATGGTGTGTCTAACCACAGTGGGGGGATGAAATGTGTGTCTAACCACAGTGGGGAAATTGTGTCAAACCACAATGGGGGAATTGTTTCAAACCACAGTGGCAAAGTGTGGCAAACCACAGTAGGAAGGTGTGTCAAACCACAATGGGAAGGTGTGTCAAACCACAGTGGGAAGGAGATAAACTGTATTTCAATCAATAAAAGAACATAAATGTTTGAAATGTATTGCATACTACAAGGGAAGACAACTATTTTAAACCACAATGGGGAAATATTTCAGCCCTGTTCAAAAAGTACTCAACCTGCAGCCAGGAGCAAAGACAATTACTTGCCAGAAGGGCCTAGACTATAACTCATTTCAAGTACCTAGGATCGTGAACACACCTCTCCCATGATGACTTGATCAACTGCGTTCAATCTTGGTTTAAAAACTGACCACAGATAGCCCCTGTCACTCAGACACAATTGAATCAGAGACTAGAGGTAGCCCAAGCAAGTGATGGATAGATGGAATATGTGAGGCTATAAATACTAGCATGAATGCCATACATACCAGGTTACACAGCCTATGCCTTTTCAAAAAACTTGATGCTGGAAGGCATAACTAGGGAAAAAAGGAATGAAAAGAGCATAGGGAGAAGTATGTTCAGACCCAAGGAGGCACTTGGAGGGGGATGAGGGTTTCAGACTTCCAGATCATTTAGTTGTATTTTTCCCGGCCACAGGTTGAATACTTTTTTCTTAGCAGACATATTTCAGGGGCTAAAAACCACAGGAAGAGGAGGAGAGAAATTCTAGAGACTAGTTCCTAAAGATGGATACCTTTTGTATCACATTTGCATGCCTGTTGTGACAAAATAAACATACAAGGAAACATGTCTGTGTGTTGGTTATGAGATAAGAATGTTGTCTTGTTCAAAATGTAATACTATAAAATAAAGAAGCTGAGGCTTGTTGAAAAGACACCAGTGTGCACTGTTGATGGAAAAGACACTGGTGTGCACCGTTGTGGAAAAGACACTGGTGTGCACCATTGTGGAAAAGACACTGGTGTGCACTGTTGTGGAAAAGACACCGGTGTGCACCATTGTGGAAAAGACACTGGTGTGCACCATTGTGAAAAAGACACTGGTGTGCACCGTTGTGGAAAAGACACTGGTGTGCACCATTGTGGAAAAGACACCAGTGTGCACTGTTGTGGAAAAGACGTGTGCACTGCTGTCAAAAAAAGCTGTTTTGTAAGATAAAAATACAGCAGCAAATTTTCTAACAATTTTTTTTTTAAAAGAAGAAAGCAGCTGCTCTGTAATCACATGTCGGCGGGCTTTTTCAACTAAGTTTACTTCAGCATCACGTGCCCTGCCAACTGGCATATGCGTCCACATGTCTCCACAGATTTTGGCCCCTGGTCTTCTGGATCAGTTCCACTGTTAATATCCCTTCCTGTCACCGTTGCAATTGATCCGCCATCATCTCTCTCTGTCTGCAGAGAGAGAGAGACTGAGCCATCTGGGATAAAACCTGGTGCAATGAAGTTGATCCTTTTTTAACTTTATCACATTTAACTGTCAGTAGGACCCACATCTTCTTTCCACACTTGGATATCACACCACTCTTCACTTGGAAATCACGCACACAAGCCAACAACAGATTCACTTTATACTCGCACATTTGACCAACATGGACATTTAATCTATGTACAGCAAATTCTGCACGACATACAGGTCACAAGTCTGTTTGCCAACACAGAGCTAATGGTTGTGTTTCACTCATGAAATATAATTAACTTTCAGTGTTAATGTACACAGATTATCTCTTCCCCTTCCTGTTCCCCATTGTGTCCTTTCCCTTCCTGTTCCCCATCCGGTTCCCCATCGTGTCCTTTCCCTTTCCTTTCGCTCGAGTATTCTGCCGATGCTTCTGGAAGTTCTGAACTTTGGCTTTCTTCCTGCGGTCTTTCAAAATCTGGTCAGGATTTCGCAGCTCACCAGCTTTTCCTCGCTTGAACTTCATCTTGTTTTGTTTGCCGCTTACTTCTCTGTTTTTATCGTTTGTGTGCCCTGAGGAGAGAAAGGGCAGTAGATGTAAAAGTGTAGATTTTAGTGTATTTTGAGGATTTACTGTATGCTGAGTATAACTCTTTGAGTCCCCAGGGGGTTTAGCATCAGAGGCCCAAGGGATAGTCAAAAAAGACATAAGATTGGCACATCTTGCGTTCAATGTGCTTCTAGGTAGAAACATATGAACGTATAATGCATTCCTTGAGCTTTCACTTGAACCCTCTGATGACACCTGTAACTGCAAGCACTGAACATGATCATATCATAACAACAAATGAATAAAACAGCATATGTTTATCATCCCATGAAGCAGCGGTTCTGTTTCTGACCATCAAGAAAATGAGTAGGAAAGTTGAAGGGGAGGAGGGGCAGAGGCTCTGAGAGAACAGATGCTGGACAGTTTGACATCATGGCATGGAGGATCATCTTGTATCAAAGTTGATTGAAAGGACATAAGACAGAAGGTTGTGGATAGACAAATCAAAAATCCTCGCAAAGAAGTCAAAGAGCCATGATTCAGTTTGTTTCATTTGATGGACATCGATCAGAGGACAAACACTAAAGAATGCATGCGGTGTATGGTAATCAATGCGTTTGAAACAAACTGTCAGAGACTGGGCAAGAATGTCTGGGAAAGGGTGTGAGTTCATTACAGATCTGGTCTGTAGCCGGTTCAAGCACATGATGCAACAACAAATAACAACAAAACAACCAAGACTAGCGTCACAATTTATGCAATAATACAAGTCCAGCGTTGCCGAAACATACGTTTGCTAGTGAAAGAATTCAATGTCAACTGAAACAGTTCAAAAGGTTGTTTGCAAGAAACTGCAACATATCAGGAGGAGTGTTTACAATGGATAACATGGATGTTGACTGGCCACCAGAAGGAGTGTTTACAATGGATATCATGGATGTTGACTGGCCACCAGAAGGAGTGTTTACAATGGATATCATGGATGTTGACTGGCCACCAGAAGGAGTGTTTACAATGGATACCATGGATGTTGACTGGCCACCAGAAGGAGTGTTTACAATGGATATCATGGATGTTGACTGGCCACCAGAAGGAGTGTTTACAATGGATACCATGGATGTTGACTGGCCACCAGAAGGAGTGTTTACAATGGATACCATGGATGTTGACTGGCCACCAGAAGGAGTGTTTACAATGGATAACATGGATGTTGACTGGCCACCAGAAGGAGTGTTTACAATGGATACCATGGATGTTGACTGGCCACCAGAAGGAGTGTTTACAATGGATAACATGGATGTTGACTGGCCACCAGAAGGAGTGTTTACAATGGATAACATGGATGTTGACTGGCCACCAGAAGGATGTGTTTACAATGGATAACATGGATGTTGACTGGCACCAGAAGGAGTGTTTACAATGGATACACATGGATGTTGACTGGCCACCAGAAGGAGTGTTTACAATGGATAACATGGATGTTGACTGGCCACCAGAAGGAGTGTTTACAATGGATAACATGGATGTTGACTGGCCACCAGAAGGAGTGTTTACAATGGATAACATGGATGTTGACTGGCCACCAGAAGGAGTGTTTACAATGGATAACATGGATGTTGACTGGCCACCAGAAGGAGTGTTTACAATGGATAACATGGATGTTGACTGGCCACCAGAAGGAGTGTTTACAATGGATACCATGGATGTTGACTGGCCACCAGAAGGAGTGTTTACAATGGATAACATGGATGTTGACTGGCCACCAGAAGGAGTGTTTACAATGGATACCATGGATGTTGACTGGCCACCAGAAGGAGTGTTTACAATGGATAACATGGATGTTGACTGGCCATCAGAAGAAGTGTTTACAATGGATAACATGGATGTTGACTGGCCACCAGAAGGAGTGTTTATAATGGATATCATGGATGTTGACTGGCCACCAGAAGGAGTGTTTACAATGGATATCATGGATGTTGACTGACCACCAGAAGGAGTGTTTACAATGGATAACATGGATGTTGACTGACCACCAGAAGGAGTGTTTACAATGGATACCATGGATGTTGACTGACCACCAGAAGAAGAAAGGAGGAGTGCATGGGATGGGGTTTGTACCACATGTTGCAAAGACAGCGCAGGAAGCGTTAGCACTGAAGAAGTAGGAAACTGCAACTGTCTACAGTCAGCATACATTCCTGTTTTGTCACCGTGTGATTTTCATTGTGTGTTCAGACCTCTTATTTAAACAAAGCTTTCAAGGTGCAACAATTTCACACAGATGCAGACATAATGAACACTTGATTCAGTGAGTAACCACAATCCTCTTCTGCGGATGGTACTCACTGCCTACCTAAACAATGGGATCACTGTCTGATCAATTCATGGTTCACAATTCTTTAAAAAAAAATACTTTGTTTCATTCTGCCACACCTAGTAAGGTTTTTCATATTTATATAATAAAGCCATTAGAACGAGTTTCAAATCACAGCTCTTGTGAAATAATAAATTAAATATTGTAGACTTTAATGTATCCTAAAGACATAAATAATAGAGGAAATACTTTAGAATTTAGTATATCTTTAGAGAAATAACACAAGATATATGATAGATTTTAGTGGATCTTGAAGAGAAAATTAGTAAATGAAATACTGGTAAAAGACTTAATAAATGAACTAAACATCTGCTAAAAGATTTACACCATCGTATATGAACTAAACATTTGCTCAAAGATTTACACTATTGTATTTGAACTAAACACTTGCTAAAGGACTTTACACACATAAATGAACTAAAAATTTGCTAAAAGATTTACACTTTCGTATATGAACTAAACATTTGCTCAAAGATTTACACTATCATATATGAACTAAACATCTGCTAAAGGACTTTACACATACAAATGAACTAAACATCTGCTAAAAGATTTACACTATCGTATATGAACTAAACACTTGCTAAAGGACTTTACACACACAAATGAACTAAACATCTGCTAAAAGATTTACACTGTCGTATATGAACTAAACATTTGCTAAAGGACTTTACACACATAAATGAACTAAACATTTGCTCAAATATTTACACTATCGTATATGAACTAAACACTTGCTAAATGACTTTACACACATAAATGAACTAAACATTTTCTAAAAGACTCGAGGCAAAGATCAATGAACTAAACATCTTCGAGGAAGGCTCAACATTAGCTAAAAGTCTTTGCCCCCACATAAATGAATTAAACATCTGATAAAAAAACTTTACATAGATCACTTTACTAAACATCAGCTAAGTCTTTGCACTCACACAAATGAACTAAACATCTGATAAAAGGTGTGATCCGCCAGATATACTCACAATTTCTCCTCTTGGTGCCAGTAACAGTAAATTTTCCGCCAGACATATGGTGCCCTTTCGTCTGACCACTTCCGTTTCTCTGGTCATCATCGCTAGAATCTGCCTGTTCGTCCCTCTCAGAAAACCTGCTTCTGTGTCTCCAGTCTTGATAAGTATTATCAGTCAAGGAACAACAGTGGTGGTAGAACAACAGTGGTGTTAGAACAACAGTGGTAGTAGAACAACAGTGGTGGTAGAACAACAGTGGTGGTAGAACAACAGTGGTGGTAGAGCAACAGTGGTGGTAGAACGCCGATTAATAAACTGTCTGTTTGTTTATTACATATATATTTATAAGCAAGAATCGTACTGCTAATGCCACTCTTACTGTTGTTGGCCGCACTGTTTTTAAGAACTTTCCTGGCTGATATTGGACTAATCAGCCACTTTCGTACTCAAAATCATTGATCATTACTACTTTGGATGAAAGAGGTCTTCATCACTCGCGATGGACCAACAACATTAGCTTGAGAAAAATATGTTGACTTCTATAATACAGTAAATGTGAATGTGCCCATTGTGTCCTTGCTTGTGATTGTTACTGCCACAAGTCATGATTCATCGACTTCTTCTGAGCTAGCCCTTCAAAAAGCAGTTGGCATGTTATGGTGTACAGCTAGATCACAAATTCACAATCTATGACATGCTGGTTAAGGAGCAGCAGATCTACCCTTTAAGCCCCAAATCAACACATTGTGTGTGATCAGCTACTGCCCCTGTGTCCCAAACAACACATCAAGTGTGATCAGCTACTGCCCCTGTGTCCCAAACAACACATCAAGTGTGATCAGCTACTGCCCCTGTGTCCCAAACAACACATCAAGTGTGATCAGCTACTGCACCTGTGTCCCAAACAACACATCAAGTGTGATCAGCTACTGCCCCTGTGTCCCAAACAACACATCAAGTGTGATCAGCTACTGCCCCTGTGTCCCAAAACAACACATCAAGTGTGATCAGCTACTGCCCCTGTGTCCCAAACAACACATCAAGTGTGATCAGCTACTGCCCCTGTGTCCCAAACAACACATCAAGTGTGATCAGCTACTGCCCCTGTGTCCCAAACAACACATCAAGTGTGATCAGCTACTGCCCCTGTGTCCCAAACAACACATCAAGTGTGATCAGCTACTGCCCCTGTGTCCCAAACAACACATTGTGTGTGATCAGCTACTGCCCCTGTGTCCCAAACAACACATTGTGTGTGATTAGCTACTGCCCCTGTGTCCCAAACAACACATCAAGTGTGATCAGCTACTGCCCCTGTGTCCCAAACAACACATCAAGTGTGATCATCTACTGCCCCTGTGTCCCAAACAACACATCAAGTGTGATCAGCTACTGCCCCTGTGTCCCAAACAACACATCCAGTGTGTGATCAGCTACTGCCCCTGTGTCCCAAACAACACATCAAGCGTGATCAGCTACTGCCCATGTGTCCCAAACAACACATCAAGTGTGATCAGCTACTGCCCCTGTGTCCCAAACAACACATTGTGTGTGATCAGCTACTGCCCCTGTGTCCCAAACAACACATCAAGTGTGATCATCTACTGCCCCTGTGTCCCAAACAACACATCAAGTGTGTGATCAGCTACTGCCCCTGTGTCCCAAACAACACATCAAGTGTGATCAGCTACTGCCCCTGTGTCCCAAACAACACATCAAGTGTGATCAGCTACTGCCCCTGTGTCCAAAACAACACATCAAGTGTGATCAGCTACTGCCCCTGTGTCCCAAACAACACATCAAGTGTGTGATCAGCTACTGCCCCTGTGTCCCAAACAACACATCAAGTGTGTGATCAGCTACTGCCCCTGTGTCCCAAAAAACACATCAAGTGTGTGATCAGCTACTGCCCCTGTGTCCCAAACAACACATCAAGTGTCATCAGCTACTGCCCCTGTGTCCCAAACAACACATCAAGTGTGATCAGCTACTGCCCATGTGTCCCAAACAACACATCAAGTGTGATCAGCTACTGCCCCTGTGTCCCAAAACAACACATCAAGTGTGATCAGCTACTGCCCCCTGTGTCCCAAACAACACATCAAGTGTGATCAGCTACTGCCCCCTGTGTCCCAAACAACACATCAAGTGTGATCAGCTACTGCCCCTGTGTCCCAAACAACACACATTGTGTGTGATCAGCTACTGCCCCTGGGTCCCAAACAAACAAAACACATCAAGTGTGATCAGCTACTGCCCCTGTGTCCCAAACAACACATCAAGTGTGATCATCTACTGCCCCTGTGTCCCAAACAACACATTGTGTGTGATCAGCTACTGCCCCTGTGTCCCAAACAACACATCAAGTGTGATCAGCTACTGCCCCTGTGTCCCAAACAACACATCAAGTGTGATCAGCTACTGCCCGTGTCCCAAACAACACATCAAGTGTGATCAGCTACTGCCCCTGTGTCCCAAACAACACATCAAGTGTGATCAGCTCCTGCCCCTGTGTCCTAAACAACACATCAAGTGTGATCAGCTACTGCCCATGTGTCCCAAACAACACATCAAGTGTGATCAGCTACTGCCCATGCGTCCCAAACAACACATTGTGTGTGATCAGCTACTGCCCCTGTGTCCCAAACAACACATTGTGTGTGATCAGCTACTGCCCCTGTGTCCCAAACAACACATCAAGTGTGATCAGCTACTGCCCCTGTGTCCCAAACAACACATCAAGTGTGATCATCTACTGCCCCTGTGTCCCAAACAACACATCAAGTGTGATCAGCTACTGCCCCTGTGTCCCAAACAACACATCAAGTGTGATCATCTACTGCCCCTGTGTCCCAAACAACACATCAAGTGTGATCAGCTACTGCCCCTGTTTCCCAACCAACATATCTCTTTGGGTGGTCAGTTCTCTTCCACCCCATTTTCATTTTCCCAGATAATTCCCAGAAAATTCTGGACATAGACTGATGGCCACTTTTATAAGGTTAAGACAACCCTAGAATCGTGATGTTGGAAAAATCGTGCTACTTCTGAGTATTGAACCAGGGCCTCTGTCTCAGCAGGCAGGCGCACTAGTGTTAGATAAGGCACAAGATAATACATGCTAAAGTTACCTAGCACTGAAACAAGAACCCCTCAAGAGAAATCCAAGACAAACACGGCTGAGAAGCCAATGGTGCTGGACCGGATTCCATCCATGAAAGGACATTACTCTGTGACCTTGGAATAAAGCATAGTGAAGCAGGGCAATGCTGCTTTTGAGGCTGGGACAGGAGATAAATATTATCCTTATGTGAATAATCAGTACAGCTACGCTGGAGTGCTGCTGCACTGGAGGACTGAGCACACATGGGAATGCCTAATGTGCAATGATATTGATTGAGATAATGAGATAAAACAGATCTAAATGGATAACTAAACTGCATGCATCATGGAAAGTAAAACAGTAACACAGGATGATGATGATGATGATGACAGCAGGCCTAGCAACATGTCTATGTTGTTCAACCCCACCAGGAGTAACCAACACCCGGTGACACAAAGTGCCACCATTCAGATGAGAATCACCCAGGCACAAGTCCTAGAAACCTTGCTCATCCGTTAGGTTATATAAGGGCCCCTGACTACAGAGTGGGGCTTTAAAATAGCGAAAAATTGCGTCCCACACTGGGAAGGGATTGTTAATGATATCCTAGCAATGATCACATGTGAAGCTACATTACAGCAAAACTGATATTGCTGATCTATTCTCAAGGATATGCATTGGATTTATATGAGGCTGAGATCCAGTTGCCACTCTCTGTTTTAATCTTTTTCTTTTTGACATCATCTGTTGCTTCTGTGACAAACTTCTTTCTCTTTCGATCCCTGAAGATTGAAAACAATTAAAATTAACAGGTGATGCCTGGTAAAATAGAGAAATGCAGCTCATGGGGAGGTTAATAAGGAGGTGTATCAAGAACTAGGGAAGTCAATTTTGATTTTTCTATTTCATGTGCTGAAGAGACGAAATCAATTTCTGTTACATGAGAGAAGACTGTAGATGCAGAGGATATTGTCTGTCTGGAAGGAGGACGGCAATGTCGTTGCCTATGAAGACTGGTCATCTGTCTTGTGTGGGACTGGTCTTCTATGTCTTGTGTGGGACTGGTCTTGTGTGGGACTGGTCTTGTGTGGGACTGGTCTTCTATGTCTTGTGTGGGACTGGTCTTCTATGTCTTGTGTGGGACTGGTCTTCTATGTCTTGTGTGGGACTGGTCTTGTGTGGGACTGGTCTTCTATGTCTTGTGTGGGACTGGTCTTCTATGTCTTGTGTGGGACTGGTCTTCTATGTCTTGTGTGGGACTGGTCTTGTGTGGGACTGGTCTTCTATGTCTTGTGTGGGACTGGTTTTCTATGTCTTGTGTGGGACTGGTCTTGTGTGGGACTGGTCTTCTATGTCTTGTGTGGGACTGGTCTTCTATGTCTTGTGTGGGACTGGTCTTCTATGTCTTGTGTGGGACTGGTCTTCTATGTCTTGTGTGGGACTGGTCTTGTGTGGGACTGGTCTTCTATGTCTTGTGTGGGACTGGTCTTCTATGTCTTGTGTGGGACTGGTCTTCTATGTCTTGTGTGGGACTGGTCTTGTGTGGGACTGGTCTTGTGTGGGGGACTGGTCTTCTATGTCTTGTGTGGGACTGGTCTTCTATGTCTTGTGTGGGACTGGTCTTCTATGTCTTGTGTGGGACTGGTCTTCTATGTCTTGTGTGGGGGACTGGTCTTTCTATGTCTTGTGTGGGACTGGTCTTCTATGTCTTGTGTGGGACTGGTCTTGTGTGGGACTGGTCTTCTATGTCTTGTGTGGGACTGGACTGTTTTCTATGTCTTGTGTGGGACTGGTCTTCTATGTCTTTTTTGCGGGACTGGTCTTCTATGTCTTGTGTGGGGACTGGTCTTCTATGTCTTGTGTGGGGGGACTGGTCTTGTGTGGGGGGACTGGTCTTCTATGTCTTGTGTGGGACTGGTCTTCTATGTCTTGTGTGGGGGACTGGTCTTCTATGTCTTGTGTGGGGACTGGTCTTCTATGTCTTGTGTGGGACTGGTCTTCTATGTCTTGTGTGGGGACTGGTCTTGTGTGGGACTGGTCTTCTATGTCTTGTGTGGGACTGGTTTTCTATGCCTTGTGTGGGACTGGTCTTGTGTGGGACTGGTCTTGTGTGGGACTGGTGTGGGACTGGTCTTCTATGTCTTGTGTGGGACTGGTCTTCTGTGTCTTGTGTGGGACTGGTCTTCTATGTCTTGTGCGGGACTGGTCTTCTATGTCTTGTGTGGGACTGGTCTTCTATGTCTTGTGCGGGACTGGTCTTTTTTGTCTTGTGTGGGACTGGTCTTCTATGTCTTGTGCGGGACTGGTCTTCTATGTCTTGTGTGGGGACTGGGTCTTTTTTTTGTCTTGTGTGGGGGACTGGTCTTCTATGTCTTGTGTGGGACTGGTCTTGTGTGGGACTGGTCTTCTATGTCTTGTGTGGGACTGGTCTTCTATGTCTTGTGTGGGACTGGTCTTCTATGTCTTGTGTGGGACTGGTCTTCTATGTCTTGTGCGGGACTGGTCTTTTTTGTCTTGTGTGGGACTGGTCTTCTATGTCTTGTGTGGGACTGGTCTTGTGTGGGACTGGTCTTCTATGTCTTGAGTGGGACTGGTCTTCTATGTCTTGTGTGGGACTGGTCTTGTGTGGGACTGGTCTTGTGTGGGACTGGTCTTCTACGTCTTGTGCGGGACTGGTCTTTTTTGTCTTGTGTGGGACTGGTCTTCTATGTCTTGTGTGGGACTGGTCTTCTATGTCTTGTGCGGGACTGGTCTTTTTTGTCTTGTGTGGGACTGGTCTTCAATGTCTTGTGTGGGACTGGTCTTCTATGTCTTGTGTGGGACTGGTCTTCTATGTCTTGTGCGGGACTGGTCTTCTGTGTCTTGTGTGGGACTGGTCTTCTATGTCTTGTGTGGGACTGGTCTTCTATGTCTTTGTGTGGGGTGGGACTGGTCTTCTATGTCTTGTGTGTGGGACTGGTCTTGTGTGGGGGGGACTGGTCTTCTATGTCTTGTGTGGGACTGGTCTTCTATGTCTTGTGTGGGACTGGTCTTGTGTGGGACTGGTCTTCTATGTCTTGTGTGGGACTGGTCTTCTATGTCTTGTGTGGGACTGGTCTTGTGTGGGACTGGTCTTCTATGTCTTGTGTGGGACTGGTCTTCTATGTCTTGTGTGGGACTGGTCTTCTATGTCTTGTGTGGGACTGGTCTTCTATGTCTTGTGTGGGACTGGTCTTCTATGTCTTGTGTGGGACTGGTCTTGTGTGGGACTGGTCTTCTATGTCTTGTGTGGGGACTGGTCTTCTATGTCTTTGTGTGGGGACTGGTCTTGTGTGGGACTGGTCTTCTATGTCTTGTGTGGGACTGGTCTTCTGTGTCTTGTGTGGGAATGGTCTTCTGTGTCTTGTGTGGGACTGGTCTTCTGTGTCTTGTGTGGGACTGGTCTTCTGTGTCTTGTGTGGGACTGGTCTTCTATGTCTTGTGCGGGACTGGTCTTCTGTGTCTTGTGTGGGACTGGTCTTCTATGTCTTGTGTGGGACTGGTCTTCTATGTCTTGTGTGGGACTGGTCTTCTGTGTCTTGTGTGGGACTGGTCTTCTATGTCTTGTGCGGGACTGGTCTTCTATGTCTTGTGTGGGACTGGTCTTCTATGTCTTGTGCGGGACTGGTCTTCAATGTCTTGTGCGGGACTGGTCTTCTATGTCTTGTGCGGGACTGGTCTTCAATGTCTTGTGCGGGACTGGTCTTCTGTGTCTTGTGCGGGACTGGTCTTCTATGTTTTGTGCGGGACTGGTCTTCTGTGTCTTGTGCGGGACTGGTCTTCTATGTCTTGTGTGGGACTGGTCTTCTATGTCTTGTGTGGGACTGGTCTTGTGTGGGACTGGTCTTCTATGTCTTGTGCGGGACTGGTCTTCTATGTCTTGTGTGGGACTGGTCTTCTGTGTCTATTATGACTACATTAGCCACTGAGTGACACGTCTGGTGTATACAAATATGCAGTAGCACCACACAGCAAACACACCTCCAGGCAGGACACAGCTCCTTATATTATCTCTCAACCCCATCGCGCTGAGATGCACCAAACCTGGCACCTCCTGTATGTGCCCCTGTACCGGCACTGCAACAGTGGCATGTACACAAGGCTAACAGCATTTGTTCTTCCCCCGGGAATCCCTCAAAATAAGGATAATTAGCTTTTAATTGGTTTTCTTTAGGTCAACGGGGCTAACATCAGCTCAAGCCGGTCATATGACAAAACAGGCACACCTTTGACTGAGCTACAGAAAAAAAACTACAACAAAGGATCGCAGTGTCTAAATGGACATACACTGGGCAACAGGAGTGTGTCCAGAGATAAACAGTGAGAACAATTCCTTCATTTACCATACTGTGACATCATTTCCTTCATTAATCATACTGTGATGTCAATACTTTTATTATCCATAATGTGATATCAATTCCTTCATTATCAATACTGTGACGTCAATTCCCTCATTATCCATACTGTGACGTCAATTCCCTCATTATCCTTACTGTGATGTCAATTTTTACATTAAACATACAGAGGCGTCAATTATTTCATTATCCATACTGTAACATCAATTCCTTCATTATCCATACTGCAACATCAATTCCTTCATTAACCCTACTGTGACGTCAATTCTTACATTATCCATACTGTGATGTCAATTCCTTCATTATCCATACTGTGACGTCAATTACTTCATTATCCATGTGACATCAATTCCTTCATTATCCATACTGTGATATAGTTACTTCATTATCCATAATGTGACGTCAGTTACTTTATTAACTATACTGTAAAGTCAATTCTTTCATTACCTATACTGTGACGTCTATTCCCTCCTTATAGACACTAGAAATTGGGATACATAAACTGATTCAAGGACTTACCACTTTCTTTTCTTCTGATTAACCTGATCTCCCTCATCGTTGGTCAGGTCAAGGACAGCTCCCACAGCCTCTCTTTCAAAAGTATTGGAGATGCTGTATCTGGAATAAGAGAAAGAAAGAAAGAAACAGGCTCAGTGAAAATAAATACCATTTCCTTTGCTAACACAGCATTAGGTACAAGATGAGAAAAAACAAAGGGTGAAAGACATCAGTTTTCTGAAGCAGTCGCTATCAACTGTTCTCATTCAATGTTGTGTAGACAAAAGGACATGATTGTAAACCAGCATTTACTCTGGTAAAATGGGCAGACATTTCAGTGTTATGTGTGTTTCTTGTTCAATTAGTAAAATATTTCCTAGTCTGTACGCAAATCTAGAAAGTCAAAACAGCTTGTTTGTACATTAAAAAGTCAAAACAGCAGCTCATACATTAGAAAGTCAAAAGAGCAGTTTTTAATGTTAGAAAGTCAAAACAGCAGTTTGTAAGTTAGATACTCAAAATAGAGTTTGTAAGTAGAAAGTCAAAACAGCAGTTTGTTAAGCTGGAAAGTCCTGACAGTTTGTTAAGCTGGATAGTCAAGACAGTTGTTCGTAAGTCAAAATAGTAGTAGTAAGTTAGTAGTCAAAAAAATCAAATTGTAAATTAGTCAAGTTAGACAAAACAGCTGTTTGTTAAGTGAGTTAGTCAAAACAGCAGTTTGCAAGTTACTCAGAATAGCAATTTGTAAATTAGTTAAAAACAGCAGTTTTAAGTTAGAAAAACAAGACAGCATACAAATCAGAATATTAGTCTCAAAATCAGTATTCAGTTAAGAAAGTCAGCCTAAAAGCCAGAAAAATCAGTATATGAATCAGAAAATCAATAGATGAGTCAGAAAGTCAGTATGTAATCACCCTTTTTCAGAAGCAAAATCAGACGGTCTGTACTGCACATAGTTCTCCTTGTCAACCACGTCTGGCTGCGTCTGCTTGGGTTTCCCTTGTCCTCCCCTCTGTGCTGAAGAACCACCAGACTTTGGCTTGGAAGACACAACACAGTCGAACACAGCCTGGCAAGGACAAGAGGAAATCAAATAAATGTAAACCGTAGAAAAAGAAAACGAGAGAGAGAGAGAGAGAGAGAGAGAGAGAGAGAGAGAAAGAGACAAAGAGAGAGAAAGAAAAGAGAAAGATGCCAGTCACCAGAAACAGGAGGTAGAAGCAAGAGGAAAAGGCAAATAAAAAAAAAACAACAAGGAACAAGAATGAGGAGGATGTAAAGCAAAAAGAATAAGAAAAAAGTTAACAAGAGGGAGGTAGGAAAAAAACATCCACAAAAAGAACTGTAGACAATTATCAACTCTCCTTCTTTTTCATTAAGTTCTGGCTGAAAGTTCTGGTTGTCTGTCCACTTTTAAACTTCAGTCTTGTACTAGAACATGAGTTGTGTGTGCACACACATTTTACTATTTGTATGCAGACTGTTAGTTCCTCGCCTTTCAGGCAGATGCACTCCAATTCTGAAGGAAACATCCCTTATCAGTCGACTCTCAGAACATGCTTGTTTGGTGGCCTTGGAACCCACTATGGAATTTCTTCTTCTTAAAGTCCATGCCGCGGGTGTTGGTAGTTATGTCTATCCACAACCTGCTGTCTCGTGTACTTTCCATCAAATTTGACACAGATGGTCTTCCAAAGTCTATGCCGTGTGATGTTGGTAGTCATGCCTATCCACAACCTTTTGTCTTGTGTACTTTCACTCAAACTCTGACACAGATGATCCTGCATAAAAGATATCAAATTGACCAGCATCTGTTCTCTCGGTCTCCCTCTGCCTCTCCTCCCCTCCAACTTTTCTACTGTTACGATGACTAAAGAATATAGATTGCTTCTTTCTGATGTACGCAATCAGTTCCTTCAATCAGTCAGCTTCTTTTAAGACATCTTCATTAATCTTTTATCTGTCCAGGGTATTCTCAAGATTCCTCTATAAAACCACATCTCCACAGCTTCCAAATAAGTTTTAACTAATTTACCAACTGTCCATGATTCACTTCCCTAAATCAAGATAGGATTTATATAGCTTTTAAGAATTCTCTTTCTCGTCAACAGGATCTATCAACAACAAAAACAATACTGACAACCAAACAGCACAACGCCATACATCAATTTCTCCTTGATCGGCTTCCATCACTTCTTCTTTGTTCTTCTTGTCGTAGCCTGGCGTAGGAAAGAAAGCAGACCAAGATGAAGAATCCTTCCGATGAAAAGTCTCGTTGGTGACCAGGATGTGTTCATGCTGCTCTCGTTTGGCTTTCATCACTTCCAGCCCGGACTTCTTGCTGGTACTGTTTATTTCAAAGATGGTCTATCGGGAGAAGAAATTAACAAAAGTTACTTTATAGGAAGACAAATTGTCAATTACTTGTATTTTGGAAATTCTTAAGAAAAAAAAAGAAAAAAACAGCATATTACACAGGTCACAAAAACGAAATCAATATAATTATATTTATGGAGCAAAATATCATTATCTCAAAGAGAATAAGAAAAATAATCAGTAAACAAGAATGCGGCAAAGGATTGCAGCAGAGAATTAATTTGCAAAGAATTGCAGCAGAGAATTAATTTGCAAAGGATTGCAGCAGAGAATTAATTTGCAAAGGATTGCAGCAGAGAATTAATTTGCAAAGGATTGCAGCAGAGAATTAATTAGCAAATTATTGCAGCAGAGAATTAATTTGGTCACACCCCTTTGGGGCTAACAAATTTGTATACTGCGATTTATGCTTGAGCCCGTGACAAAGCAGAAGTGTGGGTTTTGCAGCTTCTTGGTGCGAAAGGAAAGGGGTAAAATGGTCAAAGTAGTCCCATAGAAAACACTGCCACACTGGTGTGGCCTTGACAACTATTTGTTGACGAGACTGGTGTGTGACAAGCTGGATGTGGTCAATTTCCTTTAGAGTGGGGTCAATTAAGAATCCCATAAGTCAAGTGCTCTGTCCCCATCTTCAACAGCAAGTGTAGAGTTCCTATAAGTCTGATTGTATATCCATCATGCATTCCCCCCTGAGTATTGGGTGTCGGCGTGAGTGGGAGTGAGTGAACAGCGCAAAAGCACAGATTTTCACAGCCTGAAGAAAATGGAGTAGTGTTGAGTAATAAGAGTATTTGGCCGACACTCTACGCTGAGAGGGAAAGGTCAGGCACACGTACAATCAGACTGTTACTGGTGCCATCAGACATGCAACTCTTCCCGGTAAAGATGGAGAAAGGGGACCTTAAAGTGATGCTGAGTGCTGTGATAATGGCTCTTGACTCAGTTCAGCCAAGCACATATGTTGACAATATTTGTTTTACCAAAAAAAAACAAAAACAAAACCCACATAAGCACACATTTAGCAAGAACTTACAGTTTTAGGCTTATAATTTTTCAAGGCATTTAACAAATTCAGTCGGGCACCTTGTTCCTCAATGTGCTCAGATTCTGCAAAAGAAGCACAAGATATGATGGCTGTAAACTGCGGCAAACACTGAAAACAAATAAAATGGGAGACACTGATGGACCCGACAACTTATTTATAAGATGGAACAGAGTATGCAGGGTTTCAGCTTCTTCTTCTTGACTTCCTCTTTGACTGCTTCAGGGTTAAATAGTTATGGTTCTTGCTCTTCTAGCAACTTTGAGCATAGACATATCATGCTGTTGTAGAGTTTCTCGGATGTTATCATTCCATCTTGTTCTTGGTCTACCTCGTGAACTACATCCCTCTCCTCTTTCAGTGTATGCTTTGTATAGTACGGCATCACAAGACATTCCCACTAAGTTGTTTGCAAATCTGTATGTAAATGGTCTATGCCGACTTTGTCTCATGTGACTTCACTTATGATTTGATCTTTTCTGGCCCCTCCTGCAGCCCTTCTCAGACATCTTATTTTTTTGACAGGTGGTTAGCCATTCTATGGAGAGGTCGAGCTATCTGGATAACCTGGTGCAACGAAGACGATTCTCTTGTCTCTAACTTGAATCTGGCAAGTGTGGCATCCTGCACCGCACCACTTCCTATTCATGATGATGTGAGCTGCAGACTTTGCATTGGCCAATCAGAGCAGAGTGTGTGCGTCAGTCTGTGTAAGTATTCTGATTAGTTCGTTTGTTCAACAAAAAAAAAACAGAAGTTCAAGTCTCCCTAACCAGCTCCTAAAGTGAGCCACAGTTATGTTGGGACTGCGTTTTCTTGCTTGGGATTCCAAATGTGTGTTTTCTTCCATTGCGACGTTGGTTCACGTCTTGATTAGTTATTTAAGAATCAACTTTATAGTGCAGTGGGCATACCAATAAAGGCCCTGTCCCCTGCAGCAAATGTCTTAAGGTGTAGATACTAACTGTTCTCGTAGCACCCCTTTGTGGGCTTCAGGGGCTCCACTGCGGGAAAACCAGAACAGTCCCAATGCCTACCCCCCAACCCACCCCCCCCCCCTCTTCCAGAAAAAAAAAAGCATTTTGTAAAAGTCAACTAACTGGGAGCTTCTTTGAAGCCAGAGTGCGTCTGCCTGAACGGCAGGAAACAATCATCTGCACAGAAAAAAGGGCCAGTAAAATGGATTACACGCAAAACGTAGACCCTGGCAAAAAGTTGAAGTCCAAACAACCAGGAGTTTCTGTTGGAGCTTACAGCCAGTGAACAAAGAACAAGCCCCTGTAACATACGTTGTTCTCTTTCTTTCTCTCATACGTCCTTCCTTGCCAGATACTTCCTAATTCCATTTTTACATGTCCTTACAGATGTTATTCCATCTATCTAACCTCCTGTCTTCTATGAGCATAGGTTCATAAATGGTCTACAGAACGTCTCTTTGACCAATATGAGCGTTTATGCAGCTATCACGTCTGTAGTCGAAACAAAAACAAAAATGTCAATATTTGTACATTTCAGACTCCCCCCCTTTCCACTCTTTTCCCACCCAAACTGGGACCACAGAAATGATTTTATGTTTCTCCCTGGCTTGAACTTCCCCCCCCCCCCTCCACTCTTTTCCCCCCTGAGGTAGTGGAACAAACATCTAACCATCTTAGAGAAGAGTAAAAAGCCCAAAAGATCCGCTTGCATGTTCATCTTCCCTTTCCTCCTCTGAAGTGTTCAGGTGATGCTGAAGCTGCGGAAGAGTACCAGTTTGTGTCCTTCTTTTTTGATGTTTCCCAAGAATTTGTATACCCTTTGTGAACACTTAGCATAACAGTATATAACATTATTTGTCGCCATATAAGACCCGCCCCACAACAAAATGTGAAATTTGCTAGGGGAAAAAACACAGATGTAATTCTTGCACTCATTTCAATATGTAAGTCTCTCATTCTGGCCATTTGTCACTTTTTCCAAATTGTGCATGCCTTTTTTTGGTTCACTGCAGAAAACATCCTGCCAACACCTTATGACTCTTTCCATTGACAGAGATCTGAAATGACATTCTGCTGACCTATTTTATCACCTGGAGTTTCAAAATCTTACAGTGCAAGATTGCTGCTTACTTTCTGTTTCCATGGTCTGAAAGATGCGAGAGCTCGGTGACAAATTATCACAAACAACAGAAGGAGAATGTCATAATTTTTGGTCATTTTGGAGGAAAAGGAAACTGGAAATGTTGTGACCACTAAAACGATTGTGGGACAAAACATTGAGTAAGACAACACACAAGAAGATACAGTACTTTTCTTTTTGTTCACACCATCTCAAGGACCGAGATTTCACGGGAAGCTCCTGAGAAAAACCAAAAAAGGGGGGGGGGGGGGGGGGGGTTAGTGTTAATTTTACACCCCTACAGTATTGGATTATTCCAGGAACACCCCCCTGCCAAATCTCAGAATCCCCGAGATAAGATGAATTAAAAGGAAAAAAAAACGAAGATTCTTGGAGGCTTTTTGTCACAGCATGAAGGGATGACAGCACACAAACTGATTCTTGCTGCTGAGAACTGCAGATTGTGGAGAGGCATGTGCGCCTATGCCAGTCGGAAAGGCACTTAATGATGACGATGATGTAATACAAACGTACTGAACATGGGGTGAATGCCCAACTTGACCCCCTCCTCGACCATTTTCTTGACCCTCTTCGTAGACTCTGTAGCCGGAGCTGGCCTAGATTTGATGTACTTCTTATATGCGTTGGTACAAACACGGACCAGGTTTGTCTGTAGAATTACATAAATAATAATGAACATTAACTTGATAACAGTAAAATAAAATATGTTAAAGGGCCCTTTTCCAAACCTTTAGGTGTACTGGGCATATAGGGTTAGATCTATATTTTGTGTAGACCAAGCGACACTTGGAAGGTGATGTGGTCAAGATCACGCCAGTCGCCTTTACTTCCCAGGACTGCACCCTGTACCTGTTTAAGGTTGGGTCAACCTGGGAGCTGATAACAATAATAATAAACAGTGACTGAAGCCACACACTCGGCACTTCTTGCAAGGTCTAACCTCACATAAATGCCACTAACTAGCATTTCTAATCACACGTTTAAGAGATGTCTAGTTAATGCCCCTGGTTGTGTTTGTTATGCACAGGGTTGAGTTCACTAAAAACAGCATTGGCGGGAGGGGGGTGTTCCTTGAGAATAAAAGGGCTATTTTAAAGCCAGTGTGATGTTGCAATTTCCCTGTAGGCAGTAGTGTTCAAATAATGACTAGGTCGCGGTATGAGTCAACCAATACATTTTTTTACGCCCAGGAAAATGAAATTCACTCGATTCTTCACTCCATTCGCGTTTACCGATTATTATCCATATTGTTCGGGAGAAAAAAATAAATATATAAATAAAATTATCTTTCCCTCCAGTCAGACAACACCTTGATCTGTTATTGATATCTTTAAAATGTTCGTCTTTTCTTTTTTTAACTGATCTGTAATCCAAGCCTGGATGTTAAATCTGTTCAATTATCTGTTACTCTTTGCATGTCACTGCAGTTCTTTCTTAGAAGAACAATATCACCCAGTCAACTTTTTTTGCCAGATAAGACTGAGATAAAACATCTTTGTTTCCTTCTACTTAAACTATCATCTGTGTGCACTGCACACTCTGAACCCTCAAACACTGCTTTGATGTTTATTATCTTTATTGGTATGTCTATAATTGATTAGTATAAAATCTTTCCTACAGCTGAACCCTAGACCATTCTCATTTATTCAGACATCTATAAAGTCTTGCCTTTAACTGACCTTATATCACAACCTATAGCAGGTGTGTGTCTTGCCGCTACACCACAACGACTCCCAGATCCCTATACAATCCCCATTTATTCAAACATTTATTTAGTCTTGCCTACAGCTGACCTTACAGCACAACCATTTATTCAAACATTTATTTAGTCTTGCCTACAGCTGACCTTACAGCACAACCATTTATTCAAACATTTATTCAGTCTTGCCTACAGCTGACCTTACAGCACAACCATTTATTCAAACATTTATTTAGTCTTGCCTACAGCTGACCTTATAGCACAACCATTTATTTAAACATTTATTTAGTCTTGCCTACAGCTGACCTTACAGCACAACCATTTATTCAAACATTTATTCAGTCTTGCCTACAGCTGACCATATGCCACTCCCATTTATTTAAACATCTGTTAAAGTCTTGCCTACAGCAGACCTTATAGCACAACCATTTATTCAAACATTTATTTAGTCTTGCCTACAGCTGACCTTACAGCACAACCATTTATTCAAACATTTATTTAGTCTTGCCTACAGCTGACCTTATAGCACAACCATTTTTCAAACATTTATTTAGTCTTGCCTACAGCTGACCTTATAGCACAACCATTTTTCAAACATTTATTTAGTCTTGCCTACAGCTGACCTTATAGCACAACCATTTTTCAAACATTTATTTAGTCTTGCCTACAGCTGACCTTACAGCACAACTATTTATTTAAACATTTATTTAGTCTTGCCTACAGCTGACCTTATAGCACAACCATTTATTCAAACATTTATTCAGTCTTGCCTACAGCTGACCTTACAGCACAACTATTTATTCAAACATTTATTTAGTCTTGCCTACAGCTGACCTTACAGCACAACTATTTATTCAAACATTTATTTAGTCTTGCCTACAGCTGACCTTACAGCACAACTATTTATTTAAACATTTATTTAGTCTTGCCTACAGCTGACCTTATAGCACAACCATTTTTCAAACATTTATAATATCTTGCCTACAGCAGATCATATGCCCCTCCCATTTATTTAAACATCTGTTAAAGTCTTGCCTACAGCAGACTCCTATACCACCCACATGCATTCAAATAAGTGCATGGGCATTAACAGCTTGCTATTCAGGCAGAAGAGTTCAAGAAGCCAGCGGTGCCTTCTCCATGACCACCAGCAGCATGACGATGGAGGTGATGGCGGTGACACAGGCTTTCATGTGGTTGGGATCACAGGACTATTCCCGTGAGTGTGTGCTGAGTGATTCTTTGAGCATGATCCGGCGAGTCGAGGCAGGCTGGTTATGCAGTCGTTGCAAAACTCTCCTGTGTGTGCAGTTACCTTCATATTCGTCCTATCGCAGCAGGCGTTGTTGGTAATGAAAGAGCTGACATTCTCGCAGAGGCTGCATTAATTAAAGATGGCCGGCCCATGGATCACGCAGACATTGTCCTTGCCCTCAGAGAGATAGGACATTCTGAGGATTTTGGAAGCACCATGTTCACATCACTGCTAAGAATACGAGAATTGGAAGTAAACATCGGCACAGCCAAGCATGAGAAGCACACGGGACGCACACAAAGTATGGTTAACCAACACAGTGCTGGCACTATTAACCGCGTGACACTGATTAATATATTGAAAGGGGAATCTGAGTGCCTATGGATGTGTCTGGAGTGCTGTGAAGATAATCTAAAAAATTATATACAACCTAGATGTATCAGGGTTTTTAGCCAAATTCACTAACATTTTTCAATGGGTTCTTCAAGGATTTCTCAAGGTTTTTTATGCATTTTCTTCACCGGCTGTAAACTCCGGCGGAAAGTTCTGTCTGTTCGTCCACTTCTAGACTGCAGTCCTGTTCCAGAACCTGAGTGTTGCGTGTGCATTTGTTTGACAGATCTGATTAATTTGTATGCGGACTGTTAGTTCCTTGCCTCTCAGGCAGATGCAATCCGACTTCGAAAGAAAGCTCCCAATTAGTCGACTCTTACAACAAGTTTTTGGGTAGGCAGTGGGTTTGTTCTTGTTTTCCCTATAACAGGACCCCGGAACCCACACAGAGATTCTCTGCATTTTATATTTCAAACATTTAAAAATTCTTGCTCACAACTGACCAAGTCAATGGACTCCCCGTGGAGCTGAGTCACGTCTGCATTCTTATCATCCAGTAAACTCTGTGGAACTTCCCCCAGACAACCATCCTTATCTGTAAGATTAAACAAAAACAAACTCCATTAGAAAAAAAAATCGTGGCGCTGTGTGGTCTCCGGGCATGGTGTCCATCTTGAGTGCTAGAGGTTCTGAGTTCAATCCCCGATGAGTGCTTGGATTTTTTCACATGAACTTGGACTTCTAGTAATTCCTCCGGTATCTGGGTAGTGAGATTAGACGCCTGCGTGCATTGTTGCGCACGTAAAAAAAACCTTGGCAGTTGGAAATAAAAAAGAGTAGCCAAACGGCGCTGCTCGGGCAAAATTTGGAGCTTAAAATCTACCCAAAGTATTTCAGGATCCTCGCGAGTGCTACAGAGCCTGTGCGCTGTGCTGAGCTTCTTCCGATTCATACTCAAGTTAGAGGTAGAACGGAGCACTTATGGGTTACTACCCGTGTGCCATGATGTTGATCCGTTGTTCAAACTTCATTAGAGAAAAAAACACATAACCAGCAGTCAACCCATCTAGTACTGTAATGGACACTTTGTGATGAATACTGGTGCTGTATTTTAAGAAAAAAAGCCCTGGATGCAACTAGATAGTGATGCAGCTGAAGATATACAGTGAAATATGCCACCCAGTAAATTAATAAATTGTGTCATGCATTATCTGAGTCCATAATATAAGCTTGTGAGCAATGTGTTCATGTGATATTTTAATGTTCCAACTAGAACATCATGTGATATTTTAATGTTCCAACTAGAACATCATGTAATACTTTAATGTTCCAACTAGAACATCATGTGATATTTCAATGTTCCAACTAGAACATCATGTAATACTTTAATGTTCCAACTAGAACATCATGTGATATTTCAATGTTCCAACTAGAACATCATGTGATATTTCAATGTTCCAACTAGAACATCATGTGACACTTTAATGTTCCAACTAGAACATCATGTGATATTTCAATGTTCCAACTAGAACAATCTATATGTTGTATGAAGAATGTTAAAGTGCTCAACACAGGTATCTAAAAAAAAGACGAAGTGCAAAGGTCACAAATAACTGTCGTCGTACTCACCTTCTACTGTCTCATTAAGTGGCACCAGGTTCAGAGGTCTGCCAAGAAACATGTGCAGGTCAATGAGATGTGCCAGCTCATCGTGTGCAATAAAAGAGTACGCCCGTCCGCTACGACCAGCCCTGGCCACACGACCTAGATAAAATGTACTGTGTTAATTACTGCTGAATTACGTAAAGCAAGCACGCAAAAGACACTTTAAACACCTTTACAGTCGAACCAGCACTCGACGAACCTTGTGGTCAGCATCAGGCTGCCTGCCTTTACTTCCCGAACATTACCTGGTACCCACTTAAGGCTCGGTTGATCTGGAAGAAAGGTCAGTTTTGGAAAAGAAATCCCTGACCCCTAACCTTTAGGCAGACGGGCATCTAGCCACCATATGATCAGAGATTCCAAGTGTTGAAATAATGAGATTTTTTTTTTTTTTTTTACGTATCCAGAAACCATGAGTTGTAAACCCTTTGGCTCGGTACTATGGATATCGCAACCCTTCGGCCTTGATTCCATTATAGGTACCGTTAATCTGGGAGAAATGTGGCTTTTCTGCCTACCCCCGGGAGTGAACCCGGACCACAAGGAGTTCGTCACCCGGCCGCCGCGAAAGTCCGGTTTAACCAACTTCGCTAGAGAGCCAGGCGAAATAATGAGATAAAAATATACATCAAAAGATGGATTAAAGATATAACAGATTGCCTTCCTCATCCTCTCCCTAGCATTTACCAGCTGTAAACTGATGGAAAGTTGTGGTTGCTCGTCCACTTCTGGACTTTGGTCCTTTTCCGGAACTTGAGTACATGCATTTTACAGATATGGCATTTTTGTACAATTCCTGACCTCTCAGACAGTTGCACTTCGACCTCAAAGGAAACATCCCTAATTTGTTGCCTTTTAAGACATGGTTGTCAGAAGGGCAGTGAGTTTATCATGTGCCCCAGAACCCACTCAAAAGAATCACCTGCCCCCTAGAGAAATAAGACAAGACCATGAGTGGGGCGTCAATACTTACCAACTCTATGCACAAACAGTTTGGGTTTTGCTGGAAAGTGAAAGTTGATGACGTTGTCCAGCAGAGGGATGTCTATGCCTCTGGCAGCAAGGTCAGTCACCAGCAAGATCTTCACTTTCCCCAGAGAGAATTTGGCAGCGTTGATTTTTCTGGCAGCCTGGTCAAGGGAGCTGTAGATATAAGTGACGCTCAGGCCACTCATTGTCAGCAGCTGGGGAGGAGATCAACCAAACTCAGTATCTCACGACAAATGCACTCAAACACATATATATATGTATATATTTATACACACGTATTTATACACACACACACACACACACACACACACATATATATATATATATATATATATATATACAGACACATATCTATATATACACACACATACACATGTAACAAGTATACAAGAGCAATTTTCTGAGTCTGAAACAAAATTAATGTTTATCCCTGGCTCCATGCTGCATATGTAACAATGCAACTTTCACTAGCTAAACTAAATGGCAAGTCTGCTGACCAGGTTGCGTTACAATTTTGCCACACCATAGACACAGAAGAATTTGGAAGCATCAGAGATGTGGTTTCTGAGACGAATGTCATGAAATCCTAACAACGATTGATTGAAAGAAGCTAATGAAAGTAGATCTCTATTTACAACAATAAGAAAGAGACAAACACTGTTCTTTGGCCACTTAATGAGAAGAGAGACATTGGAGAACATCGTGACAACTGGAAGGATCTGTGGAAAAAGGGACAGAGGCAGACCAAGAGAGATGATGCTAGATGGGTTGAAACAATGGCATAGGAGGGATATCATCAAGAGAGCTGTTCCAGGCAACCAGGGATCGTGATCTGTGGAGACGCATGAGCTCCTAAGCCAGTGGCAGGGCACATGATGGTGATGATAGACAAAAGTGCCTGTTTGGATGACATGCTTTGTTTTATGGATGGCATTTCTGTTTTGGCCATCTATCCTAACATCCTGTCTAATGGTCCTCTCTTGTTTCTTTCCTCTTACAATTTTCATATTGTTATGGCATGCCTAAGGAATAGAACGCAAACTGCTTTTCTCAGGGTCAGGTAATCAGTTATCTTTGTGAATTCATCAATTTCTATGAAGACATCTTCATTCTGAGGGGGCCATCGCAGTATAGTGGCTAGATGCTCCACTACAGATAAGAAGGTCGTGGGTTCGGTTCCTGACAGAGCTGGACCTTTTTCAAAAATGACTTTGGCTCTCAGGTCCACCCAGCTTTAAATGAGTACCAGGGACCGTTCTGGGGAGTAAAGGTCATATCTCCCACTGAGTGCCTATTAGTCTACAAAATATAGGCCTAGCCCTATACAACCAAAGGTGTGGGAACAAGGGTCCTTTACCTTTTACATCTCCATTATGCACTTGATCTCCCCAAGGAGTCATTTTTCTTGACCCCAAAATATAAAACAACAGTATTTTTAAAAAAGCCTTTGTCGCCTCTTTTTACTCTTTTGTTTTTTAAAGGTGGTGTATGAGGGGGGTGGGGCTGGGATCATCAGCCGGAGAAGTCAAGGTCGAATGGTTGGTGCTGTTGCCATGAACTGTGCAGGTTAGTATTTTTATTCTGCCACCAACAAACAGAGAAAGAAAAAAAAAAAACCTACTTGAGACTTGAACTAGGTCTCTCAAATGAAAGTCCAGTGATCTATCACTTGGCCAACCACTCCTCTACACACACACAAATTACCCACACATTAAAAAAAAAAAGGTTTTATAGCTTTACTGCAGCCACTTAGTTCCCATATACAATAATAAAAGCAGTCTCTGTATGTGGGTTCGTGAGAAATTAACAGATTCAACCCCCCACCCAAGCATGTTGTAAATGGCGACAAAATAAGGTGCGTCCTTTAAAGTTGGAGTGCACCCGTCTGACAGGTGAGGAACAAATAGTCTGCACACAAATCAGCCAGATCTGTAAAACGGAAATATGCATGGAAAACTCAGATTCTGGCGCATGGTCATAAGTCCAGAAAGAAACAAAATAATCAGAACTGTCCGCCAAAGATGAGTCAAGAATTGACATCATCACAGCACTTGGGGAATTCCCATGCATGCTCCGTCTTCATCTTCAGCAGCCAGCGCATAGTTCCAATACCCATGGTAGCGGTCACAATCCAGTTTTATGTCCGTCTTGCCTTTCCTCTGAGTGTAGTGAGCAGGCCAGACCCTCTGGTTACACCCAGGGGCCTCATTCTCTCCAGCCCATAATAATCTTCTTTGTCTACTGATTCCGTTGCTTGTTCCCAAAGGGCCTTGACCACATCTGCCTCGTCATGTATCAATTCACCAACAGAGCCTACAGCTAGTGAATGCTAAGAAAAAGGAAGAAGTAGAAAAAAGAGGATAAGAGCAGGTTTCTGTGGAACCAATCTTATCATTATGAGATGAACATACCAAGTTGAGGTACTCCACGTGATGTTTGGTTGCAGCGAAGACAACTGTCTGCTCGGTAGGCTTGATGACACGCTTCAAGAGGTAGAGCAGCAAGGCACACTTGTCAGCATCTCGACAAGAGAAGAATGATAACTAGCAGGAGAAGAAAACAATGCATGCATGACATGGTTTCAAGAACAAAACTGCATTAATGGTTTATTATTCTTCTTAAAATCCACGCAGTGTGGTGTTGGTAGTCATGTCTATCCACAACCTTCTGTCCCATGTACTTTCAATCAACTCTGACACAGATGATCCTCCATGCTATATCAAACAGTCCAGCATCTTTTGTGCCTCTCCTGTCCTTCAACTTTGCTACTGACACAATGTACTCCAATTATCTCCTTCTCATCATATGAGGGAAGAATGTAATTTAATGGTTTACTACTACATAAATATCCAGCTCACGTAACTTTCTTTTCCATACAGCAAACGACTCCAGGGTTGTCTCATAATACATGTAAATCATCTCTTCTTCTTTCCATTCCCCCTGCCAGTGGTTTGCAGATGAGAAGGCTGTATGTCTCTATGAAGGCTGTGGTGTGACGTATGTCCTCCAATGACACATACAACGTGGTTTCTATTGGAATGCCACCTGGACAGAACTGGGATCTCCCTTCTGCGTGTAGAGAGCATGTCTGCAGTATATGTTCAGTATTCTGTGGTGCCTGTCCACAAGCTGAATTAGGAATCAACATCACAGCACTCAGGACATCCCCCATAAGGGCTCCGTCCCCATCTTCAGCAGCATGCGAAGAATTCCTATTCCGTTAGCACCAGTCCATATGGGAATGGGATAATCACCTGCTCTTTTGGGATGGGGACCTTGTATGCATGAGTAGACTAGATTCTGATCCACTACCGCCGGCCTGAAGTGGGAGAAAAAAAGGGGAGCAAGAGAGTAGAGGTGAGGGGGGGGGGAGTAGGAGGTGGAGAATACACCATATTTTTGTCAAAACACACAGCCATGTAGTAGAAAATATTCCTAGTCTGCACAAGTTACATTTAGAGGTTACCCAGTGAAGCCTCCATGTGAGTTCCCGGGCCTACTGTAGGGAGAAAAAAAAACCAATCGACCAGCCTCCACCCCCCCCCCCCCCAATAAGCATGTTTGAGAGGTGACTAATTATGGTATTTCCTTGAAAGTCGGAGTACATCTGCCTGAGAGGCCAGGGATCCAGTCTGCATATAAATGAGCCAGATATGTAAAATGGATGCGCAGCAAAACTTAAGTGCTGGAACAAGACTAAAAAGTCCAGAAATGGATGTTCCACTGAGTTTAGAGACGAGGTGAATGCAAACAACAAGAAGATACAACTCAACCACTCTGTCTACAAGTTTTGAGTGTTTCGGTATACTCGGTGTTGGCCATCAGTACTCAGTGTTGTTCACCAGTACTCAGTGTTGGTCACCAGTACTCAGTGTTGGTCACCAGTACTCACTGTTGGTCACTAGTACTCATTGTTGGTCACCAGTACTCAGTGCTGGTCATCAGTACTCACTGTTGGTCATCAGTACTGGTCATCAGAGGAAATTAATTGCACAAACAATGAACTCATACAAAACAAACACGAACTAATACATAATACACAGAGAAAAGATGGACAGAGGACGTCCAAGTGAATTCTTAAACTAAACATTGCTTAGAGGAGCCAAATGTGCTGTGCTGGGTTGGACTTCATCCATGATATCTAAAGGATTGCACAGGATAGCATGTAGTTAAGGACCAGACTACAAGCCCTTTGTAGTATTTAACTGCAGGACAGGATGAGATGATGACCAACAAACTTTTACAAAGTCCCATACCTGCAAGTTTTCATTGAGTTTTGTGTCTACATCTAGGCGAATCAGTGTTGGATCTGTCAGGCCAGCCCTGGCAAACTCCACCAGTGTCTTGGGCAGTGTGGCGGAGAACAGCACTGTCTGTCTGGAGTCAGCAAACCTGTGGATGATCTCCTGCAGCTGGTCCTTGAAACCCATCTCAAACAACCTGCAAGTAGCACAGGATGAAGTCAGGTGCCTCTCTCAGGGCAGCAGTCACCAACATGTTTCTCAAAGTTCAACAAGTTTACTGGGCACTCAGCTTCCCTCAGTAGAAAGCAAAAGTAATACATAACTGTTACTCCTGAATTACCCAATCCATATCACCCATGTGTTACTGGGACCCACAAGGAAAGGAAGGAAAAACATGGTAATGTACCATGTGTTACTGGGACCCACAAGGAAAGGAAGGAATAACACTGTAATGTACCATGTGTTACTGGGACCCACAAGGAAAGGAAGGAATAACACTGTAACGTACTATGTGGAGTTGTATTAGACCGAAATGGAGGCATTAAGACTGAGCTGGCTACACGAAAAGCAGCTGCTGGGAGACTCTTCCAGGCCATAAACCGAGGGTTTCTCAGCAAAAGAGAAATTGGCAAGTGGACGAAAATGGCTGTTTACCGCTCTACCTATGTACCAGTCCTGACCAATGGGTGTGGGTCATGGGCAATGACAACAGCTCACAGAAGCCAGCTGCAGGCCTCGGAAATGAGATAACTGAGAAAGGTGGTCCAAGTGACAAGAAGGGACAAAGTCCGCAAACAGACAATACGTCAAGATCTTGATACCCAGTCCTTACAAACCTGAGTGGATCAGTCACAGTTACGATGGTTTGGACATGTATGCAGAATGGGAGAAAATCGGCCACCATGGCAGGCATGGGAGGCTAAGAACCAGGGAACCAGACCTCCAGGACGACCCAGGGTGCTCTGGGAAGACAACATCCGCCAGTCCCTAACTGTCAGAGGACTGGAATGGAACAAAGCCAGAAAGAAAACTGCTGATAGAGACGTCTGGCCTTCTCTCTGGCAAACCTCTACACCCCAAGGTAGAAGAGGAGCGACTAAGTAAGTAAGTAAGTACGTACTATGTGTTACTGAGACCAACAATGAAAGGACAGACTAATAACACTGTAACGCACCATGTGTTACTGGAACCCACAAGGAAAGGAAGGAACAACACTGTAATGTAACATGTGTTACTGGAACCCACAAGGAAAGGAAGGAATAACACTGTAATGTAACATGTGTTACTGGAACCCACAAGGAAAGGAAGGAACAACACTGTAATGTAACATGTGTTACTGGAACCCACAAGGAAAGGAAGGAATAACACTGTAATGTAACATGTGTTACTGGAACCCACAAGGAAAGGAAGGAATAACACTGTAATGTACCATGTGTTACTGGAACCCACAAGGAAAGGAAGGAACAACACTGTAACGTACCATGTGTTACTGGAACCCACAAGGAAAGGAAGGAACAACACTGTAATGTAACATGTGTTACTGGAACCCACAAGGAAAGGAAGGAATAACACTGTAATGTACCATGTGTTACTGGAACCCACAAGGAAAGGAAGGAATAACACTGTAACGTACCATGTGTTACTGGAACCCACAAGGAAAGGAAGGAACAACACTGTAATGTAACATGTGTTACTGGAACCCACAAGGAAAGGAAGGAATAACACTGTAATGTACCATGTGTTACTGGAACCCACAAGGAAAGGAAGGAATAACACTGTAACGTACCATGTGTTACTGGAACCCACAAGGAAAGGAAGGAATAACACTGTAATGTACCATGTGTTACTGGAACCCACAAGGAAAGGAAGGAATAACACTGTAACGTACCATGTGTTACTGGAACCCACAAGGAAAGGAAGGAATAACACTGTAATGTACCATGTGTTACTGGAACCCACAAGGAAAGGAAGGAATAACACTGTAATGTACCATGTGTTACTGGAACCCACAAGGAAAGGAAGGAACAACACTGTAATGTAACATGTTTTACTGACAAACATATTGAAAGGAAAGAATAATAACACTGTAACTGACCACAGATGTAATAAAAGGTGACAAAGGGAAAATGGCCAACCTGGCAATACATAGAACAGTGAATCTAACATCAAACAGTGAATTCTGGCAGATCATGTGAATGCCACTGTTGCCCACATTACTATTATTTTTACACCTTCATTTAACTAACATGTCTTCTGTTTAGTAGCATAAAAGCAAATATGTGAAAATAAATATTAATGTGCACAGTATCAGCATCATTGTGTGCCATGCTGATAAGCACAGGCTGTCTTGTTTCCTCATTCCACATGATCAGCAGACTCATGGATCAGGCCAGTGTTCTTTTCTTGCCCATCCATTTAGCTTAACCAATCATGTAATTACCTCTTACTCTTGCAATTAATCTCAATTAATCAATAAATTCTAGTCTATTCACTGTCATAATATGTCCAAAAAACGTCATCTACGTCTTTTTTTCTCTAATCTGCATATACTCACTAAATAACACTTATTTCTACCCTACAGATAACTTACCTGTCGGCTTCATCAAAGACAACGTACTCCACAGTTTTCAGACGCATTTCCATCTCAACCAGCACATGAAGCAGACGTCCAGGTGTGGCAATAATTCTGCATATTTAAGAAGACACATGAGCACTTCTTACAAAGCTCAACCCCCACATAAAATGATACAGACAAAGCAAGTGATATTAAAAATCAACATTATAGCATTTAGGCTGGTGAAGTGCCTTATGCAGTAATATCACTTGTGAATGGCCAGCTTGCCGTGACTAACTTCTTCTATCCAACTGCTTATGCCATTAAGCTCCGCAAAGAGGAGTTAGTTGTAATTTCTCCTTTTTTTTCTTCTTTCTCCTGCATTTCAACAATTAAATTCTTAAACAGCTTGTTGTAACTGTCCTAGAATCATTTCTAACTGAACAATTTGTCTAAAAGTCTCACATTAATTTCATTTGAAAACACATATGAAAAACAATTGTCGTGTTTATACCATCGTGACTACTACTATCAATTGTGCCGGCAACTGTTTATCCTGCAGCTTTAACAGCTGGCTATTGCATTGACAGAACATGCACGTTTATGGATTTTGCCTGGCATAAATAACTGTTTGTTTACTAGTTTTTAAATGGCACTGTGAGAAGCATTTCATTTGATTTTCACTGGCAAAGGAAAGCAGCAATTATGGAGAGATCGGTTTGCAGCAAAGTTGAAACACGGACTGACTGACTACTAATATCAAGAACCGAACATGTCACCAAGGGGACAAGGTATTTGATTACACAACACAGAACAGCTGTCATCAGTTGTTTTACATTTATGGAACTACTGAGAATGAGACCGAAGCACCTATGGGTCTGCCCAGAGTCCTGTGATAATCCTCATTAAACACATATTTAAATTCAGTAATGAATCTGTATACATCAGAAACATAAAGACTAAGAGAATTATTAAACAATACAAAAATTCATTAGATGGTGCCTGAATTAAACATTTAACAAATTAAAGCGAATCAAGAGACGAGAAAAGCAATGGCACTCGATAAAACACATTGAGAAAAATTGGACAATGGTATAACTAGAAAGCATTGTCTCTGGAACCCACAGGCCTAAAGAAATAGAGGAAGACCAAAAATGAACAGAAAGCGCCGGCCTCGAGTGCTGAAGGTCTCGGGTTCAAGCCCAGGTGTTCAATCTCCCCTGGTCTCTGAGTAGTAAGATAGGACGCCCGTGTGTATTGTTGCACATGTAAAAAAAATCCCTTGGCAGTTGGAAATAAAAAAGAGTAGACTAACGGCGCTATCCGGGCAAATTTGGAGTTAAAAATCTACCCAATGTCTTTCAGGGTTTTTGCCGGTGCTAAGAAGTGTGTGCACTAGGCTGAGATTCTTCGGACTCAGGCTTGAATTAGAGAATGGAGCATTGAAAGGTTACTACGCCCGTCTCTCTAGCGTAGTTGGCTAAACCGGATTGCGCGGTGAGCGGGTGACGCACTCCTTGTGGTCCGGGTTCACTCCCGGGGGGTGGGCAGAAAAGCCACATTTCTCCCAGATTTACGGTATTTAAAATGGAATCAAGGCCCAAAGGTTGCGATATCCATAATACCGAGCCTAAGGGTTAACAACTCATGGCTTCTGGATACTAAAACAAACAAACAAACAAAGGTTACTACCCTTGTACCATGATGCTGATCCTTCGTCTAAACCTTAACAGGAAAAGGGAAAGCTGAGCGATTAAGCTGACAACTGGCACCATCGGTGTGGAGGCTTTTTGATTGTTGTTCAGGAGTGAGTTTGAGCTAACATGGCCTTGTCCTGAATCACCAAGCTGTGATGCTGAATCCTTACCCAGACGAACTCAAGTCATCTGTACTTGTACCAAGTATGGTGACAACTTGTCGACATCTGCGGCACAGGTGTTGCAAATGAACGTTGCCATTCTGAGGTACCCAGTTTGATTCCAACCGTGGATGATTTGGCAACACACCACCTTGTGTTGGTTTTGACAGGGGTAAAAAGAAATTGATTATTCAGGAAGCAATGGTAAACTACTATAAAGCTGCCTAGTGAAAAAAAACCAGCCAACAAATGCTGGGGTTGGTTCTGCAACGTCCTGTACAAGATAGGCAAATAACTGATGGTGACAACTTACATGTCGGGGTTGTCGTGCAAGGCTGCAAACTGATCGTCCATTCTGAAAAAGAAAGTTAACTGATAACAGGCACAAAAACAGACGATTATGCTCACGTCAGTGTCAAATTCAGTGGGTTCATGTATTCATACATATTGCCTTTAAACTGACTTTGGGTTTTTTCTGCAATAGAAGAGTCACTCCCACAACTCTGAGAAGAATATGATGGTACAAAATCATTGAGTCAAAAACCCCAGGTGCTGTTTAGCTGGGTTGCATTCAAATCTTCTGTAATCTTCTTCTTCTTCTTTGCGTTCACCAGCTGTAAACTCTGGCGGAAGGTTCTGGTTGCTCGTCCACTACTGAACTGCAGTCCTGCTCCAGAACCTGAGTGTTGCGTGTGCATCAGTTTTACAGATCTCATTCTCTTGAATACAGACTGTTGGTTCCTTGCCTCTCCGGCAGATGCACTCCGACTTCAAAGAAAGCTCCCCAATTAGTCGACTCTTACGACATGCTTTTGGGGAGGCAGTGGGTCTATTCTTGTTTTCCCCACAATGGGGCCCCGGAACCCACACAGGGGATTTTATGTAATGTTTACGTCTTTTTGGTAGACTTTTCTTACGAGCATTTGTCAGTTGTAGACTTAAAGAGATTTCTACCACTGAGCAGCTGACTGGAAGATAAGTTTCTCGGAGCAAGGCATTTGTCAATTCCCATCATCAATTGTTGTCTATGTACAAAATTGATCAAACTGGCCATCTTGGAGGATCAGATGCCCGCGTGATCAGTTTTAGCCAACGGATTTCATGCATAGCTTATTCTAATGTGTTTGGCCATGCTTACATCCATATACAGAAGTTTCCAGAGGAATGTAAGCATGAATGAACAAGCTTTCTATCTGAAAGATCACAATTCCACAATCCCAAATTGTCAAGAACACTACAGGGGAGATAACAATACACCGTTGCTAAGTTTTGAAAGGGCTCGGTATTGTACCCCACCAGGACATTACACAAGCGATAAACACCCAGTGACACAAAGTGCCACCATTTGGATGAGGATCATCTGTGGAGAGGTCCCAGAAACCCCTTTCAGCCATTGGGCCATATCTAAGCCCCGGCTATTCTGAGGGCCCCCGGCAGAAGCCAGGTTGGGGCTTCAAACAAAAAATGTATCCCACGAGGCGATGGGGAGTCGCTTTGGCAGAGCGGCTAGACCCTCATCGCAGTTCAGAAGGTCATAGGTTCGCTCCCTGGAGAAGCCTGATTTTTTTTTTAAATGGCTTGAGTGGGTGCAGTCGCGGGAAGTAAATGTTCCCAGCGTGATGCCGACCACATCATACATCTTGTGCCGATTGGTCTATAAAATAAAGGTCTAGCCCTATATGCCCAAAGGCGTGGAAAAATGTCCTTTACTTTTTTTCCTTTACTCACGAGGTGATGACTATATAAGATAACAAGTGGGGTAGGAAGTTTTAAAACTGTGTGACACAGCAAGCTATACCTCATGTAGGGGAGAAACAGAGCGTCCCTGGACAAATTTACAGTGTAGTTATACTCTGGCAGTAAACTAAAGGCTTTCTGGTTCTTTATTAATATCCTACCCCAGATGACGTCACAGGATAGTCCAACACTTTAGAGGGTGGTAAGACTGGGTTTCTCGACTTTCTGATGCCTTTAACGACCCCAAAACATCTAGAACTGGCCCTAACGACAACCCACCTACGTTCCACGAGAGAGTGTAGTCTAGGTCTCACATTTGCATGCAGCCTATCTACCACCCCCTAAAATATGACACTGCCCCGTGACATGCGGATTTCCCCTATTTGGGGTAGGATATTGATAAAGCACTCAAAAAAAAACTTCTGCAGCCTGCCAGAATCATTATTTAATTACTCACTGAACACAATAAGAAAAAAAAAAGAATAAAACAAAGTGCTTGTAATGTTTTCTAGCCCAGAAAGCAAGTGACTTCCCTTGCCATTCACGCCTTGTCGTATCACAGGGCCTGTCCTATGTTGTGGGCGTGTCACACTCAGTGAGCGTCTAGCACCCGTAATATTTTACTGGTTATTGTCAGCGGGCGGTGATATAGCCGTGTCCTATTTTCCACGATGTGAGCGCTTTTAATGGCCCGAAAACACGTAGAACTGGCTCTACCCCAACCCCCTTACCTGACAGCCTCAGTCCCACGACTGCATGCAATCTATATTTCTGGGCTGGAAAACTTTACTTAAACCTAAAACCAAACCAAAAAAAACCCACTTGTCTCCACCAAGCACAACAGCAGCCTTCATTCCAGTAAATTTGCCAATCTGTAGACACACAAGAAAGGAGAGTTTTCTTAGCTGTAACATACCTTTCCAAAACCGATCAACCCACAGATATAGTCATGGCACATGATGATAGTGAAAGAATGGACAGCAAATATTTTGGGGTATACAGTGGTACAACAGAATCTGAAAGCTTCAAAATTCAAACTTGGAATTCACTTGAAACTATCAAGTAAATTTTGCCAGAACTCGTCTTGGAAACCCAATGCCGGGCACACGCCGGCCAGGTGACAATGCCAGATTTTCAGCACCATCACCACCAGCAGCATCAGGAATTAATTTCTTGGGGGGGGGGGGGGGGGGGGGGGGTTTAATTAAGAGGTGGCACCAACTGTCAACATTATTAAGACATCCTATCATTACTATGAAAAGAGATTGGCCCTGCTGAAATCCAAGATCTTTATACCCTGGGGTCGGAAACCCAAGAAATTAATTAAGAGGTCCCCCATGTGGGTTCCGGGGCCCTATTGTAGGGAAAACAAGAATAGACCCACTGCCTCCCCAAAAGCATGTCGTAAGAGTCGACTAACTGGGAAACTTCCTTTGACTAGTCGGAAACAACATCTGCCTGAGAGGCAAGGAACCAGCACAAGCACTACATTCAGAGGATGAGAATCAGATCTGTAAAACTGATGCACACGCAACACTCAGGTTCTGGACAGGACTGCAGTTCAGAAGTGGATGAACAACCAGAACTTTACGCCAGAGTTTACAGCTGGTGAACGCGAAGAAGAAGAATTAAGAGGTGGCACTCAACTGTCAACATTATTAAGACATCCAAACATTAATATGACAAAGAGCCAGATTATAAAAAGCACTATGATTCCAACATTAAGCTACCAGTGCCAAACATGGACACTTATCTAAAGTCCATCTACATAAAATCACCACCTGCGAGATGAGATGCCTGAGAAAAGCTGCCAGCCTAACCATTCGAGATTAAGTGAATAATGAAACTATCAGACAAATTGTGGAAACGGCACATTTACTAGAATCATCAAGAAACAACAGATCAAGTGGTTTGGTCATCTCGTTAGAATGCAGCAAGATCAAATACCATCACAAGCACTACATCTCAGAGGATCAGCTTCAAGAGCAAGAGGACGGCCGCAGAAATATGGATTTACAACATCAAAGACCCTCTACACCTTCAAGGCATGACAACAGTCATTGGCAGCCAGCGTGCACTGGATCGCAAATTATTCCTCCCCACGATGCTAAATGGCAGAAGTGGTTTATGATAATGATGATCCTAATTTGGGGAAAGACTACGATCAGAAACACCCCAAATGATTCCTTATGTTCTCATGCGAAGTAATTCACTTTCCAATCTCCCAGAAGTCCTAATCCTACTTCTAGTGCTGTGTCACCATTTTGATCAAGGACAGTAAATACAATGTTTTCATATATTTTTTAAAAATAAATATGATCATCGGTTGTTACTATATTTACAGTGTACTGCTTGCAGGAAAATTTATTTTAAAATTGTGACTTTGTCGAACTCTGGAACAGATTAATTTAGATTCAGTGGGGAAAATCAAACTTGTCCTTACCTCTTTCGCAAACTTTAAAGTCTGTAATGCCAGCTCTCGTGTCGGTGACAGAATGATGGCTCGGGTGCCAAGTGATGAATGGGTCTTCAATTTCTCAAACATGGGCACCAGGAAAGCTGCAGTTTTTCCACTGCCTGTCCTAGCCATAGCCACAACGTCCTTGCCTTCGAGAATTATTGGAATGGTCTGTGGATAAATCAGATTATTACAGATATGTAAGCACTGACAAGTAGCCAGAAGAAACCAGGTTGGTGGAATGCAGTGTGCCGAACCGCATGAGGTGGCGCACTAGGGCCCATGCTAGTCAAGAGCTTTCTACACCACTATATGGTCATTCTAGAAAAAGGTTCCTAGCTGAGAGCCAAGCCAATGCAGAAAGGATCCACGGTTGTTTCTAAGTTGGAGTACATCTGTCTGAGGGACAAGGAACCCAAATTCGTGATTGGCCCTCATGATGCCATTAGTTACTAATACTTTAAACAGTTGATAAATTCCGTTTCTGCCGACCATTTTCTATTCTCCGCTACACATCTCTGATGAGCCAAAGTTTCAGCATAAGATTCCATTCTAAAAAATTTGATAGAATATTCACTAACCTTCAACTATTGTAAGTTTTAACAAACATAACTTGCACATAGTGATTGCACATTAAGATGGTTTCATGGCTGCAATAATGGTAGACATAGATCGGAGCTCAATTCACAGCAAAGGCACCATTGTTTTCTCAAATCATTGCTGAGTAAGTGTCAGTGTCAGTGGCAGGTGGAATAAAGCAGAACTAACCTTTCTCTGGATGGGTGTTGGAACCTTGTAGCCCCGTCTCAGAATGCCTTTGAGCACACCATGTGACAGACCTGAATTCACAATTCCAACATTCATTAACAAGATTTTAGCTATTCATTCGTGGTACACATCACATTTATTAAAATGGCAACAATGAAAATAATTAAACAATGTTGGCTCTAATACATGAAAGGCCCCCCCCCTCCCCCATATAGGTGCTGGGCACCCGGGTTTTTTTTTGGGGGGGGGGGGGGGAAAGAATAGACCCTCCCCTCCCCCATGAATGTGTATAAAAGTTGATTAATTAGGGGAGTTCTCTATGAAGTCTGAGGGCATCTGCAAGAGGCCTGAAACCAATAGTCTGCATACAAATAAGCCACAATTGTAAAACTGATGTGTATGCAAAACTCAAGTTCTAGAACAAGACTAAAGTCCAGAAGTGGATGGAAAACCAAAGCCTTCCATCAGATTTTACAGCTGGTGAACACGAAGAAGATGATAATGGTGGTGGTGGGAAGGAGGGTGTGTGCCTATGGTAGCAGTCTGGATGTCTCTGACATCCATCCTCCTCAGAAAACTCTAACTCAGAAAAGTTCTAAATACAACTAAAGACAATTCTTTTCAGAAGAACCAACTTTTCTATGGTTTCTGTATAGTGGATGGGATATTTAGAGGAAAATGATGACGTAGTATACCCTCTTGCCCGTTCTCCCATTAAATCTAGATAGTAAAGCCGTTACTTGGCCTTCTCAAAAAACATTGCTTTGATTCCGTGTACAGGTTCCAGGGCCCATTCTAGGTGAAAGAAGAATATCCCCCCCCCCCCCCCAAGTATGTTGTACAAGTGGACTAATTAAGGGTGTATCCTTCGAAGTCTGAGTAAATCTACCTGAGAGGGGAGAAACCAAAAGTCTGCATACAAGTAAGTCAGATCTTTAAAATGGATGTAGCAAGAAGAAAGCTGTCTGAATTGCCACCCATATGGTAGTGATGTGCACATACAACTCAAGTTCTGTAAAAAAAAAAAAAAAATTCAAAAGTGGACGTAAAAAAAAATATCAAACAGAACCTTTCTTTCCACTGAGTTTAGGTCAGTGAACGCGAAGAAGAGGTTCCATTTGATGCCAAACAGAAAAAGTCAACTATGGCCTAAGATCTTTCTCTATGTGAAACATTTTAGTTATAATTTGTGCAGGTAATGGGGACAAAAAAATCAAACCAGAAAACATATTTACCCATAGACTGGAATCCTCCTGATTTTTTCTTGTTCTTCTGTACAGCCATTTTCTTTACTGCGGCCATCTCTTCTTCTGAGTCCATCCCCTCATCAATGACAACATCCTTGACAGAAATGAAGAGGTCATTTAGACTTGAAGCTTTGACCTCCCACAACGTAAAGGTCCCTTTACACACCGGGCATAACAGGCTAGACTCATATTTTTATAGACCATGTGGTGCTCTATGGGTGATGTCGTCAACATCTTGCCGGCCACATTTACTTCCCAGGACTTTTACCTGGTATCCATTTAAGGCTGGGTCGACCTGGGAGCCAAAGTCATGCTTCAAAGAAATCTGGAACCAGGTGGATTTGAACCCACGACCTTCAGGTCTTCCACTTATATTCAGGTTATCCTTACAAAATGTTTTTTTGTGCCTGGTGTCCCTGAAGTCTGGACACATGCCAAAACTCATATTTTCAAGAAATGAAATAAACAGTTTATTTTTCTTCTTAGCATTAAAAAGTTGTACATTTCGGTGGAAATTTCTGGTTGTTCATCCACCTCTGGACTTTGGTCTTGTTCTAGAACGTGGGTTTTGTGTGCACATCTGTTGTACATATCTGGCTTATTTATATGCAGACGGCTGGTTCCTTTCTTCTCAGGCACATGAACTTTGATTTGGAAGGAAACACTCATAATTAGTCATCTTTTCCAACATGCATGTTGGGGGCAGTGGGTCCATTCTTTTTCCCCACAAAATGGGAGCCCCAGAACCCACATGGGGAAACATTTTAATCAATTTGGGCTGCTAATGGATGCACAAGAACAAATATTTGGTCTGCTAATGGATGCACAAGAACAAATATTTGGTCTGGTAATCTGGTAATTTTAATTTCAGCTTCATAGCAAACGGGTCACCCCATCTTTGCTCCGCTCCGGTGCCATAAAAAACACAGAATGTTTATCACACTCCCTTGTGGAAAGACTGACAAACTGCTGTCTCAGCAAATCTAGCATACACTCGCATTAAAAGCATATGGTAGCCATCCGAAGTGCTAACACAAACAGTCTGACGTTAGAAATGCAGTTCATCATTGATGGTAGCAGAGGTCACCAAGAGATCAGCAGTTGCACACGCGATCAATTTTAATCAAATAATGGCCCCATCAATATTGCGACAACCGGCATCGCACCATTTTCTGAATCTACAAATCACATCACCACGTTGGTCAGTCGAAAAACATTCCATATGAAATCCGCAGCTCACAGTGTCATGCCATGTACTCAACTCAGAAGCTGGGTAACGAAACTATATACTTCCAGTCTACAAATGGAGCAAAAAACTAACGGCCAGTCTGGCAGAAGCAAACAAATATTTGGTCTGCTAATGGATGCACAAGAACAAATATTTGGTCTGCTAATGGATGCACAAAAACAAATATTTGGTCTGCTAATAGATGCACAAAAACAAATATTTGGCCTGCTAATAGATGCACAAGAACAAATATTTGGTCTGCTAATGGATGCACAAGAACAAATATTTGGTCTGCTAATGGATGCACAAGAACAAACATTTGGTCTGCTAATGGATACACAAGAACAGTCTGATTATGGAGGCACAAGAACAAATATTAGCTTGCTAATGGAGGCACAAGAACAAATATTAGCTTGCTAATGGAGGCACAAGAACAAACAGTCTGTTAACTGATACACACAAACAGCTAGTGAAATTGCTGAGCATTGAGGAGAACTGGCTCATAAACAGCACCCTGTCCCAAAAGATGAGGTATTTTGGCAAGGTTAAACATCAAGGCCTGGATAGAACGGTGACGGAGTGTACCATTCATGAAAACGCGACAGAGGCAGACCTACGCAAACATGGGCACAAGACACTAAAGATACATCGGTTATGACAGCACATGGGGCTAAAGAATAGGCTGGATAAAGAAAGAATTTCTGGCATGCCGCGATGAGAGTGACATTCTGTAAAGGACCTGCTGACTGACCGAGTGAATGTACGAGATGATACAAGCATTTCTGAAACTACAACTTACCACAGCTTCAATCTTGTTGGGTGTTGCAGGTACCTTTGGCCGTGAGCTAGAATTTGTCAAGGGCTTTAAATTGTTTGGCATTTGGGCTTTTTGCTGCTTCTTTTCTAACTTCTTTGCTTTCCATTTTCGTTTTCCCATCGTTCAATTTGATCTAGTTGGAAAAATTTAAAATATACCAGACAAATTTACTGTAATGTTAAATTGACATAATTCAAAGAATTTTAAAATTTCACAATTGAACAAACTAAAAGTTTTAAAAACATATGGCTGTGAAATGTGGACACTAACAGCTAACTCACACACACATAAAAATAAAAAAAAAAGATACAAGAATTAGAAATGAAATCTTTCAGAAAAATTGGTATGTCCATATCATACAGAGACAACTTCACAAATGATGAGGTTTGCCGTATAATTATTCAGTACACTAGCAACTATGACCATCTTTTAGTTACAGTGAAAAGATAGAAAACACAACCAGATGGACATATAATGGGATCCAGAGGACTTTCACAAACAATATCACAGGCCTTTCACCAACAATATCACAGGGCTTTGACCAACAATATCACAGGGCTTTGACCAACAATATCACAGGACTTTCACCAACAATATCACAGGACTTTCACCAACAATATCACAGGACTTTCACCAACAATATCACAGGACTTTCACCAACAATATCACAGGACTTTCACCAACAATATCACAGGGCTCTGTAGAGAGAAGAAGCAGACCAAGGAAGGACTGGATACAGAACTTGACTGGTCTTAGGCATGCAATCGTCAAATGTGGAAGGAGCTGATCAAACCGTCAACAGCAACTGGTGACTAAATGACATTCAGTGTTAGGGGACGACGATAAAGAACTAGTTTGAAACTATCATAACTCTACTACTGTAAACAGGTAACGAGAGTCCAATGCTGTCACTGGTGTGTGACATGTTCACCATCTTCTCCTGCCCTTTGTCCCCCCAATGGAGCAGAGGCCCTGAATCCACATGCAAAAACCCATCCTATTCTCTGCTGTATGCAGATCTCTTGACCATATCCTCCTGCATTCTTGTATCGAAAAGGTTCTAGTGCAATGGCATATTCAAGGTGTGTGTTATCCAACAACTGTCATTTTTCTTTGCCTTCAGTTCACTGGAATTTGTAATTTGTCTGGTTCTCGTAAAGCTTCATATTAGTCATTCTGTCAAATTATTTAATTGTTTCTATTCAGCACAAGCACTAGTAAATTTATTAGTAATATGTCCTTGTGTGAGGGAAACAAGAACATATCCACTGCCTCCTGCACAAGCATGTCGTAAGAGTAAACTTTTTGGGAGCTTTCTTCGAAGTCTGATAGGCAAAGAACCAACAATCTGCATACAAAAAAGTCACATCTGTAAACAGGATGTGTATGCAACACTCAGATTCTGAAACAAGACTGATATCCTGAGATGGACGAACAACCAGAACTGTTTGCCAGTTGACAGCCGGTGAACGTCAAGAAGAAGATTAGTAATAGTGCTAACTGTTTTTACTTTTTCCTTTAATAAGCAGAAGCAAAAATTACAAAGATAACAAAATTCCAATATACTAGATTTGTTTGACATGAAGAAAACATAATAATTTTCAGATTTAAAGATTCTTTTACTAAAAAAAAAAGTAACACTGTGAAGGAGAGAAATATCAAAACTCCCAAAGATCTGCTAAGTGCCTACTTGAAAATTTGTGTCTTCTTCACTTCCTCTTTTACCGCTGTGGGTGTCGAGGGAGATATAAGGTTCTGTTTCTAGATCATAAGAGATCAAACCATTTCACTTGCTGTCTTTGTATGTAATCCAGAATTGGTTCTGTGCCGACTTGTTCTCTTATGATCTCTTATGACAATTTGTGTGCTGATCTGTAACGGATACAGTTCTTCTTCTACTTAGTGTTCACTGGCTGTAAGCTCCAGCAGAAAGCTCTGCTCGTCCACTTCTGGTCTTCTGCTCTTGTTCCAGAACTTGAGTTTTCATGTGCGCACATTAATTTCACTTTCACAGATTTGGCTTACTGATTTTTTTTTTTTTTTTACGTATCCAGAAACCATGAGTTGTAAACCCTTTGGCTCGGTACTATGGATATCGCAACCCTTCGGCCTTGATTCCATTATAGGTACCGTTAATCTGGGAGAAATGTGGCTTTTCTGCCTACCCCCGGGAGTGAACCCGGACCACAAGGAGTTCGTCACCCGGCCGCCGCGAAAGTCAGGTTTAACCAACTTCGCTAGAGAGCCGGATTAACTGATACAGTTACAGCAGTTTGGTCCTTGCCTCTCAGGCAGATGCACTTTGACTTCAAAGAAAACTTGACTACTCTAAAGTCACCTTTTACGACATGCTTGTCATATGGGTAGTGTCCACCCGCAGGGCCCCAGAACCCACACAGGAATGGATCATTTAAAGGATGCAAATAAATAAACGGCAAGGGTAAGTAATGGCATAATAGTGTTAGTAATATGAAGAAAGAAGCTACAGGTGGCTGATGTTTTTAATGTGTGTTGTGTTAGATTGTATCAGCTCACTGCAGCATACGAGGAAATGTGTTAGCAGACAGACTTGCCAAAAATGGAACAAAGGAGAAACAACCCACACATCCATTGTCGGACCCAGAAATCAGAACATGTATCAAAGAAAAAAGCAAGGAATTGTGGAGAGAACAAACTAACAGTAAACATCCACAAGAACCCGTCAGCAAACTCAACAGAAAGCAACATACAACAATTTGCCATCTACAAACAAGATACTCAACTGCAGGCTCAACTACCACATTCATAAAATAAAGATTGTACAGTCCTCACATTGTGCCTGTCAAAGAGGACCACAAACACCTGAGCACATTCTGCAGACTTTCCCACTCCACCAACAATTAAAAAATACACCTCGCCTTAAGAGCAAAGTGTGCAGAGCAATCTGCGGGGAACCACAAAGGAAGTGCTACTGACATGTGAGTTCATAGAGGCATCCCACCTGATGGTCTGATCTGAGCATACAAAACCAAATGCCAAATGCAAAGAAGAAGAAGAAGCAGAAGTTAGATTACATTAATTGTAATAAATAATAATATATTATAATAATATGATGTAGAACAAAAATGAAAACAAAAGACGTTATTAGAGTGACTTTAAATTGTGTTACTAAACAGTGTGTAGCGGTGTGGGGGATACGATACTGTCAGCGGTGAGGCATAGTCATAGAAACAGGTCTGCAATTAACGTATCGCTGAGACCCTGTTAGAGCATTTGTTTAATTATTCAGCGGATCCTAGTTTTGCTGTGATTTGTTCTTCGGCAGGAGGTCCGACAAGTCCAAATTTTTCAGGACTAAGGCGTATTTGTTTGGCCGCCATATTGCTACTAAACTAACATATTAGCATAATTAGATGCGTAAATTACTTCTTGTAAAATTCAAACTCAAAAATGAAATTTCAATTACTGTGACGAGTAAGGGACTAATTTATAAATTTATACTTTCATTAATTTATGACACTACATTCCGGCGTCCCAGACAGACAGAATGCGATTAATTATTAATATTAGTCACTCAATAGACAAATTTCAGAAATGTAAATTCATCTTTAGTATGGGAGAAATACTTTCGGACAGGGAAAAAAAAGTACATTTACAAATACACATACGCTGACAGATTAAACAACCGGGCAACACATATTCATATTGGTTTAATGCGCATACATCTCTCCCAAACTTCATTAAAACTAAAAACAGATGACAAAGTTCACAAAGAGGACCAACTACACCAGGGCTAATCAACTAAGTTTACACAGGGGCCACATATTTTAAACTGGGGATTGTCACGGGCCAGAGTCATGAGCCCAAGCATAGACAGAGCATTAATATAATTCAACTGTCAATGATCCGCGGGCCACTTGCTAGGCCTCCGCGGGCCAGGTATGGCCCGCGCGCCGCCAGTGTTGAATAGCTCTGAACTACAGTCTACACCATGCATCGTAGTTTGTATATATGGTCATACAGTTAGTATGTATCGTATGCAGATGACAGTATGATACTGACAGTATCGTATCATTAATTGTTGTGACTATGATTGTCTTGATAACAATAGAATAATTAATCTAGTAATCTGAACAAGCAAAGCAATCGGGTTGAATTTATTATTTACTCCAGAACAGAGGGTAGTTGAGTTGAGACTTGAGAGTGGAAGGATTTTAATCCACTACAGGAACGAAACAAAAATTCAGTTTCAAGTATACAACAGATCCGAGCATCTGTATAGATCTCTCATAATATTTACTTATTACTATACAAACATTTACAAGCTGCTAAGATTATAAAACTCTAAAACAATGGGTTTTTTTTACCGTTATCCGGTAAAATAAAATCCCTTGTGCCAACACGTGAGTTCCTAGAAGAAAACAAATTCTACAAACAGACGTCAACGCCTCCCGTAAACTTCGCTGCAGAAGATGTTACTCAAGGCGTGAAATTATATTTTCGTTGTTTTAGAATCCTGTCTGCTTAAATAGATAGATGACAAATCCGAGGCTATAAATACAATTGTTCATTTAAAGATTATCTTTATGGCATATCGCACATGACCATAGATGTTCCGATCACCTCCTGAGTATGTCTCCAAGTGTTTTTAAGCTAACAACTCACATTCTATCCTGGTTGATGTAACGACGATTGGCTCCCGCATGGTTTTCCTGTCCCGATGCTCCAGTTGGTACACCCAACTCTCCAATTGGAACTCTGCCAGTGGTTTCAGGCTAACAACTACCATTTTGTTCGGGTTGTTGTAACGACGAGTGGCTCCGCATAGTTTTCCTGTCTAGCTGCTCAAATTGGTACACCCTGGGCATAACCGGCTATAGTACTACAGTCGGTCATACCCAGAGTATGCAGTCTATTCAGTGAACAGTCATTTCCCACTAAACTGAAAGCATCACAGCGTTTAGTCTGTCCTATGACATTGATTATGTCTCTCCTATCCACAGAGGACCCACTCCTGATAGTCGCACCGCCGGCCGGGGCGTCCGCTCTCTCATTGTCTTTCGCACCAGCATACATACCAGTACTTATCAGCATCTGCGTAGCACATACCAAGACATTCACCAGATGCATCTTCAAAACGCGACAATAAAATGTATAACAGCACATTTTAAAAAAGGTAAATTAAACGGTCTCTTTCCACGCCTTTATGCGTACGGAACCGATATTTTAGAGACCAATTAACATGTTGTGGGTGAAGTGGCTAACAACGCGACAACCGTCTTTAATTCCCAGGACTTTACCTCGTACCCATTTTAAGCTGGGTCGACCTGGGAGCCAAGGCAATTTTTGAAGGAAGAAAAAACCAGGCAAGATGCGGATTTGGACCTACGACATTCAGGCATGCCGGCCAGAATCTAGCCCACACACCACTCCCAGAAGAACAAGATCATCATCATCATATAGCAAGTCCTTTGCACAACGTCGCTCTCATCACAGTCTGCCTGAAAGAAACTCGGTCCCTCGCCAGTTCTCCCGCCTCATGTACTTTCATACTCAATGAGTCACTTATATCCTGTGCCCATCTTCATGTCGGTCGGCCCCTGCCACTCCTGCCTGGTATATATATATATATTTCAAAAGAATGTGATCTTTCTGAATGCCGCAACATTTCTGGGCTAATTGTAGCCCTACAAATCAGTTACAAAGAGTGGAGGCTTTTCATTGATTCATTTAAAACGAGTCTTAAAGCTTTTTTGTTGATTAATTGTAATTTATTACCCCAATTCCAGTTGGTCACACGGTTCACATAAAAGAAATTTATGAAAACATTAACCAGCCTTTGAAGTGTATAAACTACGACCATCATCATTCGTCACTTTGTGGCGATTTTAAAGTGATCGCTCTCTTGATTGGGCTACAGGGTGGATAGGCCAAGTACTGCTGCTTTCTTTGTGAATGGGATAGCCATGCATGACTATTACATCCGAATACATTGGCCAATCAGGGGGTCATTGTAGCCTGGCAGTTGTAACTTCAAAAACCTAGCACTTGCCGATCAGACACAGCCCTACTCTGGCTCTTGCCAGGGGCCGCAATATAGCCTGGCCATAAATATGGCCAATTGGCTGAACGCGGTTTCTGGCACCTCTCCAGAAGCACCTGCATGTACTTAACGCGTTCTCTTTTCATTGCCCCTGTAATAGATATTTTATAGTGCATCTATAATAGTCTTGTGGTAAGTGCCGGTAACTTTTTTTTCTCCCGGAAAAATAAAACCCTGGTTTTATACAAAAGTGGTGGAAATAACATGAGCAGATAAAGGATATTAATGTAAAAAGTAAAGTAAAGATCCATTTTCACGCCTTAGGTGCACTGGGTATATGGGAAGAGTGTCCAATATTTTTACAGATCAATCGGCACTGGATGGGCAATGTGGTCAGCATTACGCCGGCCGCCTTTACTTTCCCAGGACATCCATCCTGGTACCCATTTTAGGCTGGGTCGACCTGCGACGCCCTGGCCATGATAAAAATCCACGCAGCCAGCAGTGGGTTTCGATCGCGGTACGTTGGATTACGAGTCGGACTCGCAACGCCTAAGCCACGGACGCAGCAGAATTTTAATTATGACACATTAAAAAGAACTTATCATATTTTGAGCTGAAAATAGAACATTTCAAGCAATCAGTCAGTTTTTTGGAAACATTTTTTAATCTGAACTCTGGAATCCACGGATGTCTTCGATCTTGAGTTCACGGCCATTTCTGAAAACGACTGCAAGTTCAGTGAGAACCATGTCATTCCCCCCCCCCCCCCCCACCCCCACAATCCCCAAAGAGACCTTAATGTCCAACACAGTTTTATACAGGTACTATTTTAAGTTTCTAAGAAAGACTGTAGGAGTGACCAGAAGAGATGAAATCATGAATGAGGTCATACAGGACAAAGTCGGCACAGAACCAGTTCTGAAGTACATAAAGGTAAAGGTAAGGTCGGGAGATCTGAACCAGCGTCGCTGCACACGGTTATAAACCATAAGTGTTCTGCCACCAGTATGGGCGTCTGATAGAAACTGTCTGCCTGTGTCGCTGTTCGCGCGTAACTCTGTAGCTACAGCGACGTTCCTCCATTTACCCCAGAGTGTCAACTCTGGTACCCATTTCCTAGAGACTGGGTAAACCCCAGAAGCCGCCCGGTTTTGAACACCGACCGTGGGCTGCAGCGAGTCGAAGCTGGATTTGAAAGCGAGCCTCTTATCGACTGCACTAACGCGGCCCCCGTCTTTGAATTAGATAGAAAGGCAGCAAATAAATTGGTTTGCCCACTTGGAGAGAATGCTTCCTGATGCTATACCTTACAAGGCATACTCCAAAAGAGGAGAGGGACGTAGAGCAAGAGGTAGACCAAGAACCATATGGTAAGATAACATCAGAGAAACTCTACAGTTCCATGATGTGTCTATGGTTGAAGCAGTCAGAGGAGCACGAAGCAGGACCTTATATCTCCCTCGACACCTGAAGGGGTAAAAGGGGACGTAAAGAAGAAGACGATTTCAAGCTACGTCCCTTGCTAGTAACCCCAAACCCTACCTACCAGTCCCGTTTCCTGGGTTACGTCCTGCTGAGTATATTACTCCTGTGACCACAGACCCGTCCATACTGAACTACAGGTTACTTCGTTACCGTTTTTTGTATTGTCCCACTCCATCATCATTGGCACCTTTCCGTCTATCCAGACGATAGTGTTATATTGCGCTATGAGGAGACATGAGACTCACAGCCCATGGCGATGGCGAGTATGACTAGCAAGACCCGCCCGTGTCAAGAAAAGTCTTCCACAATGATAGCATGGGATTTCAGGACCATTGTTAACAACATTTGTGTTTAATCCGTTTCTCTTCAGACGCTCAGCTCTCACCCTTTCTGCAATCATTTCTTCCTTCGGTCTCATTCCCTTCCTGATATGCTCTTTCCACACAACACGGTCCATGGCATTTTGTTCCCATGAGTCCTCCTCAATACCTGTATCATTCATGTCCCGCTTGCATACATCTTTATAACGTAGTAGAGGTCGGCCTCTATGTCCCACTATGACTGTACTATATTACTATACGGTTGAATGGGTTTTCGGAATTTCTACCTGTTTGATTCTCATCCTTGACATGCTAGATCTGACAGAATGCAATCATCGTGTGGAAGGGAAAAGGAGTGGGAAGGGCTGGTGCAGGCGTGGACAGAACTTAGTGTGAGTCTGCTGTTTACATATGGATGACAATTTTGTGAAAGGCCTCACGGTAAAGCTAAATACTTGTATGTATTCTGGCTTGCAATTATATCTTCATCCGTATGTTTCACGTGCTGATGAAGGTGTTTTTTTTTAAAGCCGTAACGCTCATAGTTTCGCTCATATTTGTGATAACACTAGTTCTACTTCTAGTGTGGGCCGACATTAGATAGTGGAAGATTTAGCTATGGTTGTAGCACAAGGCAGATTTGTTTAAGGTAGGTAGTTAGCAGACGAGTCATCATCAGTTCTCGTTATGCCTAGTGGCACATGAGGCTTCAGAGAGGACTTTCCATGCTTTCCTGTCCTGTGCAATCTTCAGTGCAGTTTTCCATGTCAAAGATGTCGCACTCAGGTCACGTTCCATCATCTCCATGTTGTTTTTGGGCGCCCCTGTTTTCTCTTTCCCTCTGGTGTTCATGTGAGAGCTGTTTTGGCAGGTATATCAGGATTCATTCTCATAACGTGGCCAAGCCATTTCCATCTTCTCTTGGTTATCATATTGTTTAGAGTTTCTAACAGACGAGTCAGCTGTGATTCAATCAAGTAGAACGGAGCACTTTATTGGGTTTATACCCGTGTGCCATGATGTTTGATCTGTCGAATAAACAAACATTGGCGTCCCCAACAAGAGGTCGACTTAGATAGTAAACAAAAATGCTAATCTGTATTGCACGAGATTTTACTGATTTCAAATATTAGTGGGGCGTCAATTAGGATTCACGCGGGATTCAATTTTTAGTTACTTTGAAGCCCACCCTAGCCCTTTTGCCGGGAGTCATACATATAGCTGGACCTTTAAAATAAATATGGCCTACGGCTGAATCGGGGTTTCCGGGATCTTCTACACTGGGTTGATCCTCATCCATCCACATCGTGGGCCCTTGTGTCCACCGGGTGTTTGTTTATCGCTTGTGTGATGTCCTGGTAGGGTGCAACGTCAAGTCAGATCATTTCAAATATTATTATATTTTATTGTCCTTCAGCGCATTATTTTATCATTAAACAAGGATAACTGTTGAGGCCTTTCCCACCCCCGGGATTATATGTAAGAGGGGGCTCAGACTCCCTATTTCCCATGTAGATCGGAACTTTTCCTACGCCTTTAGGCGTAATGGGCATATAGGGCTAGATCTATGTTTTACAGACAAGTCGGCACTCTTTTTCATGTAGAAAGGTAATATTTACAGAGAAATGAAGCCACCCGGAAGTGTCCTGCTTATAGCTTCACAGGGCAACGCCATTAACTAACATGTACTAGTGAGAAAGATGAGTTATGAGTTAGATTCTCTTCACAGCACTCCGGACACACCCATAGGCGCTCAGATTCCCCTCTCAACATATTCATCAGTGTCGTGCGGTTAATAGTACCAGTGCTATGTTGGTTAACAAGACTTCGTTTGCCTTCGATGTGCTTCTAATGCTTGGCTGTGCCGATCTTTACTTACAATTCATTTAATCTTAGAAATGACGTGGGCACGTTGTTTCCAAAATCTTCAGAACGCCCTATCTCTCTAAGGGCAATGACAATGTCTGCATGATCCATGGGCGGGCCATCTTCAATTAATGCAGTACCTGCCAGTCTATCAGCTCTCTCATTACCAACAACGCCCGCATACCCTGGGACGAATATGAAAGTAGCTGCACACACAGGAGCATTTTTCAATGACTCAAGCCACTTTCTACGTAATCAGCCTGCCTCGATCCGCCGGATCATACTCACAGAATCACTCAGCACACACACACACGGGAATAGTCCTGTTGATCCAGCCACACATGAAAGCGTTGGTTCACCGCCATCACCTCCATCATCATGCTGCCTGGTGGTCATGGAGAAGGCAGACCGCTGTTTCCTTAACTGTTCTTTTCTTGCCCGAAGAGCGAGCTTGTAAAAGGCCCATGCACTCTTATGTCCCTGTTTTAGAACTTGATTTATCAAAAATAAATTGTATAGGATAAAATTCCACCCCCCCCCCTCTTCCCCCCCCCCCCACCGAAGTTTTTCTTTGTGTGTCTGCGTTTTTAATTCATACACATCAACAATTTTTTATGTTCTCTACAATTGGCATCCTCGACAAAACCCCGATCCCGAATTCACATTCTTCCTATAATTAGCTACGACTTCACTTGGCCATACAGGTGATTTAAGATAAAAAGAATCCAAGTACTTTCCTGTGTTTCCCGAATACTTGTCCCCAAGGTAACCTTACCACGTCAACCTTTTTTGTCCTTTTATTAATTCTATGTCTTAAAAATCCCCCCTTTCGCGATCGCACAGGGTCACTGTGCAGGTATATAAGTTTGTATAGCGAGAAAAGTCCCTGTGGTTGTGGTCGCACCTGTCCGTACACGCACACACGGCTCCTATTGTTTCACGTTTAATGTGGGTGGATTAATATTCGGTTGAGTCAGTGAGGTATTTAGTATGTGTTGCTTTTGACCATGACAATGCAAGCCGTGATTTGTGTACGATTAAATTGTGTGTGTATGTAAGAGCAGTAGTTGACTCTGCCAGAATATGATTGTCTAAAGAAGGTAATGTCAAACACATTTTAAAAAAGCCTGTCAAAAATCGCTAGAGTTGAAAAACTGACTAAATAGTCTGCTAAGGCCGCTTAAGCTGACTGTTTGACGCGAGTTAATGAGATTAGACCCACCTGCTCAAGACCAGCTCTGGCTTTGATAAAATGATACATTTTATTAGTGCCGATTGGAGTAGTGGTGGTGGTGGTAGCAGTAGTAAATGTGTAGTCGAAGTGGTCGCAGCATCAGCAGTAGCTCTGCTACTACCACCACAACCACCACTACTACAATATTTATTATTGCTGCTGCTAGAACTACTACACTACTACTAATACTACTACTACTACTACTACTACTACTACTACTACTACTACTACTACTACTACTACTACTACTACTACTACTACAACAGCTGCTGCTGCTGCTACTACTACTACTGCTGCTGCTGCTGCTACTGCTGCTGCTGCTGCTACTACTACTACTGCTGCTGCTAATACTACTACTGCTGCTGCTTCTACTACTACTACTACTACTGCTGCTGCTACTACTACTACTACTGCTGCTGCTGCTACTACTACTACTACTACTACTACTACTACTACTACTACTACTACTGCTGTTGCTGCTACTACTACTACTACTACTACTGCTGCTGCTGCTACTACTACTACTGCTGCTGTTACTACTACTGCTGCTGCTACTACTACTACTACTACTACTACTACTACTGCTGCTACTACTACTACTACTACTACTACTACTACTACTACTGCTGCTGCTGCTACTACTACTGCTGCTGCTAATACTACTACTGCTGCTGCTGCTACTACTACTACTACTACTACTACTACTGCTGCTGCTGCTGCTGCTACTACTACTACTGCTGCTGCTAATACTACTACTGCTGCTGCTGCTACTACTACTACTACTACTGCTGCTGCTACTACTACTACTGCTGTTGCTGCTACTACTACTACTACTACTACTGCTGCTGCTGCTACTACTACTACTGCTGCTGTTACTACTACTGCTGCTGCTACTACTACTACTACTACTACTACTACTACTGCTGCTACTACTACTACTACTACTGCTGCTGCTGCTGCTGCTGCTGCTGCTACTACTACTACTACCGCTGCTGCTACTACTACTACTACTGCTGCTACTACTACTACTACTGCTGCTGCTACTACTACTGCTGCTACTACTAATGCTGCTGCTGCTACTACTACTACTACTGCTGCTGCTGCTGCTGCTGCTACTACTACTACAGCTGCTGTTGCAACTACTAATACCAGGGTTATTCTTTCGCGGTACGCTGTAGCGGTTTTTTTTTCTAATCACAGAAACAAAGCTCTGACTAAAAGGTTAGTTGCGTATCCTTTACAGGACGTTGCGGAACCAACCCCAACAGCCCCTGGCTGTTGTTGGTTTTTCTAGGCAAATTTACATCTTTTATTTGGCCCGCAGCTGGGATCGAACCCGGCATCCCGGCATTACGAAGCGTTCGCATCGACTTAGCCACATAGCCGACAAGCTCTGACTACTAGCATTATTACTATTATGAGCGCCGCCACAAAGAAAACACGGGAGGATGGGGCGGTTCTCAGCCCTCCCAAATGGGCTCCGTTCCCTCGCCGTAAACATTTTCTAAGCAAACGAATAGAAAAAAAGGGCGGGGGGACAGGGACCTGCAGCCCGTAGCTATTATTCAAGCATTTTTAAATTTTTTTTTTGGCCATTCGGCAGAATGTTGTTGATGTTTTCATTATTGTTACTACTAAAACGCTGAGTGGCAAATAGACATAAAAATACACATAATTAATCTGAAGAATAAATAAACAAATAAATCAATAAATGAATACTTTGAAAGAAACTGTCTATGCCTATTCAAGAACTTTTTCAAGAAAGCCCCATACTTCTTTACCTATAAACAAACTACAGAACGGGAATACCAGAAACACAACATGAAAGCAAGCCTCTAAAAATATGAGAACCCAAGTACAATAGATCCACAGCAGAACAGTTATCAGAGACAAGATTTTTTTCACAGTCTTAACAATTGTCGGATTTAGACTCTGCTGTCTTGCTGGCTTTCACCCACTGTAAATACTAGCGGAAAGTCATGGTTGTTTTTTGTTTGGGCTTTAGCTGTGTTCCCGAACTTGAGTTTTCTCTGCACATCCATTTTGCTTAGTTATCTGCAGACTGTTCGTCCTTACTTCTCAGGCAGATTCACTGCGATTTGGAAGGAAACGCCGATCCTATCTACATTGGCCAGGTTCGCTGTTTGGAACATATCTTTAGGATGACCTCGAAAAGGTGGTTCGGCACCGCTGCACCTAAAAGTTCGTGAAAATTTAAACCGCCAAATGCGAAGGAAAAACAATGAAACAATTATATTTGTGTTTTTTAATTCTGACCTGTTGTTATTTATGTGGAGCAGAACAAAAATGTGCACAGGGTTACTATTTCGTTTCCGGCCAGGCGACTTGCGCACCTTGCCAAGATGGCAGCTATATGCCGGACAATGGTCATACCCATGAGGAATGCTTATCTTGCACAAAGATAACAACCAAGGACTTAGAAGTACTGGGGGCCCAGTGCAACAAAACCCACGATACTATGATATTCTGCCAGACCGGATATTACAGGTACAAGGCTAGAACTGCTACAGAGACTGACCACTGTGTGTTGTGTAGTCAGTGCGATGTTCCCGCCAGACCTTGCCAAGGTTATACTGATACGGTTTGTTGTCGTGCAGGGTCGTGTGATATCAATGATCAAGGGACCGTTGTCATGGAAGGAAGCTTACAACCAGATGTCAGTTATCAAGTTGAGGGTTTTCATGATCTTCTGAACACAGGTGGGTTATTTTGATAATTTCATTATCGTCGCCGCCACCACTGTCGTAGCAATCATAATTATCCTCGTCAGCATCATCACCAGCATCATTGTGACAACAGCCACAACCATTATCAGCATCACCACCATCAAGACGGTCTGTGTAGTTGCTGGCGTCACCGCAGTCAATAATAGAGACCACCAACATCGAAGCAATCATTATCGTTTTTGTTGTCAGTATCACCAACATCATTGCGACCACCACCACCGCCACCCCACCTCCATCGTCATCATTATCGTCATCACCATCATTATCAGCATTATCAACATCACCATTATCAATAACAGCAATAACCACCACCATTACCACTACCACACTTCCATTGTCATCATCATCATATTTTTTTTTTTCACATGGACTTCTAGTAATTTCCCCTGGTCTTTTCGTAGTAAGACCGGATGGCCGTGTGTATTGTTGCGCACGTAAAAATATACTTTGCCTGACTGACTGACTTTTCTACCCCACCAGGACATCACACAAGCGATAAACACCCGATGACACAAAGTGCCACCATGTGGATGAGGATCACCGTGGAGAGGTCCCAGAAACCGCGTTCAGACATTTGGCCATATGTATGGCCTGCCTATATTGCGGCCCCTGGCAGAAGCCAGAGTAGGGCTTCAAATGACAAAAAATTTCGTCCTGAAAAGAACGGAATTAGGGATTATACTTTGCCTGTTGAAAAAGAGTAGCCAAACGGCGCTGCCCGGGCAAAATTTGGAGTTACAAATCTACCCAAAGTATTTCAGGATCCTCGCTGGTGGAACGGATTACGTGCATTGTGCTGAGATCCTTTGGACTCCGCCCTGAGTTAGAAGAACGGAGCACTTATGGGTTACACCCATGTGCTATGATGTTGATCCATCGAATAAACGGAACAAATATAGAAACGAATCACCATGGTCATCATCACCATTAACAATAACAACCATAACCACCCCTCCCCCCCCCCACCATCAACAACAACATTGTCATCATCTTCGTGGTCACCACCACCTTGATCATCATCATTATAACCGTTATCTATGTAAAGCCGTCATCATTAAGAGCATCCACATATTCATTATATATATTATTGTTGTTGTCTTTACCAACACCAACACCATCAAAATCAGCATCTAAACGTCACCTGTCGGCACCATCCTAATAATTACCATCCAAAGGGTGGTTATTTATTTTCCTGTCTCCTCCGTCAATCTGCCCATGCTTCTCTCTCTCTCTCTCTCTCTCTCTCTCTCTTCTTCTTAGCCTTCGCCGACTGAAAATTCCGGTGGAAAATTATGGTTGTTCGTCCACTTGTGGACTTTAGTTTTGTTCCAGAGCTTTTAGTTTCGCGCGGAGATTCGGCTTATTTATGTGCAGATTGTTGATTCCTCGCCTCCCAGGCAGATGAACACCGCCTTCAAAAACACACACCCCATCACTAATCAATCGACTTGTACGACATTTTTCCTAGGGGGTAGCAGTAGAGCCGCCGTAACAGCATTATGGGGCCCTGTGTAAACCAGTGAGGTGGGGGCCCCTATGACAACCACACACAAGAATATAATTTGTATTTATGACAAATCACTTGACATACAGAGATTAGCATAAGGCCCTACGCTCATGAAGCTCCCGAACAAGCTCCCAGGGAGCCGTGCGTTGACTGCACTGGGTAGTGGTTCTATTCCACCCCCACCCCCTAATTTGGCATCGGAACGCACATGAGGAATTTATCATGTCATTTTTAAAGGCTATCAAAATCTGCTGTTATCTATTTCGCCCTTGAATTATTCCCTAGGATATGCTAGTGTGTTTGTAAACAAACAGGCGGATAGATTGGCTGGTTTACCTGGTGACAAATTAATGCATGACAAGGAAGATGTTGTCAAGGCTTTTTGGGAGCAAGTGAACAATGCGGCAGAGATGTGGTTTCTGAGAAGAATGCAAAGAATATCATGAAAGGATAGAAAAACAAACGAAATCAGTCCTCGCCGAGACAGCTGAAAGTCCTAAACCTACTAGAACAATTAGACATAAACAGTCAATGTTAAGAAATTTTTTTTTTAAACATAAGAAAACATTGATTCGAAAATTTGGGACCAACGGGCATGATTTATGGAAACAGAGCAAGAGAAAGGCAGAGCGATAAATACCTTGATGGCCTGCGCAAATGGATTGGACGAGACAAGAACGTTGTACTGATCCGTGATTCTGGTGATCGTGTGAGATGGCGAAACATGACAGGCTACGTTTACCGGTACGGCACATGATGATGATGAACATTGCGGAAGCGCACACAGATCGTCACAGTGTGGACAGAATGGTCCGGCGGGAGAGTGACCAGGCATTCTCGCCAACACTCAACACAGAGGAAAGGCAGGACTGCTACTGAAGCCATCTGAAGTTGCATTCTGCACTGGCTGATGAAGGTGGGGACAAAACGCTTATGGGAATGTCCAGAGTGTTCAGATTTCGTTTCTAAACTCATTCATTGAAGTCTTTTGTTACAATACATTTGTGGCTCACACTGAATGCTTTATGTAATACAATTTGACAAATTAACATTATCATCATCAAGTGCCTTGTCAGCTGGCGTAGGCGTTCGTGCATCTCCACAAATCTCAGTCTTTGGGGTTCTGGATCAATTCCACTGATTATATTCCTCCATGCCACTGTCTTAAGCCATCCACCGTTATACCTCTTGGCTTGCCTCTGCCTCTTTCCAGTCGTCACGATATTTTCTAGTGCTCCTTTTCTCATCACATGACCAGCGAACTTTGTCTTTTTCTCATTGTTGTATATAATGTTCTACTTTCATTAGTCATTTCCAGGCAATCACTGTTATTCTGGCAGTACCAGGTATTCGCAACATTCTTCTCAAGAACTACATCTTGGTTGCCTCCAAACAATTCTTAATTTGTTTGCTCACATTCCAAGATTCACTGCCATACAACAGAACAGGCTCGATCTAACTTTGTGAAAGTTGTTACAGTGCATATTGTGTGTGTGTGTGTGTGTGTGTGTATGTCTCACCCTGAATGTCTTATCCTTATGTAATAAGTTTGATAAATTAACATTACTTTGTTTAATTCTACAGACAGAGACAATGAGACATCTTGTGGCCATGGATTTTTTACGCAAGAAAATACAATCAATGGCACCGTCACATGCCTACCCTGCAGCGAGAAACCTAGAAATGTCACCTCCAGTCTCTGCAAAAACTGTACAGACGAACACCAACTTCCGGCGGAGTGTCGCACCAAAAGCGCACACAATATCGCCCTTGCAGAATTTAGAGTAGTCGGCATTCTTCTATTTTCTTTTGCAGTTGTGGTCGACAGTCTGTACGTTTTTCTGTACGCTCGCAATTTTTTACACAAATACACAGGATATGTTCAAGAAGAAGCTGCTTCAGCGTGAGTGAAAATCGTCGGTCGCGCATGATCGGCACTGTTGGCATTGATGTCCACATAGTATTTTTGTGTAGTCATTTGTTTGGAATTCTTTGCGAGATCGGTATTGTCAACATGGACAAAGAGGTGCTGTGGAGATTTACACTATGTGTCGATGTCTTGACAGTTATCTTGTATTTTTTTAACGCTGTTTTATTTGTGTTTGTAAAGCGATTATTCTGTGCACACGTTTGTGTTTCTTACAGGTCAGAGGCAACCAGCGAAAGTGTGGAGTTTCGCGCGGAAGATGCGCAAGTTTTTCTGGACAGCACTTAATGAATACGGGTTGACTGAGGCGAGAAACTTTTGTGAATCAGAAACAATTTAATGTAAAACAAACTATTCAGAACTGAGACAGATAAAGTAACATTTATGAAAATAGCTGATAAGGGAGCAGCCATAATAAATACAGTTACTTAACGAAAGATATATGAAAGCAGGTGCACTTATCTACCAGTTATCATCATTAAGCCATCCAAACATAACTAAAAAAAAAAAAAAACTACAGTTAGCGACGTTAGTTGGTTGTGTATACTTTACAGGACACTGTAGAACCAACCCCAGCATTTTTTGGCTGTGGTGGGTTTTTCTAGGCAAATATTACGTTCAGTAGTTTGCCATTGCCACTAAACGGTAAGCTCTCGGTACCGCTGTCGAAACCAACGCAAGAGAAACCTCCCGCAGCTTGGATCGAACCCGGCACCCCGGCATCACGAAGCGCGTTGGTAACGCATAAGCCACAGACTCTGACGCTGATTATCGACGACAGCATATTTATACCAAGACTGAGCTACTAGTGCCAAACATGGACATTGTCTTGTGCACATACACGCAAAGTCACCACTTGCGAGACGCCTGAGAAAAGCCGCCAGCCTAACCATCTGAGATCGAAGGAATAAAGATACTATCAGACAGATTGGGAGAAGAACGCCTCGTGCTAGATTCAAAGAGAAACAGCAGATCAAGTGGTTTGATAATCTTGTTAAAAGGAAGCAGTATCAAATACCACCACAGTCACTACATTTCATAAGATCAACTTCAAGAACAAGAGGACGGCCACGAAATATAGATAGACAACATTAAAGACACTCTACGCCTTTATGGCACGACAATAGCCAGTGGCAGCAAGCATGTACTGGATCGTAAATTATTCTTCCCCACGACGCTTACAGCAGAAATGGTTTATGATGATAATAATGATGATCTCAAGCTTACATTCATTCTAACATGTTGTAGACTATTTAAACTGAATAAAACAAACAGCTTGATATACATCAACTCCCGCGGTTTATTAACCTGGGTCATCTTAGCCAGTCACTACGATTTTCTGTGATTTTTACAAACACATTCTTTATTAATGGTTTAATATCGAAAATATAATTAAATTATCTATGTATTTAATGAATTCCAGAGAAATATGACTAAAAAGCTCAACAAAATAGGAAAAAGGAAAACGTGCACAAAACAACACAACGTAACGTTTCGACCGGGCGGCCTTTTTCAAACAGAAGTGGACTACACAAACGAGGAATGGAGAGTATGTAGATCTCTAAGGGGTGACGTGTATTTAAACTATGTATTTAAACAGCGTATATATTTTAAACATTTCTGAGATTAGCTGGTGTCATTTAAAACGGTAGGGGCTTCAGGGTTTCATAAAACTTAGGGCTTCATCAAGTCAAAATACGGCCCTGCCTGTGATGTTAAGGGTGTTGCAGTAAACCTTTTTCGAAATACTCCCCAACCGCCGATCAAATAACCTTTAAATTGTCTCTAAAATCAAAATAATGGCAGTTTTGTTTCGTATATGAAGCATTGCCAGCATTGTTTTTATGTCAGTAAGGGAATCGCTTGTTTTGAGCCAAAACCGGCTCCAGCTGACGGGTCGTGCTGCTGACGTCACCGGGTTGGGCTAACGGTGCGGTAACGCGACGGTTCTCAAACAGGCTGCCGCGGCAATAAATCCCGAACAGTCGGCTAAAATTGGGAAATTATTAAAGAAGGCATGTATATACTTTAAAGTTTTAATTTAAGTTGTCTTCCCTCGCCCCTATCGAAAATAGTTATTTTTTTTTTTTTTTGAGAACTGCTGCGTTATTAGCCCGAATCGATGACATCAGCAGCACACCCGTCAGCTGGAGCCGGTCGTGGTTGAGCCAATGTCCCATACAGAAAGAGAGACCAAGAGAGACAACTTGCGTGAACAACCGTTAAACTTGATAATAAACCGGTTGCATCCCTTGACGCATTTTTCCACTCGGCAGATCAGGTTTTGATTTAGACGACAGATCAACATCATGGCACAAGGGTAGTAACTCCTAAGTGCTCCGTTCTACTTCTGACTCAAGCCTGAGTCCGAAGAATCTCAGCGCAGTGCATGAACTCCGTAGCACCGGCGAGGATCCTTAAATACATTGGGTAGATTTTGAACTCAAAATTTTGCCAGGGCAGCGCCGTTAGGTTACTCTTTTCGATTTCCAAATACAAAAAGGGATTTTTACGTGAGCAACAATACACACGGGCGTTTTATCTTACTACCCAGAGACCAGGGGGAATTACTAGATTTTTACCTGAAAAAATCCCAACCTTCACCGGGACATGAATCTGGGACCTCCAGCACTCGAGGCGAACGCTATGGCTCGAGACCACGCAGACCTCCTAAATAGCAGATTAGGCGTTAAATGTGCTGCACAAAACTTACTTCGCCGACACTGTTTAGAGAGTCAATGTATGATTTTCTGGGAAAGGATAGGGCCCAACAGAAGGTACCAACACAAATTCAAGGTGTGTGTGTGTGTGTGTGTGTCTATACACACACACACACACACACACACGCGCGCGCACACACGCACACGCACACGCACGCACGCACGCACACACACACACACACGCACGCACGCGCGCGCGAGTACGAAACACGAAGACGTACCCCTGCAAACTGGCACCAGAAAATACAGAGCCTGTACTCCAGCATTGTATTCAATATACTGCTAACATAGAAGCAATCTAACCTCCGGATACTGGCCCCTTTCCACCTAACATAGGCGACAGGTCGGGACAGCATTTGGATCTGTCTTCATTGATCGCATCAAAACTGAGAGGGTCTTTGTTTTAGGACTCTTAGTGGCGTCTAATATTAAGCTATTTTATATGGCGCACATAACCTAGTCATAATTATAACCTAAAACTCCCAGTTTGGGGATGCTGGTTGAATTTGACCATGTTTTTTGTTTTAGCAAAGCTTTGGATCCTTCCCACCTTGACCCTAAGTAAGTCGCAATTTTTTTTAAAAACCCCACCCCAGCTGTCGTCTTGAGCCCTAATATAACCTAACTGTTGAACGGGGTTTCTCGGGGTCTCAAGATGTGATGATAAACCTCTAGTAGCAGCCGGGTGGGGACACACTAATTCGATTCGAATGGCGCGATTCAATTGGTACTGTAAACTTTGGCGGAAAGTTCTGGTTGTTCGTCCACATCTGGGCTCTGGTCCTGTTCCAGACCATGAGTGTTGCGTGCACATCCGTGATACACATCTGATTCTTTTATATGCAGACTTGTGTGTGTCTCTCAGATGCACCAAGACCGAAGGTAGCTCCCAGTTAGCCGACTCTTAAGACATGCTTCCGAGTTCTCAGTGGGTCTATTCTTATTGTCGCCCACAATGGGTCACGGGAACCCACACGGGCAAACAAGTCTCACTGTCATGGCAGAAATCAGCGCCCAAATTGAACATCCCATCCATCATTAGAGCAGCTAACGATCATGCTGCACACCAGTCCTGTGTTCCGCTTAAAGTAAAAGACGCCTTTCCCCGCCTTTCAGGCGTATTGGGTATATAGGGCTAGACATATATTTTATAGACCAACGGCACAAGACGGCTAAAGTGGTCAGCATCACGCCAGCCGCCTTTACTTCCCAGGACTGCACCCGGTACCCACTCAAGGCTAGGCGACCTGGAAGCCAAGGTCATTTTTAAAAAAGTCTGGCCCCGCCAAGGAGAGAACCCACGACTTTCCCACCCGCAGGCGAGCGTCTAGCCGCTACGCCACGGTGACTCCCTTTAAAAAGTCCTCATCCGCCACGACCCAAACTCACGACCTTTTGATCGGCAGACTGGCGCCTAGCCGCTACACCACGAAGGCTCCACCGTGTTCCTTTGTTTTGCCTAAAAACATCACATTCAACTGAGCCGGGCACCACCCAGTTATTAACAACACAAGACAAGACAGGGTTAGGAATATCCGCATTAGAGAGAAAGTTGGATTAAGACCATGTCTGGATTATATTGACAGACCAAGAATGAAATGGTTCGGCCATCTAGTGAGGATGCAGCCAGACCAGACTGCATATGAGAATTTTTACAGAAGAACATCTGGGAGAAAGGCGAGAGGAAGACCAAGAAAGAGATGGATAAATTGTTGTAGATGAAACCTTCAAAAAGATGAACAAATCCATCACTCAAGCCACTCGAGAACCGCGAGACAAATATAGAAAACCAAGAAACTGGGCTACAACCTGGTATCAGTTAGACAGTAAAGAAGAAGAAAGAAGAAGTCACGTTCAGCCAGCATCCTCGAAGAGAGAGCTTTAGGTTATAATTGTGACTAGGTTATGTGCGCCATATAAAATGGCTTAGTATTGCACACCAGCAAGAGCCTCCTGCATTGTTGATCAGAAAAGACAGACTAATATATGACGAAGTCGTCTACTGGCGAGCCAATGTAGACCCAGTCACCAATAATAAACTAGTCCTGTTAATTAACACTATTTTACGACACTCAGTTCTCAATGAGACACCTGAACGCCCATTGTGATTGGCTTAGACCGTTTGTGACATCACGGCGCTCGCGCAGTCACATAACATAAACTTTGCTTGTTCTCACAGCGAGACCTCATTGATGGAAACTGTTTAAAAGCTACTGCAGACCTCACAAACAGGTTTTCATGGAGGCTTATTTGTTTTCGTCTCATAGTAACAGTTTGTGATTACTGCTTGGAATCTGCAACTGGTTATTTACCTGTAAGTCGAATGATTTGTATAAAATGTTTTTTTTTTTTTTAAATTTCTTTATTTCAAGTTCAGTGGTCTGCACTTTATATTCTTTAAGTTTATTTATATTACCCCCCCCCCTCTCTCACCTTTTTTTCCTCCCCCGTTTCCGTCCTGAGCCTCATGGGGGAGGGGGGGGGGGGGGGGGGAGGTGGAAAGGAAATGCTCGCTGCCCCCAAACTGACATGCAGTAAAAGGCGAATAGTTAGGGATGGTTCCATCCAAGCTGGAGTGCGTCTGGGCACACAGATAAGCCAGATCTGTACAACGGATGTATAAGCGAAACTCACGTTCTGGAACAAATTCAAAGTAAACACCCCCCCCCCCCCACCCCACCCCAAAAAAACCTGAACATTCAATTCGAATTTATAGCCGGTAAGCGGTATAAAGAATAAGAAGAAGAAGAAGAAGAAGAAGAAGAAGAAGAAGAAGAAGAAGAAGAAGAAGAAGAAGAAGAAGAAAGAAGAAGAAGAAAGAAGAAGAAGAAGAAAAAAGAAGAAGAAGAAGAAGAAGAAGAAGAAGAAGAAGAAGAAGAAGAAGAAGAAGAAGAAGAAGAAAAGAAGAAAGAAGAAGAAGAAGAAGAAGAAGAAAAGAAGAAGAAGAAGAAGAAGAAGAAGAAGAAGAAGAAAAAGAAGAAGAAGAAGCCGAAAGAAGGAGAAGAAGAGAAGAAGAAGAAGAAGAAGAAGAAGAAGAAGAAGAAGAAGAAGAAGAAGAAGAAGAAGAAGAAGAAGAAGAAGAAGAAGAAGAAGAAGAAAAAAAAGAATAGTATTTAGGAACACTTGTAGAAAAGAGAGAGAGAGAGAGAGAATGAGAGAGAGAGAGACTCAGAGAGAGAGAGACTCAGAGAGAGACTGAGAGACAGAGAGAGAGAGAGAGTTTGTATGAAGAGAGAGAAGTAATGGACGTCTGTTGCTTAGGAGTTGCTCTATCTGTGTCCTTAAGTACTGAGTTCGCTTTCAGCTGCGGGCGATTTGCCATCGGACCGGTTTGTGTTGATGTCGACAATGATACACAGAACTGACATTTGAGAAAGTAATGGCAAACTACTGAGCGTAAAATTGCCTAGAAAGACCAAAAATATCCAGAAGGTGCTAGGGTTAATTTGGCAATGCCCCGTAAAGGGCAGGCAGATCTGAGAAAAGAACACCAAGGGAAAAATGATAGAAAAAAGATAGGACAACATTAATAATAATCAAGCAAAAGTAACTGTAAAATATGATGATGCAACGGTCAAAAGTTCAAATCCACATCGAAGCAGGTTTGTTTAAACTGACCTCGACTCCCAGTTGGATTCAGTCTAAAATAGATACCAGGCAATATCCTGGGAAGTAAACGCGGCCGGCGTGATGTTGACCACATAACCCACTAAGTGTGATGACCCTGCTTTGCATGGTCTCCACGAGTACATTGTGGCAAGCAGGAAGTCCGTGCTACAAGTGACGGCACGAGATACTTGTGGCCGGTGAAGTAAGCGAGGCGAAGCCCGAGCTAGCCTCGTGGTCAGTCGATCATTAGAAGTCAGAGAAGACGGTTGTAGTATTTGAAGATGTCGTCTTTATGTTGGGCAAATGGTTAATGTTCGAATGTGTCGCGAGTGAAATAAATGTGAAATAAATGGACCAGAATAAACTGACAGATTGTACAATGAAGCTGAGTGGCGTTAGTGTTGTCAACCCTAGACGTTGAAGCCGGTGTAAACCAAGGTTCATTCCAAGTGAAGCATCGACTCATTCCAAGTTGAATCAGAATCATTCAAGATAGTTGAAAGCGTAACTTCAAGTCTACGTTTTGGTTCATTCCACTAAGGTACCTCTATACAAATCAGAAACTACTATCATAACCAAGTGAAGCATCGACTCATTCCAAGTTGAATCAGAATCATTCAAGATAGTTGAAAGCGTAACTTCAAGTCTACGTTTTGGTTCATTCCACTAAGGTACCTCTATACAAATCAGAAACTACTATCATAACTATGACGGCGTGAAAGATGTCCTTGACTTCTCCGTGAGTTTTGTTTTAGTTAAATCTAAGGCTTTGGTATCTCGAAATAGCTCCGTAATTCCGGAAGTGCCTTGTTCAGTTCCACCTGTGAGCTATTTGACGGCAGACTGCTTTGCGTTGCTGTTGCCAATAGTATGATTCTCTTCTTCGTGTTCACTGGCGGTAAACTCCAAAGGAAAGCTCTGGGTGTTCGTCCACCTCTAGACGTTAGTCTTATTCTAGAAGCTGAGTGCTGCATGCATATCAGTTTCACAGATCTGGCTTATTTGTGTGCAGGCTTGTGGCTCCTTGCCTCCCAGGATGTCGAAGGATGTCCCCAATTAGTCGACATGCTTGGGGAGTGAGTGAGTCTATTTGGTTTTCCCCCACAATGGGGCGCCGGTTCCCACACGGCGAGCAAATGGTACCCAGTGCCGACCATTAAGATTCAATGGCAAATTACCGGACGTAAAACTGCCTAATTATAACAAACAGCTAGGATCGCTTCTACTACGTCCTGTAAAGGATACGCAACTAACTTTAATTTAGTATCAACGAAGCGGATCACACTTACTTTTCTGTGGTGTAATTTGGGGCAGTTACAGAGATACACCTTCCTTATTAGCGTCTGTGTATTTTTCCTGAGCCGTAGCTTTGGTTTCTTTTACCGATATCCCACTCCAAAACATGGAGTCGTACACCTAACTATTCGGGCAGTAATGTAGATAAAGATTGGGTGGGGGTGGGGGTGGGGGTGGGGCTGATAGAGATATTAAAATACGAATACAAAAGGCAAGAAGAGCTTTTATAGCATGAGGAAATTTGTGGAGGTCATAAAAAATTAAAATTATTACTAAACTAAACATGTCTAATTTTGATGTCAATTCAGTTCTGTTGAATGAACGTGGAAACACGGGGAACAACTAAGTCATTACTCATAAACTACAAACATTCATTAACTGGTGCCTGCGTGCAGAATAGAGGGAATTAAATGGTAAGAATCACAAATGTAGAGCTTTGGGAGAGCACTAAACAAGTTTAAGTGGACCAAGAGGCTAAGAAAAGACGCTGGCGTTCAATATGAATTAATCGAGTAATATTAAGTGTATTGATCGGCACTCATAGAAAGAGGTAGAAAGATAGAAGAACACACTAGACAACATAAAAATCGAAAGCTATAGTTACCGTGCCGGGAATTGAACCTGTCACCTCCAGACGGCGTCTGCGCCTCACCATGAATACAAGTGCACTAAGAAACATGGTCAACTAGGCACCCCCAACAAAAGGTATCTTATTAGCCATGTCTATCGTACAGCTTGAAATCCACAATTATGGAATACGGACAGAATTCATTTCAACCCATTGAAATGGCACCATAGGTTACAGAAATTTATATTAGCGAAGCAAATGTCGAATAACAATCACAGCAACAATTTACGAACACAGTAAGACCTTATTGCTTTTGTCTAGAATACACGAAGATTTAAGAAAGGTATTTGATTGGTAGGTTCCGGTGTGTATAAGTAGTATTTCTTTGCACTGGAACGCACAGGGACATAGAAATAAAGGAAGACATTAAAAAAAAAAAAGCGCGAAGAGAGCTTAATAATATTAGAACAAGTTTGTAAAGGTGTGGCTAGACGGTCGCTTGCAGGCTCGTAAATCTTGGACTGATTTATCATTGAGTGTGATTTTGGTTTTTAATCATTGACTTTGACTGCCAGTTCGATTCAGCCTTATTTGAGTACTAGGTAATTTACTGGGACGTAAAGGCGAGCAGCGTAATACTGATTATAATAGCGACCTAATGCGATTGGTTTCTAACTTTATGATAGAAGCCTGATGTGCCTCATGGGCCAATGTTGTAAAAATTGTCCTTTTACGTTTTCTAAGAAAGAATGGAAGGAAAGAATACAGCTGGAAAAAAAAAAAACTTATCAGAAAAAAAGTAGAATATAAGAGAATAAAAGAACATAAGCAACAATAAAAACTAGGACAAGACGCAGAAGAACTGTATGTTACCTGCAAAATTGCCCCGTTTGTCAACACGACGCACTTTTACCCCTATTCCATCCCTGTTTATGAAGGCCCTAAAGCACATTGAATGTATTCACAACTTGGACAGCACTCCAATTAACCCTAATTATAGGCTTGGTCGTACACTAACTATTTCCGGCCTGTTCTAAACCCAACAAAGCCAGTGAAGGAAAAGTGTAGGCAGGTTTTTACAAAAGTGTAATCAGAAACATGGCAACAGCACGGAAGAGAATTATCAACACTGAAAGGACAGGATAGACAAGAGTGCGAATGGCATAACTTCTACGGCTCCAGTCGGGTCTACTGTTCTGTCCCAAACATTGTGCACTTTAGAGTAGGAATCTTTGATTTAGTGTGTGTTGCCAACTGCAGATTCAGAACATAGCGAGCGGCCTGTTGCCAGAGAACTGGTGGTGCCTTCTAAGAATAATTGCGTGTGCAACTAATGATTACTTGTAACGGCTGCTTCCATCGAGGATGAACTGCATTTCTGGTGTCGGGCTGCTTGTGTTGGCACTTACAATGCTGTCTTATGCTTTTATCACGTGTATTTACCGCTTTGATGCGAATACCATCTGTGTCCATTTTTTTTTTCAATTAACATGAAAATGGCAATGTTACCACTGTCGAATTTGTAGATAGGAAAGAATAACACAACAAGAATAAAGTTACCACAGTCGAATTGGTAGGTGGGAAAGAATAACATGACAATAACAATGTTACAACTGCCGAATTTATAGGTGAGAAAGAATAACATGACAATACCAATGCTACCATTGTCAAATTTGTAGGTAGGAAAGAATAACATGACAAAAACAACATTACCAGTGTCGAAATTATAGGCGTTAAAGGGATACCATAACAGTAACAGTGTTACCATTGTTCAATTTATAGTCGGGATAGAAAAACACACAAGTAAAAATTATGATTAAGCGTGGGTTGGAGGCTATGACAAACTGTATGGTAGCCAAACGCAGGTTCTGTATTTTTGGCTGACATGTTGGGAGATATTTAACCAGATGTGCGAGTAATTTAAATTCTGAGAACGTATCAGTGTAAGGACACTTTCTCGCTGCTGCTGACTTATTACATGGAGAGTAAAATAAGGGCCTCTTTATTTTATGGCAGTAGGCAACGGTACAAGAGCCGTCGTGGTGTAGCGGCTAGATGCTCGCCTGTAAATCCTAACGTCATAGGTTAAGGTCCAGATGGAGTCGGACTTTTATAAAGAAAAAAAATGACCTTGGCTCCCAGGTCGACCCAGCCGTAAATGGGTGCCAAGTACAGTCCGGGGAAGTAAAGGTAGCCGGCATGGGAAACACCGTGTGCAGTTTGGTCTATAAGTATAGGTTTAGGACAATATGCCCCGAACGCCTGGAGGTGAAGCCAAAGGTTCTTTACTTGTGTTATATGGGCTAGGACACACACACACATCAGAGGGCGGGTCACACTCAAGACTGTGGAGATGTGTTTTGAAAAGGTACCAAAGTAACCAAAAGTTAGCAAATTTATAATTTTTACTTAACAACCGTTAAAACGTATACCACAAACACACACACACACACACACACATATATATATATATATGTATATCATTCATTCTCTTTATGCCTAGTGGCACACGTGGCTTCAGATATTAGTACTCTGAAAATGAGTACTTGGAAGGGCCGAATGTCAGACGGGCCTGCGTGCCCACTTTGTAACCCTTTGAAAATAAAGTTTGTTCGTTCGTTCGTTCGTTCGTTCAGAAAAGACTTTGCATGAATTCATGTCGTGTGCAATCTTTAGTACAGTTTTCCATGTCAGAGATGCAGCAGCACACACACACACACACACACACACACACACACACACACACACACACACACACACACACACACACACACACACACACACACACACAAAACAGCCAAGGTCGTTTCAAACTCGTCATTAGAAAAAAAAAAAACTGTCATTCCCAAACACAAGAGAAGTTATTTCAAACTCTTTTTTCTTCTTCTTTTGTCAATATCTGCTTATGCCGTTAGGCGTCTCAGTTCGTCAGACTATCTGCAGCCGAGCCAGGGCGCGATTAGTCGCTTGATATGCCGTGATGTTATGCAATCTCCAGGAGTCAGCGACTCCTTCAATTTCAAACTGGATTTAAGAATATCTTACTTTAGTTTGTATACATATATAGTTAGCTGCTTCCTAAATATAAGAAAGTTCACTTTGTAAAAAAAAAAAGATTAAATCAAACCCGATGCTATTAAGTGTCGTCGCCCCACTGAAATACCCAGCAAAGGACAACACTCGACCAGCTGAGCTCCCTATGTGCCTACCCAGTGGGCAGGTCACACAGACACTACAAACCAACAACTTAAGCAAAATTCCACTCCAACGTTTTTTTTTTTAATATAGGGTAATAAAAACACAAACAATAGATTACATTCTAAATTTCTGTCATAAGCAAAGCTCGACACACTCAGCCAGTTTGTTTAACCTCTGTCTGTTAAACAGTTAAACGCTTCCATTTACAACGCAACAAACTCAAGCAGAATAAAATGCTAATCGATGTGGTTTTTTAATCTAAATGGTCTGTGTTTGTCAGACTGGCAGTACATTAATTATCTGTGACGGCCAGGTAAACGTCGCGTCTGCGCGCTTGTAATTGTTGGAGTGAAAGTGCTAGGATTTTTCCCAAAGTATCATCCCCCTTCACGATGATAGAGCGTACACTTTCCAGGAAACGAGGCAGAGGCAGACCTATGCGAAAGTGGATAGGAGAAATTGAAGATGCGTTGGCTATGAAAGCGCGTTTGGCTGGAGAATTGGATAATACAGAAAGAGAGACTTTCAGGCGTCCCGTGGCGCGAGCGTTCTGTGAAGGACCAGCTCATTGATCCTGAAGATGACCACCTTACCAGAAATATTGTTGTGGAAATAATAGCTAGCTATTTTGTAAACTGACTCTACACACAGAAGATCAGCTACAAGAGCAAGAGGACGGCCACGGAAATATGGATCGACAACATTAAAGACACTCTACGCCTTGACACTAGCCAGTGGCAGCCAGGGTGCACTGGATCGCAAATTAATCCTCCCCACGGCGTTTAACGGCAGAAGTTGTTTATGATGATGATGATAATAACTGTACACACGTCTAAAACTCCAGGCAATTTACGTGTCAGTCATTTCAAATATTTAAGATTCATTTTAAGTGACCTTGGGTCAAGACCAGGAATCATGTCTAGGATTGCCCAAATAACACCAGTCCTTGTCAAGCAGCAAACTTTATGAAAATCCAAAATCATTTCATGCAAAACTAAGATTCTATTGCTCGGAGCACTAGCTTTTAGTACATTTACATATGGCTGTGAAACGTGGACCCTAGCAGCTGAACTCGAAAGGAAGGTACACGCTTTGGAAATGCGATGTTTCAGAAAAAGTCTTGGCATATCATACAGAGATAACACTACAAACGAAGAGATTCGCAATATAATTATACAGCTCACTGGCAACTATGAACTTCTTTTAACTACAGTGAAAAGGCGAAACATGCATTAGTATGGACACGTAATAAGAGCTAACGGCCTCAAAAAATAAAATAAAAAATAAAAAAAACACAATACTGCAGGGCTCAGTAGAGGGAAAGAGGAGAAGAGGCAGACCAAGAAAGACCTGAATACAGAACCTGACTGACTGGACAGGCCTCAGGCATGCAACTATGAAGTCCATCGCAACTGACCGCCAAAGGTAAAGAGAGCTGATCCGACAGTCAACAGAAACTAGTGACCCAGCGACACGCAGTGCTACGGGATGATGATGAATCTAAATGTATTAATTAACAGTTCCAATAACACAACTTCAACCATGGTTTGAGAATGCAGGTGGAGGCAGTCACAGCAAATGTCCACTGACTTGATAGCCAGCTGTACACACATGTTGTGTCTGCAACAACCTCACAAAGAATTTCATGTTGGTTCCCAGTGTGGGTTCCGAGGACCCATTGTAGGTAAAAACAGGAATAGACCCACTGCCTGTCCAAAAGCATGTCGTAAGAGTCGACTAACTGGAAGCTTCCTTCGAAATCTGAGTACATCTGCCTGAGAGGCAATGAACCAAGAGTCTGCATACAGTCAGACCTGTGAAACGGATGTGCGTGCAACACTCAGGTTCTGGAACAGGACTAGAGTCCAGAATTGGACAAACAACCAGAATATTCTGCCGGAGTTTACAGCCGGTAAATGTGAAGAAGATTTCAAGTTGAGTGTTTTACTGTTTAAAATGTTATCTGTATATACACTACTGAAGATTCTTGAGTGTTAGCAATTACTTCTCTTTTCTTATCTGTAGAATCGATACTGCGGACAATCCTTAGACAACCACAACTAGATAATTCAGCAGACGTGAGCTTGACGTAATCCTCATCATGTTTGAAACCTGCAGAAACATCCAATCTTCTAGAACCGAGAAGTACCCGCTCTGAGATGTTGTTTAAAGTGTTCAGTTGGAGAAGTCGTTTGTGAAGTCACAATAGACGTTATTCGAGAAGTCTTACAGAAAGTCTTTTAAAAAGTACCCGAGAAGTCTTATAAAAAGTACGTGAGAAGTCTTATAAGAAGTACTCGAGAAGTCTTATGGGAAGTATTAGAGAAGTCTTATAAAAAGTATCTGAGAAGTCTTATAAAAAGTACTAGAGAAGTCTAATGAGAAGTCATTTCATCCGTCAGCAGAGACGTCATCTGAGAAGAATTATAAGAAGTCATCTGCTAAGTCACCAGAGAAATCATCAGATAAATAATATGAGAAGCCATTTGCCATGTCATCTATAATGAATAGTTGAAGAACTAATTGGACTCACACAGCATCATATATATTCAAGAAATTCACAAGAAAAGGGACTCCAAGAAAACTGTACAGAAAAACAATACTAAATTCACCCTTAAAGAATCCATCCTTCATCTAGAGACCCAAACCCGCGGAAAGCCATGGAAGCCCTCTACATCCATATAGCCAACAAGTTAGAAGGTCTACGCTTCGGCAAGTCCGGCCCCTCGGGAAAGATCACGGACTTGTCCGAGCTGAAGTCCGCCGAGTTGTGGCGAGCGGTCTTCGCTGAGTTCCTGGCTCAGGTTTTGTTCATCTTTCTGGGCTGTGCCTCAGCCATGCGGATTTCCGACCCAGGGTCGGATGTATACTTGATAAAGGTGAGTGCATTTCAGTGTATTTATATGTATTTTGTATCTGGATACTAAGTCGCTGAGTGTTTCATTCTCCTCCTTCTCTTCCTTCTCCTGCTGCCACCCGGCTGTTTCTCTCCCTGCTCTCATCCTGCTGTTCAGGCACTGAAATAAGGTAAAGTCGGGAGATGTGAACCAGCGTCATTGCACACGGTTATAAACCATAAGTGCTCTGCCACCAGTATGGACAGCTGATAAGAATTGTACGCCTGTGACGCCGTTCGCACGTAACTCTGTAGCTACAGCGACGTTCCTCCATTTACCCCAAAAGTGTCAACTCTGGTACCCATTTCCTAAAGACTGGGTGAACCACGAGAGCCGCCCGGTTTCGAAAACCGACCGTGGCTGCAGCGAGTCGCAGCTGGATTTGAAAGCGAGCCTCTTATCGACTGCGCTAACGCGGCCCCAAGGCACTGAAATAAACATAACATCACAGAACACTTAACCCCCTAGGGTTGTGGAGGTGTATTGATGGAATCCCTAGCAAACAAACCCGCCATCTTTCTCAGTCTTATGTTTGATATATAAGTGTATGATAACTTAGTCCTGTCCGTATTGGCATTCCAGTTTCTTCCTTTCCCTCCTCTTCTTCGACTACTCCCTAATGTTCAGACCAATCGATCGATCAGGATGTGCCCTTTAGACTGCTATCTAAAGGTTGACATGATCCACGTATTTAACTATCTCAGTACGGATCGCATGCCAACATCGCAGATCTGAGATTCCGTTCACCCTCCAAAGAAGTTATAATTATGGCACCCGTTTCAGATATACCAGCTAGTTAGAACCCGAAGTCGTATGCGGGCAAGGACACTGAAATGGGAAACAAACTGACCGAGGAAGCGAGAAACTCCCAAAGAAACCACCAGAGGAACGTGGTTGAGAGAGGCTAAAAGTGCTGGGCTGGATTTCATACACTAGCTGGAGTACTAAGCGACCCCAAAAAATCAAGAGTTCATTTAGAAAAGTTCATACTAACTGGGGAACTGTAGATATAAAATGAATAAGCATCCCTGCTAGGACCAACATTTTATTCACGTTGACCAAGTGTTCGTCTTATGCGAATTTGTGTTAACGAGGTGTTTTTATATATAATATATACATATTCCTGCTGTGCCAGTACACGTCATACACACAATTAACCCTCCCTCCCGCAATCCTACCCCCCTACCCCCCCCCCCTTTCAACACAAAAAAATCAGTAACTTTTACATAATTTTAATGATTATGTCCAAAGTCCTCTGACTTATTATTTCTTTTTTTTAATATCCAGAAACCATGAGTTGTTAACCCTTTCGTTCGGTACTATGGATATCGCAACCCTTCGGCCTTGATTCCAGGATAAATATCGTAAATTTAGGAGAAATGTGGCTTTTCTGCCTACCCTCGGGCGTGAACTCAGACGACAAGAAGTTTGTCAGCCGGTCGCCGCACAGTCAGTTTAACCTACTGAGCTAGCGAATCAGGTATCTTACTGTAATAAACTTTGACACAACTGTTGATGAGAATACCTTCTGTTAGGATTTGAATATCGCGCCACGGATTTCTGGCCACAGAACGCTTTCCAATCTGTAGGTGGCGTTGTACAACAGCTGCACGATTGCTAATTCGTCTGCGTCCAAATTGAATGTTGAATAAAGAATCGACATCACAGTACGCAGTACACACCCATAAGCGCTCCGTCCCCATCTTCAACAGCAAGCGAAGAGTTAAAATTTCTCACCAGTAAGTGTCTGATTGTACATCCGTCTCGCCTTACCCTTGAGTGTTGAGCATCGGCCAAATCCCCTAATAACTCCTCAGAGCGCCATTCTCCTCAGACCGTAATAATCTATTTGAGCTTACGCACTGTTCACTCGCTCCCAAAGGACCCTCACAACATCCAGCTTGTCAAACATCAGTTTAACACCAAGTGGTGCAGAACCGACCGGTCTATCTGTCTGCTCATTTATTAACACACGTCGAATTGGCTAGAGATGCAATGTTACCTCTCTCGCAGAAAAACACCCGAATTTATCGAACCGAATTTGTGGCCATCTAGTAGTCCAGACCTTAACTCCGTGGACAACATAATTTGGGGCTTCATGCAAGAAAAGGTTTATAAAAGCAAAATAAGCATCATGGATGCGCTAAATAATCGGATAAAGCAGACTTGGAGTTAGTTAGACCAAAGAATCATAAACATGGTGTTTTCAAAAAAAAAAAAAGTTGGCGGGCCCGATTAAAACGTGTGTTGCAGCTGCTTATGAACATTCTGAGCGTCAATTTATAGTCAAAATGTAGTTTAACGTTCCGTTAATATTTGTACCAAATTTTACATTAATCGAATGATTTTTGACGGAGTTATTAGAAACATAAAAAAGGTTATTGATTTTTCGTTTTGGAAGGATACAGTGTTAAGCTTGCACTCTATATCTTCAATCATTTTTTTTGTGTGCAGCCTCATGGATGCCTTGGGTGGAAGCGCGTCTCATCAAATCGCTTAGGATTTCTCTTGGACGTCCAACGTAATTATTAGTGTCAATTTGTCAAGGAAAACATAAGTGGAGCATGCATTACCCGACGAAATGGTCATTGTTTGGTACTTTTGTAAAAATTCGGCCCAAACAACAGAAATTCGAGAGTTTCCAAGACAGTCTAATATTACAGGGATGTTATGATTTGACATGAACACTGAAGTTATACTAAAACAACTGAATAAATTATGGAGTGAGACAGACAGAACTATAAAAATTCTATTTCTAAAAGCATGCATCTTTCCCATTGCAACATACGCCTGTGAGACCTGGACACTTACTAAACAAGCTGAACAGTGCATAAATGTCTTTGAATAAAAATGTTACAGACAGGTTCTAAGAATATCTTGGGTAAAGAAAAGAACTAATGCATCCATACTTCTTGAACTTAATATTGAAGAAGGTTGGCTATTAAAGACGATAAAACACAGACAATTAAAATATTTGGTCACTTAAATCGACACGATGGTTTACTGAGAACAATAATGGAGTGGTATATGCCAGGGAAGAGACGAAGAGGAAAGCCAAAAAGAAGATGGATACAGGATATGGCAGATGGTTTCCAGATAGGGGTATCGGACGCGGGACATCTTGCTTGTGATCGAAAAGTTTTCCGAATGGTTGTTATGGGAGCATGGTTCTGCAAAGGACATGCTACTGACTGACTGAAGCTATAATTTGGTGGGACCATATCAAGAGAACGCCACCAGGCCCTGTCACTAAAATTAAACAGATCTTTGTGAGCCCACTACCGCCTCAGAGACACCGACTGACCCTCACACCCCTAAAATATTAGACTTTCCCGGAAACTCCCAGAATTCCGTTGTTTAGGGTGAATTAAAATAAAGATTCCCATTTTTATATTATATGTTAAAGTTGAAAAGTTACAGCCGAGAGAATTAACTTCTTTGTACTGGGGTTTATGACAAACAACTGGGCCTCTTTCCGCCTGACAGCTAACCGCCTGCCACAAGCGTCGCACAAAGCACGACCTCCGTAGCTGGGGCGACAGTGATCTCCGACAAAATTGCACCCATGAACTAAACGACGGGTAGGACCCACGAGCTTCATAGTTTGAGGTAAACGGCTTGGCCGCTCGGCCACGTAACCTCCCTCTCCCAGGTTAAATGTATTACAGTAAAGTTCTATGATGCAACAATAACATTAAACATCTATTTATCTCTGCCAGAATACACTTATTTACGATGGCAAATTGACGATTAGCTTACTGATTTTTTTTTTTACTTTAATGTCAGTGAAAATTGTTAACAGAAAATACGTTTCTGTCACGCTTCAATTGTATCCCCCCCCCCCGCCCCCCAAGCCTTCCTCCCGAGGCCGCCCTTAGACAACTTTTTGAGGCCCTCAGATAAACATAAAGCAATGTGGCACTGTACTGTTTTAAATTACAACAGCTAACCTCAGAAAACTGTAAAATATATACTCCTTCAAATATGGGGATAATGGACATATACTTATGTATTTAATATTAGTACATGGGGGCTGCCTGGTCTCGAGGCATAGTGTCCGCTTCGAGTGCTAGAGGTTCCGGATTCAATCCCCGGTAAGGGCTGCGATTTTTTCACCTGGACTTAGATTTATAGTAATTTCTGCTGCTCTATGGGTAGTGAGATCGGACGCCCGTGTGTCTCGTCGCGCACGTAAAAAATCCATTAACAGTTGGAAATCGAAAAGAGTATCCTTAAGGCGCCGTCCAGGCAAAATTTGGAGTAAAAAATCTACCCAAATTATTTCAGGATCGTCGCCGGTGCTACAGAGTCTGTACACTGTGCTGAGCTTCTTCGGACTCTGACTTGAGTTGGAAAAAGAGCGGAGCATGTATGGGTTATTACCCGTGTGCCATGATGTTGATCCGTTGTTCAAACCTCAAAAATCAATTTTTAGTATAAGGAATAACAAAAAATGTTTCTGCACAATCACATAAATTATATTAAATAATCCGCTTAAAGGCTCTGTTAAAAGAAAAGTGTTTTTGTGAAGAAAAAAAAGGGAGCTCGTTGAGACCCCCTGCAGATTACGAGGCCCTAAATTCCAGCTTAGTTAGCTTATGCCTAAATCCAGACTTACCCCCCAACCTCCCCCCCCCCCCCCCCCCATAACCCACCCGCACACACACCGCCCTTTTGAAAAATCTAATTAGATTCCATCTAATTCGTTCTTTTATATGTAATCATCATCATCATCATAAAGGGAAAAAAAAGTTCGTTCGTTCATCGTCATCTTCATCAGTATCATCGTCATCATTATTAACATTTTATCATTTTCAGTATCGTCATCTTTATTATCACCCTCATCTCAGCGTGTGGGTTCTGAGATCCTATTTTGGGGGTAAATAAATAGATTCACTATCCCAGAAAGACATGTCGTAATAGACGAATAATCAGGGGTTTGCTTTCAAATCGGACTGCCTGAGGGATAAGTAACCAACAGTCTGCATAAAAAAGCCATATATGTAAAATGAGTGTGCACGCACAACTCAAGTTCTGGAACACGACTACATTTCAAAAGTGTATGAATAACCAGATCTCAGCGGCCGAATCCTAGGCAAAAAGAAAGGAGGGGGGGGGGGGACTCTTGACAAATGAGGTAAGGGGCTTAGTGTTCCTAATCCTACTTTAAGAACACAATAATAATATTTAGAGGTGACGAATAATTCTATCAAGATCTCCATTATTATATTCCCTTTATCTTCCCACTGATTTACTTGCACGTGTACTTGTTGACTGAGTATAGCAATATTCTTGTAAACCAGTGGTTCTCAGCGCTCCTTATACCGCGACCCTGTAATACAATCCCTCATGTTGTGGCGACCCTGTAATACAATCCCTCATGTTGTGGCGACCCTGTAATACAATTCCTCATGTTGTGGCGACCCTGTAATACAATTCCTCATGTTGTGGCGACCCTGTAATACAATCCCTCATGTTGTGGCGACCCTGTAATACAATTCCTCATGTTGTGGCGACCCTGTAATACAATTCCTCATGTTGTGGCGACCCTGTAATACAATTCCTGATGTTGTGGCGACCCTGTAATACAATTCCTCATGTTGTGGCGACCCTGTAATACAATTCCTCATGTTGTGGCGTCCCTGTAATACAATTTCTCATGTTGTGGCGACCCTGTAATACAATTCCTCATGTTGTGGCGACCCTGTAATACAATTCCTCATGTTGTGGCGACCCTGTAATACAATTCCTCATGTTGTGGCGACACTCAACCATGCAACTGTTTTCATTGCTACTTCATAACGTCAGTAAATATGTGTTTTTTTAATGGTCTTAAGCGACACATATAAAAGGGTGGTTCGACCCCCAAAAGCTTAGGTCACGACCCAAAGGTTGATAACCGTTGTTGTAGAGTCTCAAGCAGAGAATTCGCTTTTTTTTTGGTACTAGAAAGTATCTCTAAGAGATCATTCCCATTCCTTGTATCGTTACAAAGGATTTCACAGCTTATAATATTGTGCCTGGCACAGACAACAAACCCATAATGACCTACATAGAAAGCTACCTTAGTTAAACGAAATAAAATACATATATTATTAATGTCATGCAAATTGATCGATTACGTGACAAAACTAACAATGTTAAGGGTAATTTAATTAACACTTTGTTGGTATTGAAATGTTTAGGGTGTCATATTATTACCACAGAGCTTGGTGGGGGCCGGGGGGGGGGGGGGGGATGGGAGCTGGGGAGGTCATCGTTAATTGCTTTGGTAGTTACAGTTGTGGTAGGAGGTTTTGTGGTTGCCGATGTAGATGAAGCGATAATTTAATGGTTAAAACGAAAAATTAGGATAATGGCAAGAAAAAGCATCGTATTCTTCGGTAGCGATAAGAGGAGGAACAGAAGAAGAAGAAGGAAATGATGACGAAGAAGAAGAAGAGGAGGAAGAAGAAGAAGAAGAAGAAGAAGAAGAAGAAGAAGAAGAAGAAGAAGAAGAAGAAGAAGAAGAAGAAGAAGAAGAAGAAGAAGAAGAAGAAGAAGGAAAATAAGCGAAGAAGAAGAAGACATAACACACAAACACACAATCACACACACACACAATTTAATATGCTACACGCTAACAATGTCACATATCAAGGTAGTCTGAAAAAAAATGCAAACATTAAGAACACGTAAAACTACAGTAACAACTCGTTTGTCAGAAAACAACAACGACACATATTCACAAAATAACAGATGACAAAATAACAAATGGCGAATTAACCGTCTGTAGAATACAAGCAGTCTGTCTAGCGATGACTGACAAGTTGCGTAAATGTCGACTTGTATGGAATCTGGCTTAGTTTCTTATTCAAAACAGTCTTTTCCTGTAATGAATTTAAATAATGTGGACACAAACAAAACATTGCAAAATTTATTACCAGGCATATTTCGCTGTATCTCATCAGGTGCGTTACTACAGAGTTACATCAACATAAAATAAAGCACAAAACTAAATAAATCCAACTGAAATGCGAATAGTTTCTTCCGACACATCGTGTATGTTATTTGGCCACCAGAAGCTCACCGTAGTCCCGTGATTACCAGGGTAACTTTGTTTACAAAAATTCCGTCTGCTTATAAGGAGAGAATTGTTGATTTTAATTGTTAAAGCTTCGGCGATTCTCAACGGTCACCTGTTCGGAGTGTGGTGAAACAACAGGGAAAGCATTGTCTGTGTCAATTATAAGTCCGGAATTCAGTTGATGATGTCTTATTGAAGACGTGGGTTCTTTCCTCTTGACTGGTCTTGACACCCTTGAAGAATCACTGAACCGTGTATGTAGCCATTTGGGTATGTGCTCTGCCACTCTATTTCTTTATTTGTTTTGAAACTGAAATTGTTTGTTTCTTATGTTTCCATTTCCATTACTATCAACATGTAAGCATTCCTATGAAGTCAATTCCGTGGGTTTTCTTTTGTGTTTATATAGGGTGCATGTTAGCAGGAAGTGGTTTTTTTTTTTGGTGTGTTTTCCTGAAAGCAATCTAGGCTTAGACGGGTCTGTTTTTATATTCTGAGAAAACCAGCAGCGAATCACCAAACAGGCACAAACATAGGAAAGAAAAAAGGCTTTGAGGAAATAATGACGTCACAAAGAAACCTTAAAACGAACGTTGATGAGAGAAGCCAAAGATGCAGGGATGGGTTCCATCCATGATAACGAAGAGACTGCACGGGGTAGGACGGAATGTAGGAATAAATGTGATCGATATGTGGCGTATTACATCTATAGTCACCTATCTTGTGCCGATTGGTCTATCCAAATATAGGTCTATGCCCTATACGCATAAAGGCGTGGTAAAGGGACCTTTACTTTATCTGACGTATTATGGCAGAACATGTTGAATGTTGAATTAAAAATCGACATCACAGCACTCGGGACACTCCTATGAGCTAATCCCTATCCTCAGCAGCAAGCAAAGAGTTCCAGTTCAGAGGGCACCAGTTAAGTCTTATTGTGTATCCGTCTCCTCCTTGCCCTGAGTATGGGAAAGAATATGGCAGAACATGACAGTTTTAACGATGCTGATGTTTCCTGGATGCTTGTAATATAAGTTAGTATCGTATCTTTTACATCAGTGTTTTTCAAGCTATTTACACCAGAGGCCCATGCAAACAGAAGAACTCGCATCTCACCTGACAGTTAGCTAAGCACAAAAACAAAAGCAAATGTGAGCAGCAGTCATGTTGGGACATTCAATGTCACAAACTTACACTCATCAGCTACAAGGTTTGTCCATGGATTTTGTACTTGAGTATAGGTTAGTTGTGTATCCTTTATAGGACTTTACAGAACCAACCCCAAAAGCCCCTGACTGTTGTGTGGTTTTTCTAGGCAACTTTACGTCCAGTAGTTTGCTATTGCTTTCTGGACGGTTGGCTTTCTTGATATCACTGTCAAAACCCGACATCCCGGCATTACGAAGCGTTCGAATCGACTTAGCCACAGAGCCGACTTACTTGAATATATATATATATATATATATATATATATATATATATATATATATATATATATATATATAAACCATTGAAGAAGCTGCGTAGTGCAAACCGTCTGCTATATACCATTTTCAGGTGGCAACGAAGAGAGTAGAAGAGGGAAAAAGACGAGAAAAAGCTAATCATATCTTGTCACTTAATCCATTTTTTTCTGACAATATTAAACACACCTTGTGACCAAAGATTTGTTTGCCATACAATGTTAATCCTATCACCTCAATGGATTCTGATAACTACTCCAATCCTCTTTATCAAATCTTGTCCCAGGTTTCTGATTTGCTTAAGAATCAATTATTATGTTTCAATGTCACCCTATCTGGAATTTGATGTCTATTTCAATCAGTTTCCTACACTTTTCTACTTAATTCCATTTATTTGTATCAAGTCACTGGATTTATTATCTAATACCTATTATGGTCTCCTTCATCAGATCCTTCCACTAGATCATGGTCCCCATTGATCCAGCTAAATCTGAGACCGTCTCTGGGTCAAATGGATCGTGATCAGAGAAGACAAATGAACACTACAAAGCTACACCTAATTTAAATCTAATTCTCCAGCGAGTGATGTTGTCAAAGTTGAAACGCTTGTTTTGTGTTGACTTCTTACAAGGCGTGTCGACTGTCAGATGATAATTACCTACTCATGAATTGTATTGCATTCATAGTATTTATATGGTAACCATTTGTATGTGTTTATCACTTTGATGAATAGTGTCTATTGTTATTTCAACTAACAATGTCTTTTTTTTTCTTCCCCTTCTCTCTCTCTAGTATTTGTACCTCTAAGATGAATGATATTCATATCCTGCTCATAGTATTGATATCATTATTATGCGCCTTTACCTGTGATATAGGCGTTCCTAATTTTCAACAGATATCAGTCTTTGGGTTGTGGGTTCATTATATTCTTCTTCTTTTTCTCATCCTCCATCTCTTTTTTCTTTTCTTCCTCTCTCTCCTTTTTTCTCTCTCTTGTTCACCTGTAAAGTTAGTGCCGCATCCTTTACAGGACGTTGCAGAACCAACCCCGAGCATTTTTTGGCTGTTGTGGTTTTTGAAAGCAAATTTACCTCCAGTAGTTTGCAATTGCACACCATCAACTTGAGCCTAGTTCTCACGAGAGACTCTTTTCGAAGGACACAGTCTGGTAGTCTGGTCAGGTAGTCTGGTAGTCTGGTCTGGTAGTCTGGTCTGGTAGTCTGGTCAGGTAGTCTGGTAGTCTGGTCTGGTAGTCTGGTCTGGTAGTCTGGTCTGGTAGTCTGGTAGTCTGGTTTGGTGGTTTGGTAGTCTGGTAGTCTGGTTTGGTAGTCTGGTAGTCTGGTAGTCTGGTCTGGTAGTCTGGTAGTCTGGTCTGGTAGTCTGGTAGTCTGGTAGTCTGGTCTGGTAGTCTGGTAGTCTGGTCTGGTAGTCTGGTAGTCTGGTAGTCTGGTCTGGTAGTCTGGTAGTTTGGTAGTCTGGTCTGGTAGTCTGGTAGTCTGGTCTGGTAGTCTGGTAGTCTGGTCAGGTAGTCTGGTAGTCTGGTCTGGTAGTCTGGTAGTCTTAGTGTCAGCTTCATAGCAAACGGGTCACCCCATCTTTGCGTCGCTCCTGTGCCAACGAAAAACACACAGAAAGTTTATCACAGACCCTTGTGGAAAGATTGACAGACTGCTGTCTCAGCATATCTAGCATACACTCGCATTAAAGCATACGGTAGCCATCCGAAGTGCTAACACAAACAGTCCAACATTAGAAATGCAGTTCATCATTGATGATAGCAGAACTTGTCGTAACAGATCAGGAGTTGCCCACGCGATCAATTTTAATCACATACGGGCACCGCCAACATTGCACAACAGTCATCGCGCCATTTTCTGAATCTACAATTCACACCACCACGTTGGTCACAGTCGAAAAAACATTCAAATGCACTCCGCAGCTCATAGTATCACGCCATGCATTCAACTCAGAAGCTGGACGACGAAACTATATCCAGTCTACAAATGGAGCAAAAATGCATCGGCCACCGTCCGGCAGAAGCAAACAATTTGCCTCTGTTTCGAACAGTGCCGCTGCCTAGCGTCCATTTTAACCGGAAGTCGAAGGACACAGTACAACGTGATACCCCTCAGACCTAGATCAGACTGCGAAAGTGTATAGATTCGCCGGGAAACATAAATACGACCCCAAAATTTTATTTATGTGTGTGCCATGCCTTACCCAAACCTTTCTAAACTTCATACCCCTCCCCCTCCCAATTTTCTTTTTCTATGTAGCTTAAACGGTGTACGAGTCTATTTTCGAGGTGCCCCTTAAAAATCCCCCCCCCCCTCTCACCCTCTTTTCAACCGCCCTGACTATGGAGCGTGATATTCCTGTTGGAGAAGACTGATTTATAGACTGCTATCTTTGAATAACCTCTTTTACATCAACTACACTATTCCTTTTTGGTCAGGCTGCCATTTTATCCACGTCCTAAATAGGAGGCACATTTTTGTCATTTTAAAGCCCACCCCGGCTGTTAAGGGGGTCCTAAAATAAACTAACGGTTGAACGGGTTTTCTGGAACTTGCCTCCAGGTGATTCTCATCCGAATTATGGCACTTTGTGTCACCGAGTGTTTATCGCTCCCTGTGTGGTCCTGGGGGGGGGGGGGGGAGGTTGGATATCAGTCAGTCTAGTCCGGCTATGGGGTCTCCTCCGTCGCCGGTGGGAAGGTGGTTGGAGTGGTGGCATCAACACTACAAGAGTCCTTTTCATGGCTTAATAGTGGGCAGCAGATTTACGCCATGAATTTGGCGCAAATAATCCAGACCATAATGTAACCTAAAGCTCCACCTCGGAGGAAGATGACTGAGCGTGGTCCCTTTCCACCCCCCCCCCCCCCCCCCCCATTTTTTTAAATCAAGAGGACAAGAAAAAAAAAAAAAGAACAACTACTAGCATCCTTACCCACACAGGGCTGAAGGTTTCACCCGGCATGCGTCCCGCCCTCATCGTCAGCAGCCAGTAGCAGTTCGATGTCACCAGTAGTAGTTTTATTATGCACCTGTTTTGTCTTTCCTCTGAGTGTACAGTGTCAACTAGATTCCACTTCTTCGTTACCAGCGGTCCCCGTGTGGGATGTGTGATCCTGTTGCAGGGAAAACAAGAATATACCCACCGCTAAAAAGCTTGTCGTAAGAGTCGACATGGGGATAGGGTGGTGGTGGGGAGGAGGGGGGGGGGGGGGGTTACCCTGAAATTTGAAGTGAATCTGCCCGAGAGTCAAGGAAGCATAATTCTGCATGGAAATATATTATAGATCTGTAATGCTGATGTATACGCACATCTAGAACCAGACCAAAGTCGAGAGGTGAACGAACAACCAGAGCTTTCAGCTGGAGTTTACAGCGGTGCGCGCGAAGAAGAACTCGTAGCTGTACCAATCTCTTCACATCCTAATGACCTATTGGTGCCTCTGCATTGTATAGTTGCTTCAGAAGGGTCTTATTCACAGCCGGCTTGTCACGCACACATTCATCACCACTCACTGGTGAGGAATCAGCCAGTCTGTCTGCCTGTTCATTTCCCAACACTCCTGCATAGCCTGCAGAACATGTCTCTAAAGAAGGTAAACTACCAGGGACCTCTGAAGCGATGCTTGCCACTCTTCAAGAGCATGCTTGTCTCAACCTTTCTTGGTGTTATGGTTGTCTGTAATTATGTCCTTTCTTTTGTGGCTTCGGCTTTATTACATCCTACGTTCAAATCTAGGATATTCACTTCTTTTCTTGTTGCCTAATCCTAAATCGTTTTGTATAGTTGTCAAGGCGTTATCAGCTGTATCATGGAAGCTTATTGTTACAAATATTGTCGTAAAGATGTCTTTGTTGTTTGTAGACACTCCAGTAAATTGTATTCATTTTAACACTGTAACAGTCAATATAAACAGTATTATTGTTTTGTTATTTCCAGTTCCAATCTCATTTTTGAGTGTTGTAATTATGAAGAATATATGGGTAGACTTAAGTTTACATATCTGTCTGGTTGTTTGCCTTTTTGGGGTGCTAATCCCGCGACTTCAAGAATCATATCCTGACTTTGGATTAGGGCAGAGTTTCCCAAACTTTCGTTAGTCGCGGTGCCTTTTCAATTAAAATGTTTCCACGGCGCCCTAACCTAAGAAAAGTATGACTATTCCTATGTAAGAGATTGAAAAAAAAAAAAATGGTGTATTTTCGAATATTTCGCTGCGCCCCTGTGAAGAGGTCATGGCTTCCCGGGGCGCCGCGGCGCACAGTTTGGGAATCACTGGTTTAGGGAGTATTTTCTTAACAGCACAACGGGTGGATCCGTAGGTACTCAAGTCTCATCTTTAGTAGTTCCTCAAGCGTAAAACAACTTATGATATATGTTCTGTGTCGATTAATCAAACGTCTTGTCCCCTTGGTAAAAAGTTCATTTCTCGCAGCTACATGTTGCATCTTCAGTCACACCAGGCTGCTTAGGAATACAGAGCCATCTTTTTCTTTCTTCTTCACGTCGTTCACCGGCTGTAAACTCAAGCAGAAAGTTTTTGGTGTTCACCCGCTCCGCTCTTGTTCCAAAATCTAAGTGTCGCATGCACATCTGTTTCACAGATCTGGCTTATTTTTATGCAGACTCTTGGTTCTTTGCCCCTGAGACAGATGTACTCTGGCTTCGAAGGATACACTCCAATTAGCCGACTCCCACAACAGGCTTGCAGGAGAAGCAGTTGTCTATTCAGGGTTTTCCCACAATGAAGCTCAAGAGCCTACACATGGATATACGGGGTCATGCCTTTTGCCGTATTTTTCAGGAACTACACACCCTCAGATACCCTGTTCAATCTCTGAAGAAGTTATATTTGGGGAACCCGTACGGCTATAGGAGATAATACCTTAAAATTCCCGTCAAATCTATGCGGGAGAGGGAGACAGGAACGTTGCAGTAAAGTAAATCAAAGTAAAGATTCCTTTTCACGCCTTTAGGCGCATCGGGCTTATGGGAAGAGCACCCACATTTTTACAGACCAATCGGCACTAGGTGAATAATGTGGAAAGCATTACGCCGGCCGTCTTTACTTCCACAGGACAGCCATCTTGGTACCCATTTTAGGCTGAGTCGACCTGCGACGCCTCATACCATGATAAAAATTCACACAGCCAGCAGTGGGTTTCGATCGCTGTACGTTGGATTTACGAGTCGGACTCACAACGCCTAAGCCACGAATGCCGCTATACGCCCAGTAAATGGCACTGCAATCAGAAACAAACTGAGTGAGGCAAGGAAGACTTCCCAGGGGAAAAGTGAGCCGAATGTTGTTAAAAGAAGTCAAACGAGCTTGACTGGATTCAGTTTATATCACAAAAAGAGTAAAGGACCCTTTTCAACGCCTTTAGACGTAATGGGCGTATAGGGCATGTAGGACTAGTCCTATATTTCATAGACCAATCGGCACTCGGTGGGTGATTCGGTCAGCTTCACATCGGTCGCCTTTACTTCCCAGGACTGTATCTGGTAATAATTAAGACTGTGTTGACCTGGGAGCCCAGTTTATTGTTGAAAAAAGTCCTATTCTGGCATGACCCAAACCCACGACCTTGGGATCCACTGGCGAGCGTCTAGCCGCTACACCACGGCGGCTTCCATGGAAAGGATTGCACAAAATAATGTAAAATGAATGACTAAACTGGGAGCCCTATGGGATATTCAACAGCACAGTAGGATGATGACGGTGATGATGATACAATTGAAGGAGATTGACAGTTAGTGTTTCCGAGTGGTTACAACGTCGTTCCATCCCCGGTAAGGTGTTGGACGCTGTTCTGTCATGTGCAAAATATAAAACATCCTAAATGCGGCCCTAAATCCTCGGAATCATGACACCACAAGTCCTCGCTGCCCTAAACATCGGTAAATACAGACAGTAGAGACAGTTTTGCCGAAAGAAAGATGGCCCTGGCGGAACCGGACCTGCTTCAGAAATGATCTTGGCTCCCAGCTCGACCCAGCCTTGAGTGGGTACCAGGTATAGTCCTGGAAAGTAAAGACGGCGGGCGTGATGTTGACCACATCCCCCACCAAGTGCTGATTGGTCTATAAAATGTAGATCTAGCCCTATATGCCCAATACGCCTAAAAACGGGAAAGAAAAAAAAAAGGGGGGGGGGGGGGGGTGGCTTTTACTGTTAGTTACTAAAGGAAAAAAATAGGGGCTTTAGGGCTGAAGTGCTAAAGAAAGATTCTCTGAATACCACGGACAAAGAAGAAAAGAAATACAAACATTCTGAAACATCAAGGAGGACTGGCTAGTTAATAACATCTTGTGTCGGAAACCGAACCATTTCGAAGGAGATATACGGTTCTGCTTCTTGCTCTTCTAACCTCCTCGACCATAGATACATCATGCTGTTGTAGAGCAGCGGTTCTTAACCTGCCGGTCGCCATCCTTTTATTTTTTATTTTTTAATGGAATGACCCTTTCACATGGATCATCCAAGACCATCGGACAGCACATATTCATTGAAGTTATAAAGAAAAATAATTGTTTGGGGTCGCCACAATATGAGGGAACTACTAAAGGATCACCACAACATCAGGAAACTACTAAAGGGTCGCCACAACATGAGGGAACTACTAAAGGGTCGCCACGACATGAGGGAACTACTAAAGGATCGCCACAACATGAGGGAACTACTAAAGGATCGCCACAACATCAGGACACTACTAAAGGGTCGCCACAACATTAGGGAACTACTAAAGGGTCGCCACAATATAAGGGAACTACTAAAGGATCGCCACAACATGAGGGAACTACTAAAGAGTCGCCACAATATGAGGGAACTACTAAAGGGTAGCCACAATATGAGGGAACTACTAAAGGGTCGCCACAACATGAGGGAACCACTAAAGGGTCGCCACAATATGAGGGAACTACTAAAGGGTCGCCACAACATTAGGGAACTACTAAAGGGTCGCCACAATATGAGGGAACTACTAAAGGGTCGCCACAACATGAGGGAACCACTAAAGGGTCGCCACAATATGAGGGAACTACTAAAGGGTCGCCACAACATTAGGGAACTACTAAAGGGTCGCCACAACATGAGGGAACTACTAAAGGGTCGCCACAACATGAGGGAACTACTAAAGGGTCGCCACAACATGAGGGAACTACTAAAGGGTCGCCACAACATGAGGGAACTACTAAAGGGTCGCCACAACATGAGGGAACTACTAAAGGGTCGCCACAACATGAGGGAACTACTAAAGGGTCGCCACAACATGAGGGAACTACTAAAGGGTCGCGGCATTAGAAAGGTTGAGAGTCACTGTTGTAGAGTTTCTCCGAAGTTATCTTTCCGTGACCTACGCCTGTCTCCTCTTTTGATGTGTGCCATGACACATGGCATTCTTTCTAAATGAGCACACCATTTGATTTGAAATCGTCTTACGACAGAAAAATTACACATCACACCAGAAGAAGGAACATCAAATGCAGCTTCCCACAACGCCTTGCTGCAAGGTCTGAACTAGCACACGTAACATCGCATCTTTAACTGGTCCGACCGTCGATAGACAAGATAAGCCCATTCAATGTTTAATTGTCGCCAACAAATTTCGTCTCCAACTCGAAACGAGCTATTATGAACACACAAAGAGATCTGTGATTATGCTGATGTGTCCGTACACCGTCTTTCAGCTGTGTGTGGCTTTTGTTAAACGTGCATTTTGTGTATTTGTTCATTACATGTAAGACCTTCTTAAGCCTGGCTCTCTAGCGTAGTTGGCTAAACCGGATTGCGCGGTGACCGATTGACGAACTCCTTGTGGTCCGGGTTCACTCCCGGGGGTAGGCAGAAAAGCCATATTTTCTTCCAGATTTACGGTATTCACAATTGAATCAAGGCAGATTAAGGACATAAAGCTAGCAAACTGGCGCACACACCACAATCTAAGCATGCAAGTGTCGCAAATAAACCAGACCATAAATATAACCGGAGACTGTTGGCAGCTTCGCTGCTAACAGCAGGTTGATCGTGGTAACTTTTTTTTTTTTTTTTAAATAATGGAATGGAACTTCAATTATTTAATTCCGATTCAATTCGGGAGGCAATTCGTTGTTATTTTAAATCCCCACCCGGCTGTCGTCGAGGGCCCTAATATAACCTAACGGTCGAACGGGCTTTCTGGGACTTGTGACTGGATGATGCTGATCCGAATGGTGGCGCTTTGTGACATCGGGTGTTTATCGCTCGTTGTGTGGTCCTAGTGGAGTTGAACTCACTCCTTCAATTCCTGTTGGGAGCTCACATTGTATAGAGCTAAACGCTTGCAGACGAGTCCGAAAGTCGTGGGTTCAGGCCCTGTTGGAGCTAGAATTTTTTCAAAAATGACCTTGGCTCCTAGGATCAACCGAGTCTAAAATAGTTACCAGGTAACATCATTGGAAGTAAAAGCGGCCGGCGTGATGTTAACCACATCACCCAAAGAATGCAGATTTGTTTATAAAATTTAGGTCTAGAACTTTTTGCCTAAAGGCGCGGAAAAGGGCCCTTTGCAACAAAGTTAATGGGTTGCCTTCAAAACGGCCATTTCAATGGCGTCCAGCTAATCAGAATTAATACAAGCTCTCGCTGAAATGTCTTTCCCTCTTGCGGAAAAGGGACACAAATTAATAATTCAAATGTCAATTCTTAAATTGAGTGACGCAGGTATCTTAGATGGATCTTTACGTGTGTATTTTGTGTGTGTGTGTGTGCGTGTGTGTGTGTGTGTGTGTGTGCATGTATTACAGTTTGCTTCATAATTGCTCGTTATGATAAGTATTATCAACGACATGTTAATGTGTTGTGATGATCTGGGATTGGTTGTAGAGAGCTGAAGCTTTAGATTAGACTATAGAATCCTTCACTCTCATCAACATCATCGTCGTCATTATCATCATCATCGTCTTCTTCTTCTTCTTCTTCTCCTTTCTCTTCTTCTTCTTCTTCTTCTTCTTCTTCTTCTTCTTCTTCTTCTTCTTCTTCTTCTTCTTCTTCTTCTTCTTCTTCTTCTTCTTCTTCTTCTTCTTCTTCTTCTTCGTCTTCTTCTTCTTCTCGTCCTCCTCCTCCTCCATCTTCTTCTTCTTCGTCTACTTCTTCTTCTTGCTGGTGTTGTTGTTGTTGTTGTTGTTGTTGTTGTTGTTGTTGTTGTTCTTCTTCTTCTTCTTCTTTTTTTTCTTCTTCTTCTTCTTCTTCTTCTTCTTCTTCTTCTTCTTCTTCTTCTTCTTCTTCTTCTTCTTCTTCTTCTTCTTCTTCTTCTTCTTCTTCTTCTTCTTCTTCTTCTTCTTCTTTTTCTTTTTATTTTTCTTCTTCTTCTTCTTCTTCTTCTTCTTCTTCTTCTTCTTCTTCTTCTTCTTCTTCTTCTTCTTCTTCTTCTTCTTCTTTTTCTTTTTATTTTTCTTCTTCTTCTTCCTCTTCTTCTTCTTCTTCTTCTTCTTCTTCTTCTTCTTCTTCTTCTTCTTCTTCTTCTTCTTCTTCTTCTTCTTCTTCTTCTTCTTCTTCTTCGTTTTCTTCTTCTTCTTCTTTGACTTCTTCTTCTTTCTCATGCTCTTCGCCTGCATCTTCTAGTCACCCCAACTCCCCCCCCCTCCCCCCAATCTAGTTATCTCAGCGAAATGTTGGGCGATATGTCAGGATCGTCATATATAGTGCTTTGTGTCAGTTGATCTTCATTACTGTACACTTATTTCTGATGCAGTCATTTCACATTTTGGACCTCCCTTCTGTCATTGTTCGTAGTATATCTTCAATGTGGTTGTCAGTGGCAGCTGGTGCCACGGCCTTCTCGTCAGATGTCCAAACCATTTCAGATATTGCTTGTTCACGAAATGTACCACTCCTTTTAGTCCTAGGTTGTTTTCTAATGTCTGTTTTTAATCAGTCCTAAAAATAAAGAAATCCTTAAGCGGCAATTTGTGGTTATCACTGTTTGCTGTGGCAGACTATGTGTCTCTGAGTGTAGCCGGAGTTTACTGAAGTTTGATTGTTAGTATAGAGGTTGTTGTTGTTGTTGTTGTTAGTTTGATGGGGCGGGAGTTGTGGGGGTGTTCGATCAAGTTAAATCTTGTTGATAACATATTCGGTTATAACTGTGATTTTTGTTTCGCACCAAGTTCAATGGTTTAAATGGTTTGTTGTGGTAAAAGTAGTGATTCATTGTTCCTAGCTGTGTGGATGTTGTGGTTCTAAACATGTCTGAGTCCTCTATTTTGGTCCTCTGGTCCGGATAAGGCTCCCAATTCTCGTGTCTATTTGTAAATAGGATTTCCATTACTAGATATATCCTGTAGCGACATGGGAAATAGCCAAATGTGTGAGCTAGTTTCATCAGCTCCACACGCTCTGTCAATGTTTCTGGCTATCGTCTGCATACTTTCCCACCGGGTACGGTATCGATAGACAAAACACACGGCGTGATAAAGTCGCCGTATCGCCTAAATGTGTTCAGGGCTTCAACCGCAAAAATAAGATTCCATGTCAAAAACAGCTTTATCTTCTTGTTTGCTTTTTCTTCGCGTTCACCTGCTGTAAACTCCAGTGGAAAGTTTTGATTGTTCGTCTACTTCTGTCATTTGGTCTTGTTCCAGAAAATCAGCTTTGCTAACAAATCTGCTCTACAGATCTTGCCCTTTTGTATGCAGACTGTTGATTTATCGCTTCTTAGGCACACGTACTTCTACTTCGAAGGAAACACTCCTATTTAGCAAGTTTTTACGACACGCTTGTTGGAGGTGTGGAAAGATGGTGGCTGCAATGGGTCTCCCCCTATCCTATAACTGGGCCCTGGAACTCACACGGGAAAGGGGGGGGGGTGGGAAATAGCTTTAAAAGACCCTGAGAGATTCTATAAGGAGAGAAGTCTGCAATGTTAGGGATGCAATAAAGTTAAGTTATCAAACGACTAGTCGAAAGGACAAAAACACTGAGCTCTCTTGCCGGAGACCCAGGTTTGAATCCTCGATGGGGTTAATTTTTGTTTTGTGTTTTCCTGGAGGTATCAATAAAATGCTAACATGCACAGTGCGTGGCGATAGCACCAGCCATGCGGTCCTAAATCCTCAGACTCCAAGCTTGATCATTACGAAACTTTAACATGCCCTTGACAATAATAGTTGCCCTAAATACTTAGATTCAACCCCCCCCCCCTTTTTTTTCCTCTTCCTTTTACACCCCCCCCCCCCACTCTTAAAAAAACTTTATGAAGGAAAAATATAGTCCTATAATGACTGGGATACCCCCATGACGTCATAAAGGGTCCTGAAGACGTACAAGGCCGTCTTCAATATTGAAGACGGCCTTGACCTACACACCCTGTGGGATCCGGGGCATCATATGGAGAGGAAAAACAAACAGACTTATGGCCCTCTACCAAGCATGCCGACAAATAAGTGTTTCACCCAAAGTCATCCTCTTCTTCTGCCTTTCTATCCCCCAATGGAGCATAGGCCCTCAACCAACTCACACCAAGTCGTTCTATCCTTCGCCATTGCATGGAGCTCTCCCCATGTCATCCCCATCTTTCTAATTTCATTCTCCAGCTCTCTTCTCCATGTGTTTTTTGGCCTTCCTTTATTCCTATGCCTCTGTGGGTTCCAATGCAAGGACATTCTAGTTATGCTGTTCTCCTGTTTTCTCATTGTGTTTCCTATCCAACGCCAGCATCTTTTCCTCACCTCTTAGTCCACTGGAGCCTGTTTAGTTCTCTCCCAAAGCTCTACATTAGTGATTCTATCATACCATTTAATTCCTTCTATTCTGCGCAGGCACCAGTTAATGAATGTATGTAATTTATTAGTAATTGCCTTAGTTGTTCTCCATGTTTCCGCCCCATACAAAAGTACTGATTTGACATAAGAATTACACATTTTTAGTTTAGTATTTCTTTTAATTTGTTTCAAAGTCATATAGTAATAGCTTAAATGGTTTCTTATGCAAAGAGTGCTGGTTTGTTGTCTTTAGCTGTGAAGATATTGTGGCTGTGTGGTTGTTGTGGCTCTGAACATGTCTGGGTCCTCTATAGTTGGTCCTGTGGTCCGGATAAGGCTTCCGTTTCTCGTGTCTATTTGTACACAGGATTTCTTTACCACGCATATCCACTAGCGACCTGGAAAGTAGCCAAATGTGCGAGCTAGTTTCATCAGCTCTACACGCGCTGTAAATGTTCTTTTGGGAAATCGGAATGCATGTGCCTGACAGGCGAGGTGCCAACAGTCTGCATACAAATAACTCAGGTCTGCAAAACGGATGTGCACGTGAAAGTCAAGTTCTGGAACACGGCCAAAGTCTAGAAGTAAACGAACAACCAGAACGCTATGCTGAATTGAAAGCGAAGAACAAGAGTGCCCCACCAAAATATTCTGATATGGACTACCATTTTGTTAAGACAATCACCAGGAAGTGGGATAAAGGTCACACAACTATCAAAACCAATTCGGTGTGCTCATTTATTCCCAGCTAACTTAGGCTTGAAATTTTTGCATGTACCTGGACAAAAACTTTCCGAAAGGGCAACGAGACATTCCACCATACTATCACGCCCTTTAAAAAAACACGCATTTACAACCAAGCAGAATATCTCATTAATGTGCCAAAGACTATTGTTTGCGATGACAGCATTGTTACGCCAGTGAAATCACTAAATGGGAAATACTTGGCAAGAAGGCAACAAAATGCCAGGAGTGGATTCAATCAACCCAAAGAACGAGAAGGAGAACATCCATTCAAGGAGGGGACATTTACAATACGGTGTGTCGGTTCGACGTATAGATGTTGATAGAGGACATGCTTTTTTACGACTTTGGGGGCGGACTTTAGAAAAATCAAGATTAAACAAAAGGCGTGTTGAAATGTTGGAGTCGGAAGGTTGCATCTGCAGAAAGGAAAGGATGTGCTGGCATTAACCAGTCCGTAATCGTTCTTCTTACACTTTTTATTAATCTATTAGTTCTTGTTCTTTGTGCTCTTCTTTTTAATTGTTTTTGTTATGTTTTCTTTTTGTTCGCGTTCTTCCCATTCTTTTGTCTACTTTTCTGGCAGGCGTACCGCCACAGAGAAAACAATGGGGTGTGTTGGAATAGAAGGGGAAGTGGGGAGGAGGGGGGGGGGGTCTTCAGGTCTAACCACAAATAATTTCCTGGAGCGTGAACGGCAAGCGGAAAAGCGGGTGGGGGTGATATTGTTGTTTTATCACTTTTAGGATGTCAGTATTTTTTGTCTTGTTTTTCCACGATTTTCTTAGAATCTTTCTATAGGATTTCTTCTCAAAAGCCCATATTTTCTTACCTAAGGACTCACATAGTCCTCAACTCACATAGGTAGGTTGTTACAGGGCAGATGCAAGCTTCAGAATGGTAACTTACCTTGCTAGTGCTGCAGAATGGTAACTTACCTTGCTAGTGCTGAAGCAGAGACTTCAAATGCTGTGTAATCTTTGCATTGATATGTACACCCACCAGGTGCTTTCTGTTAAACGTCTCCACTGCTGTTTAATGTGGGGCCTAGAGATTCAACGTTTGTGACATGTTCAATTTCTTCATTATTTATTATTATTTTTGGGTTCGGGCTGATAAAACCAGGTCTTTGTTGGTTTAGTACTCTCCTTTGGCTACCTGTGCTCATGTGTGGCAACACTTCTTTTTTACATGAAGTTTTTGCAGTCTTGTCAAGGTTGCCGATTCACAGCCTTCTCCTGAATCATCCATCTACTGGTTCCGCCTCTTTGACAGCACTAAATACGTCAGCCCTCCATTAATTTTCATTTTTATACCGTGGCCAGTGGGCTGCGTGGCATGGTGTCCGCCTCGAGTGCTAGAGGTTCCAGGTTCAATCCCCTGTAATGGCTGAGATTTTTTGACGTGGACTTGGACTTCCAGAATCCCCTCTGGTATCCGGGTAGTGAGTTCGAACGCCCGTGTGTATTGTTGCGCACGACCAAAAAAAATCCCTTGGCAGCTGGAAATCGAAAAGAGTAACCTAACGACGCTGCCCGGGCAAAATTTAGAGTTAAAATACTACCCAATGTATTTCAGGATCCCCGCCGGTGCTACACAGCCTGTGCATTGTGCTGAGCTTCTTCATACTCAGACTTGAGTTAGAAGAAGAACGGAGCACTTATGGGTTCCTACCAGTAAGTCATGATGTTGATCCGTAGTTCAAAACCTCCAAAACAAAACCTATATACCGTATCCCTGCCAGCAAGCCAGTCCGCTCGTTCCTTTTCTCTTACACCAGAGTGTTCTGGCACAAAAATACAATGATTGCTGTAAGACGAGATTCCCTAACAACTCGTACCACTGTCTTTGAAGACTAATTAGGGGCTTTGTTTGAAGTCGGAGCGGCAAGGAGCCAACAACCTGCACACAAAGAAGTCAAAACTGTAAAACGGGTATGCACGCGAAACCTGGGTTATTGAACAAGACTAACGTCCAGGGATGAACAAAAAGCCAGAAGGTTTGGCTGGAGTTTACAGTCTGTGAACACAAAGGCGAACAAGAATAAACAATCAGATCTCGTTCTTTCAAACATGTTGAAAGAATCACAAAGTCAGACTAGTGTTGCCACTTTGGATATTTTACATCCAGATGTAGATGTTTTTCCCCTTGCATTTAGATGGCGTTTTTGACGTTGAGATAGTAGATATTTTTGTAGATGTTTTTCATTTTGGAATGAATTTATCAAATCTAACCTAAGAAACAGGATGAAATTAGACCTTTTAAATGCTATCTTGACAGTAAAATTCGGAATGATAAGAGTAGGAAAAGGGTGTTCCACTTATCAGCTCCCTGATTGGGTATTAAAAGAAATTAGAACGGCTAAAGCATACAAGAGTCATTTTGGATCTGAAGCTTCAACTTCATCATCCAAGCTAAGTTTATCCTGTGGATCTTGTAAGGCAGACTTCAGTAAAGATGAGGACACGATTCTAAAGGGTAAGTCATATCAATTGTTATGTAATTTGTGAATCTTTCCATTTAGATGTGTTTTCTAGATGTTTTCCACGCAAATCTAGATGTATTTAGATATTTGTTGACTCCGTTCTGGATTTTTTTTGTCAAAGAAAAGTGGCAACACAGAGTCAGACTACTTCATTATTTTACATAGTTCAGTGCACACTGCTACTGCTTCCACCATTACACCTCCACCGCCGTAACGAATCATGGGTTTTGTTATGTTGTGATTTATTTTATGTTATATGTTATATTATATGTTAGGTGTTTTCTTCAGTGATGTTCCAGTTGTGATTTGCACAACGCTGATAAACATTTAACTGAGTGTTCGGGTTGGTGATCGAAACTTGGGTCTTGTAAATATATATTTACCATTTAATCGTCACCTGATTTCTCTTCCCAAATCCCCCTCTCTAAATTATTGTCTCGTATTTCTATTTGCTATTTAACAGTTGCTTTATTTTTCTCCTCAAATCCCCCTCTCTAAATTATTGTCTCGTATTTCTATTTGCTATTTAACAGTTGCTTTATTTCTCTCCTCAAATCCCCCTCTCTAAATTATTGTTTCGTATTTCTATTTGCTATTTAACAGTTGCTTTATTTCTCTCCTCAAATCCCCCTCTCTAAATTATTGTCTCGTATTTCTATTTGCTATTAAACAGTTGCTTTATTTCTCTCCCCAAATCCCCCTCTCTAAATTATCGTCTCGTATTTCTATTTGCTATTTAACCGTTTCTTTATTTCTCTCCTCAAATCTCCCTCTCTAAATTATTGTCTCGTATTTCTATTTGCTATTTAATCGTTTCTTTATTTCTCTCCTCAAATCCCCCTCTCTAAATTATCGTCTCGTATTTCTATTTGCTATTTAACAGTTGCTTTATTTCTCTCCCCAAATCCCCCTCTCTAAGTTATTGTCTCGTATTTCTATTTGCTATTTAACCGTTTCTTTATTTCTCTCCTCAAATCTCCCTCTCTAAATTATTGTCTCGTATTCCTATTTGCTATTTAACAGTTGCTTTATTTCTCTCCCCAAATCTCCCTCTCTAAATTATTGTCTCGTATTCCTATTTGCTATTTAACAGTTGCTTTATTTCTCTCCTCAAATCCCCCTCTCTAAATTATTGTCTCGTATTTCTATTTGCTATTTAATCGTTGCTTTATTTCTCTCCTCAAATCCCCCTCTCTAAATTATTGTCTCGTATTTCTATTTGCTATTTAACAGTTGCTTTATTTCTCTCCTCAAATCTCCCTCTCTAAATTATTGTCTCGTATTTCTATTTGCTATTTAACAGTTGCTTTATTTCTCTCCTCAAATCCCCCTCTCTAAATTATCGTCTCGTATTTCTATTTGCTATTTAACAGTTGCTTTATTTCTCTCCTCAAATCCCCCTCTCTAAATTATTGTCTCGTATTCCTATTTGCTATTTAACAGTTGCTTTATTTCTCTCCTCAAATCCCCCTCTCTAAATTATTGTCTCGTATTTCTATTTGCTATTTAACAGTTGCGTTATTTCTCTCCTCAAATCCCCCTCTCTAAGTTATGGTCTTGTATAACTATTTCCCAGTTATTCATTGATGGATTTCTGTCTTCCAGTCTCTTTCCCTAAATTATGGTCTTGTATAACTATTTGCCAGTTATTCATTGAAGGATCCATGTCTCCAAATCTCCCTTCCTAACTTATGGTCTTGCATAACTATTTGCCAGGTAATCATCGACGGATTCCTGCCTCCAAATCTCCTTCCCTAACCTGCGGTCTTGCATAACTACTTGCCAGTTATTCATTGTCTTCTTCCTCTCCCCAGATCTCCCTGGCGTTTGGTCTGGCCATCATGGCGCTGATTCAGATGGTTGGTCACGTGAGCGGTGGACACATCAACCCGGCAGTTACCATAGCAATGGCTGTTGTCATGAACATCTCCGTTGCCAGGGCAGTGCTCTACATTAGTGCCCAGGTGCTCGGCGCCGTGGTTGGCGGGTTCCTTCTTAAAGGGTAGGCTTTGAAAAGTGTTTTTTCAATAGGTGCATCTGGTGGGATTAATTAATTAGACGTTCCAGACATGAGGAGAGACCGAGAGAGGCATTACTGTGTGTGGGTTCCGTGGCTCCATTGTGGAGAACAAGGAGTAGGCCCACTACCACCCAAACAAGGATGTCTTAAAAGGCGATTAATTTGGTGTGTTTCCTTCAAAATCGGAATGTTTCTGCCTGAAAGGCGAGGTACCAACAGCCTGCATTTAAAAAAGATGGTTCTGTGGAAGGTACTTCCATCAAACACTGAGATACTGGATCAGGACCAAAGACAGGAGTGGACGAACAACCAGAACTTTGAGCAGTGGTTTAGCTAAGAAAAGGAAGAAGAAGAAGGAGAAGAAGAAGAAGAAGAAGAAGAAGAAGAAGAAGAAGAAGAAGAAGAAGAAGAAGAAGAAGAAGAAGAAGAAGAAGAAGAAGAAGAAGAAGAAGAAGAAGAAGAAGAAGAAGAAGAAGAAGAAGAAGAAGAAGAAGAAGAAGAAGAAGAAGAAGAAGAAGAAGAAGAAGAAGAAGAAGAAGAAAAAGAAAAAAAGAAGAAGACAAAGAAGAAAAAGAAGAAAAAGAAAAAGCAAAAGAAGAAAAAAAAGAAGAAAAAGAAAAAGAAGAAGAAGAAGAAGAAGAAGAAGAAGAAGAAGAAGAAGAAGAAGAAGAAGAAGAAGAAGAAGAAGAAGATGAAGAAAGGACGAGATATGGGATAGGAACTGGATGCGGGGAGGAGATGGGCATTTATCGGGTTGCAACTGTTACGAACAGTATGTGATCTTTTTGCTGGCTTCTGCTAACGAATGTAGATTTGGCTAGCGAATGTTTCAGTGGATATGCTCGCTAACATAAGACGGTCGCACTGTGAACTCAGACCTACGGGAAAATCACGTTTCGGCTAACGAATATTTGGGCTAACGTTGTAATTATTGAACGAACTATTGTCGTTGACCGTGTTATAACTGTATTTATATCATGTTTAAGACATCTTTGTTACACACATTTTTAAATAGTTTTTGATATCATTGTAAAACCATTTTCTGCCAGACTAACGCCGGCCAAATTCCATGGCAACCTGGCAGTTACCAACTTGGGGACAGACATCAGCCAAGTTCAAGGTTTCGGGGTAGAGTTCATGCTGACCTTCTGTTTGGTAACGGTCATCTTTGGAACCACTGACCCCAACAGGGCCAGCTTTGGCAGTCCGGCACTTCTGATTGGCTTGACCGTTACACTTGGACATCTGTCCGGGGTAAGTGAAATAGATGTGGGGACAGTTAGCAGGGAAAGGCTCAGATGTATTGGGATATCTAACTGGGACAAGTCTCATGTATTTAGAACATGAAACTAATAAATATATATGGGATAAATTAAACAAATTCGCAGGACACCCAAACGTCTCCCTTCCAGCAAAACAATAAATGATTAACAGCTCCATTCGTTATGTTATCAATGCCAGACATGGGAAATGAACAAGGCACTAGAACAGAAAATAACAACATGTGAAATGTGCTGTCTCCGCAAGGTCCCTAACAACACTAGAGGAGACAATGTTACGAATACCAGCATTAGAGAGAAATTTGGAAAAAGACTATTGACAAAAACAGAATTAAATTGTTCTGCCATCTAGTGAGAATACATCCAGACCAAACTGCATATGAGCATTTTACAGTAGAACAGGGAAGAAGGCGAGAGGAAGACCAACAAAGATATGGATAAATGGTGTAGCTAAAGCCTGTAAACATGAATATATCCATCAACAAGCCACACGAGGAGCACAAGACAAATACAACCTGGTATCAGTGAGGCGGCACAAGAAGAGAAGAAAGAAGAAGAAGAAAGAAGTAGAAGCTGTGCATTAGGAGCCTCTTTTGGCAGTGATGAAACGTTGGTTCGGGCACGGGATGAGACATGATTCGATTGTAAAGACTATGCTTCAAGTAACACTGACAGAACTAAGAGACACTAAGATACTAATACACACCGACAAGTTTCTTAGCATGCCTGAACACCCTATGAAAAAAGATGTTAAAATCTAGCAATTAGGCGACTAAAAAGAAGCAGTTTCATCCACCAGACCCAACGACTCTGCAGGCAAACCAATGATCTCCCTACAAGTGATAGCCCCTTAAAAGCTATTTCAGATCAGACCCCTTGGAAAGAGGATTATAAGTTGCCAATACACATCCAGACATAAGTTAAACGACAAGGAAGAACAAAACAGTGTGCAACGTAAAACAGCCACCCTCGCCCTACTTGATGATAAATACCCACGGGTTTTTCGGGTTCGTGTCTACATGGATAGGTCAGCATAAAATGCAAACAGAAATGGAGGAGCAGGAGTATACACAGAGCATCCAAACAATACCATGTGTACAGCCAAAATACCTACAGGCAAGCACTGTCACAACTATGATGCAGAAGTTCAAGCCATCAAATTAGCAGCAGGGAATCTGTTAAATATACGTCATATTTCAAAGCCGTGGTATTTCTGACAGATGCGAGAGCGGTATTTCAGGCACTCCAGTCTGGAAAATTACTTGGTATACGAACACTACTCTCCAAACTAGGCAGCCTGTGTAAGGTAACGAATGAAAACCATTCCACCATGGAGTTCATGGAAATGAAAAATGATAAACTAGCTAAGGAAGGTGCAAATGAAGAACAAACGAACGTACAAGTCTCTTTTCTTCTTCTTCTTCTTCTTCTTTTTCTTCTTCTTCTTCTTCTTCTTCTTCTTCTTCTTCTTCTTCTTCTTCTTCTTCTTCTTCTTCTTCTTCTTCTTCTTCTTCTTCTTCTTCTTCTTCTTCTTCTGCTGCTGCTGCTGCTGCTGCTGCATCGTCTTCTTCTCCTTCTCCTTCTTTCTCTTCTTCTTCTTCTTCTTCTTCTTCTTCTTCTTCTTCTTCTTCTTCTTCTTCTTCTTCTTCTTCTTCTCTTCTTCTTCTTCTTCTCTTCTTCTTCTTCTTCTTCTTCTTCTTCTTCTTCTTCTTCTTCTTCTTCTTCTTCTTCTTCTTCTTCTTCTTCTTCTTCTTCTTCTTCTTCTTCTTCTGACTCTTTTTCTTATTCCTCCTCCCCCCCTCCCTCCTCCTCTTCATCATCCTCATCCTCTCTGGTTCATTCATTCAGTAGCATGTCCCTCGCGGAACCTCGCTGCCATAACAACCCTCCGGAAAAACCTTCTATCCTGAGCAAGATGTCCTGCGTCCACCCATCTGGAGATCATCTGCCACATCCTGCACCCATCTTCTCCTTGGCCTTCCTCTTCCTCTCTTCCCAGGCAGCATACCCCTCCATTATTGTTCTCTCTAGACTTCCATGACGTTTTCAAGTGACCAAAATATTTCAATTTTCTTTGTTTTATTGTCTTTACTAGCCAACCCTCTTCAATATTCAGCTCTTGAAGTATGGATGCATTTGTTCTTTTCTTTACCCAAGATATTCTTAGAACCTGTCTGTAACATTAGTGGTTAGTGGAGCATAAACCCTCATCAAATTGACCACATTTCACTTATCCTTTGTCATTTCATGCAGCTCTTCCTATCTGTTGTACTGTATTCTTTATTTCTCTCTCTCTCTCTCTCTCTCTCTCTCTCTCTCTCTCTCTCTCTCTCTCTCTTTCTCTCTCTCTCTTGTTTTTATGTTTCTGCCGTTATTCTGTATTAAGTGAGGTACTGACGAAGTAAAATTGCTAGTAAAAACAAACGAAATGAGAGCCATGCATATTAATATATATAGCGAATACTAACACAGCTGAGGGCGGCAACGCCACAGACCGCCAAAGTTGACGTCTGATTATCTTCTCCAAACAGATCTGCTACACAGGAGCCAGTATGAACCCTTCGCGATCCCTGGGGTCGGCAGTGGTGTCCAACGCTTGGGATAATCACTGGGTGAGTTGATATGTTGAGTGTTTGTTACTCTGACGTGTTGTTTCGAGTGCGCATTGATTTTCTGTTGACCACTAATGGGATATAAATTGCTGTTGGTGAGTTTGAAGTTTGATGGGGATGTTGTACAGATTTTTTTGTTTAAATAGTGACGACGTCAGACAGGTTGCTGTGATAGCGTAGTAGTTATTGTTGTTCTGTTGAGGATTTTGAAAATATTAGGTCAAGGCATAATGAGGTGAAATGCCCTGTGCCATTCCACAATATCTGTTTGTTTGCCAGAGTCATAGCCAGGGACACATTGAGACTCTTTGATGTTCTAGACACTTGAAATGTTGCCCATCCCTTTCTCCCCACCCAGAGCCGTCTCAACAGTATTATGGGCCCCTGGGCAAAGCAATGTGCTGGGGCCCCCTACTACAACCATTCACGGGAAAGCAATGTAAATTGTCACTTAACATAAGCAGATTAGCATGGGCCCCTATGCTAGTGCCCCCCACCACCCGGAAAGTGCCCAGCATGCCCATGTGTTAATACACCACAGGTACCTATATAAATGTGTGTGTGTGTAATTCACAATATAAACAATAACAAATCAACAGTTTTATTTATCGAAAAAAAAGAAAAATTACAGTAAAATAGAAAATAATGTCTATTTCATATACTTCTACTTTATTTACATTTAAAGTTTTCTAATATTTTTTTTTTTTTAACTTGTAAAGTCTTGATCGGATTCTCAAACTAATTGCCTGTAACACATCAGCTTCTATACTTAATAGAGATAAGGCATCCGGCCTGCCTTTTTGTAGTGTTCTAATGGAATTTTAAAATATACTTTGCTGAGAAAATGAACGCTTAGCTCCAAGGCTTTTGATACATTTCTATGGTACCCCCTTTCCTTCACAAAGCCCCAAGCACGCTCTTGGTGTGCTTAATGGTTAATCCGGCTCTGGTCATAGCCTGGATTTAGTAAATGAATTATTTATTTATGTTCCAGGCCCTATTCTGCAGAGGTAAAAGAAATACCCCCTCTCCCCCTTCCCACCCTCCCCAAATTCTAGGGGGGAAAGCACAAACAAAAAGGGATTGTTCTTGTTTTTTAGCTTTTTTTCAACAGGTATCATCTTAGATATGGTTCAAAACTGTACTAGTGCCAATCAATCAATCAATAAACAGGTCCTTTACAGAACGTCGCTCTCTTCACGGCACGCATGAAAGTCTCTTTCTGTAGCCAATTCTTCAGCCCTGTGTGCTTTAATAGTCAATGCATCTCCAATGTCCTGTATCCACATAAACGTCGGTCGGCCTCTACTCGTTTCCCGGAAACTGCACCCCCCATCACCGTTCTCTCCAGACGAACATGGCGCTTGACCTGTCTAAATCACCTCAACTTTCAGGGCAGGATGCTGTTTATGAGCCAGTTTTCCTTGATGTTCAGGTAGTGTAGGCTGTCCGTGTTTTTCTTCTTCTTGGTCCTTGGTACTCTATGATTTTCCTACAGCATTTCAGTTCAAAGGCTCGGATTTTCTCTTTCATAATCTGAGTGAGAGTCCATGACTGACATCCATGAGTTTCCAGGGGAAAATGCATGATCTGAAATTGTTTACTTTAACTTGCTTGCAGGTGGTGTACCAAAGGTTCTTCATGTTTATACTACTGTAATGTTGTTTGCACTCACCGGATATATACCCCGGCGAAACACCTGGTTGTTCGTCCATTTCTCGACTTTGGCTTTGTTCCAGGACCTTAGTATTTCGTGCGCATCCGTTTTATAAATCGTGCTTATTTGTGTGCAAACTGTTGGTTTCTTGCCTCTCAGACAGATGCACTCCGACTTTGAAGGAAACCCACCATTAGTCGTATCTTACGACATGCTTGTTGGGGAGGCAGTGGGTCTCTTCTTGTGTTTCCCACAGTGGGACCGCGGAACGCGCACAGGGAACTCGTGTAACGACTTTGAGTGCCACAGAGTACCATCCACATCATTCTCATCTACTTTGATCTACATCTGTCTCTTCTTAGTTATCCTTTACAAACCACACTACTTTATTGAATCTGAGTGCCACAGAACACTATCAACGCCGTTCTCAACTTGTTTGGTCTGTCCACAGATCTACTGGGTGGGTCCCATCGCTGGAGGTGTGGTCTCTGCAGCAATCTACAAGCTCATACTCAATCCTTATCGAGGCATCATCAACATGGAAGATGCCGTCTGTAGGCTCAGTAAGTACTCGGATTTTTATTTGGGTCTCAATAATAAATACTTTATTTGCTAAAACATCGGGCAGCGGGACATCGTGAGAGAAAATAATGGGCAAAAGAGGCAGGAAAGATAGAAGCGATAATTACCAGAGAGGAATTATCAATCACGACACCAACTTCAGAGAAATATCAAATAACGTGGGGGGGGGGGGGGGGGGGGGGGGGGGGGGGGGGGGTTGACAGTGTCTGCTCTTGACCAGTCGTTTTAAGAAGAAGGAGGAGGAGGATAAGGAAAAAAATAAGAACAAGAAGAAGAAGAAGAAGAACAATAACAAGGAGAACAAGAAAAACAAGAAGAAGAACACGAACAAGAAGAAGATGGAGAAGGAGAAAGAGGAGATGAAGAAGAAGAATATTATGATGATGATGACAATGATAACGATGATTATGATAATGACAATGACCATGAGATAATGATGATGATGATGATGGCAATGACCATGAGATGATGATGATGACGATAATGCCAATGAACATGATGATTATGTAGATGTTGATGGAGAAGAAGATAAAAATGATGATTATGATGATGACAATGGTCACGATGATTATGATAATGCTGATGAAGATGGAGAAGAAGATGACAAGGATGATTATGATGATGACAATGGTCACGATCATTATGATATTGCTGATGAAGGTGGAGGAGAAGAAGATCCCTGGACATTGTGTGGGACATGTACAGCAAGAAACGTGTTTATGAAATAAATCATTTTGGAACGGATTTCAACCCAGCTGCTAAGTGACTGCATGTAAACAAGCCATCCGCTCTACCATCGTCCGTAGTCCTCTAATAAGTAAAGAGGAACCGGATCCTTTCGCACGTATGACCAGTTGTATTGACCAGTCGACCCTCGATGGCTGATGTGATCAACATCATGCCGACCACTTTTACTTCCTAGGACATTACCTGGTATCCATTAGGCTGGTCCGACACGAGAACCAAGGTCGGTTATTCATCATCATGTAGCAGGTCCTTTGCAGAACGTCGCTCTCATCACAGTCTGCCTGTAAGAAACTCGGTCTCTTGCCAGTTCTCCCGCCTCATGAACTTTCACACTCAAGGAGTCACTTA
>CAJHNH020006612.1:0-75000 GCA_905116865.2 Candidula unifasciata | reverse complement strand
TAACAACAGTGGCGAGGAAAGACAACTTAAATTTTAATTTTTAAGTATCTAGATGTCTTCTTTAATCATTTCACAACTTTTAGCCGACTTTTCTTGATTATTGCTGCCGCACCCCTGGCATGCCCTCACGGCACCCCAGTTTGAGAACGGCTGCGTTAGCCCGACCCGGTGACATTAGCAGCACAACCCGTCAGCTGCAGTCGGTCGTGGTCGAAGACACCGTGACTGACAGGGTATGAACGTTTGGGAAAGAACTTTAGTTCACCACATATTGTTAACGACCGGCTCATGTAACACCATCGCTAAAATTACTGCAGAAAAACAAATGAACTGTGGACGAAGCTTATGTTTGCTAGCTAAAGAATTTGATGTGTCAGTTAGGACAGATCAAAGGGTTGTTTGTGTGAAACTTCAATTCCTGATGGTGTATTAACAATTGACGTTGACCATCCACTAAAAGGAAGAACGCATGGGATGATGTTTGAACCGCTTGCTACCTTACAGAGCGGAGGGTGAGCAACCACTATCCTTTTTCTTCTTTGCGGACGGCATTCGTCATCTGCCTAAACAATGAGATGCTTATCTGCATGCATATGGCGAGCTTTTTTTGACCAATCCATTATGCATAATTAATTAGGAATTAAAGTTTTATTTAATTCTACCACAGCTGTTGATACTTGTTTAATGCTTTTTTAATAAAGCCTTGGACAATTTTCAAATCAAGGCTCCTTATACATGTATACACATATGTGTGTACGTATACTATATATGTATATATGTGTGTGTGTGAGCACGTGTGTGTGTGCGTGCATGCATGTGTGTGTGAGTGTGAGCACGTGTGTGTGTGTGCATGTGTGTGCATGTGTGTGTGCGTGTTTGTAACATTTAAAGATGTGTATATACAACTCTGCTAGAGAGTTTGCTATAGCCTAGCTCTCTTTCTTGCATCCCTTGTTTCAGAGAGTGAGATGCCAAGCGGACACTCCGACAAGGCTCCAGAATAGGTGGTTATCAGTCTTGCCTGTGCTCTGTACCTGTGACCACGTGATATGGTGTATGTCGTTGACATGGTGCTCTGGTGTTGTGTGTACTGCATGCACGCTACTTTGTGTTCTATTGTTCGCATGCGTCTTGCCTACCTTTTTAATTTATTTTCTGTATGGCATGAAATAAGCATTAATAATGCAAAAGGAAGGAGACAGAGAGAGAAGATGCTGGACAGATTGACACCATGGGCATGGAAGATCATCTGTGTCAGAGCTGATAGAAAGTACACGAGACAGAAGGTTGTGTATAGACATGACTACCAACTTTACAAGGTCTGAAAGATCATCTGTGTCGGAACTGATTGACACGAGACAGATGGTTGTGTAGAAACATGACTACCAACTTTACAAGGTCTGAAAGATCATCTGTGTCAGAAATAATAGAAAGTACATGAGACAGAAGGATGTGAAGATACATGACTACCAACTACACAAGGTTTGAAAGACAATCTGTGTCAGAAATTATAGAAAGTACACGAGACAGAAGGATGTGAAGAAACATGACTACCAACTCCACAAGGTCTGAAAGATCATCTGTGTCAGAAATATTAGAAAGTACACGAGACAGAAGGATGAGAAGAAACATGACTACCAACTCCACAAGGTCTGAAAGATCATCTGTGTCAGAAATAATAGAAAGTACACGAGACAGAAGGATGCGAAGATACATAACTACCAACTCCACAAGGTCTGAAAGATCATCTGTTTTAGAAGTCATAGAAAGTACACAAGACAGAAGGTTGTGAAATGACATGACTACCAACTCCACAAGGTCTGAAAGATCATCTGTGTCAGAAATCATAGAAAGTACACGAACCAGAATGTTGTGAAAAGACATGACTACCAACTCCACAAAGTATGAGAGGTCATGTGTGTCAAATGATCGATAGGACACGAAACAGAAGGTCGTGGGCACATGCCTACCAACGCCAGATCAAATAAATATTGCAAAAGTTAGAAAGTGTTTAGACAAATATTTCTCATTACATACTGGACAAGCCCATAATCGCTCAGATCGCATCTTCAGTATCACCCTCAGTCTGTGGCGACTGATACCTCCAGTTCTGTGTTGGTTTACTATTCTTCTTTTGCTACCTTGAAGGAAACTGATTGACGTCAGTCGGAAGAAGACAGTCAGAAAAAGACAATCGAAGTGTTTTGGTCATGACATAAGAAGGAGAAAACAGGAGTGCATTGTGACGGTGGAAAGGATGGAGAGAGAAAGAGGCAGTGGTAGACAGAGAGAGAGAGAGAGAGAGAGAGAGAGAGAGAGAGAGAGAGGGGGGGGATTCTAGACAGTTTGACATCAAAGTATGGAAGATTATCGGTGTCAGAAATGACTGAAAGTTCACGAGACAGAACAGTGTGGATAGAAATGACTTTTAACGCTACACGCCATGGACTATGAGAACAAACTCATCTTATCATTCCCTTGTGGGATGCAATTTTTCCTTATCTGAAACCATATTGCTCTTGACAGGGGCAGCAATATAGCCCGACCATAAATATTGCCTAATGGCTGAACGCGGTTTCTGGGACCTCTCCACAGGTGATCCTCATCCACATGGTTGCACTTTGTGTCATCGGGTGTTTATCGCTTGAGTAATGTCCTGGTGGGGTAAAAGAAGATAGATAGAACAAACTCATTCACGCAACTGTAAGACATAAAATTATAAGCTTTTGTAACGATGGAAGCAATGGTTGAGTAGCAACGAGGCATTTGCCCGAAGCCCGAAGAAATTCGCATCGAAACACATTTCTTTCAAAGTTGACATTGACTCCCAGATCGACACAGTCACAAATCTTTATCATCATCCGTTATGTGCCGTTAGACGTAACATAGAACTTTTTTCGTTTCCTCTGCTCTATTGCATTCAACTCTCTCTCGATTTGTGACATAAAGTTCTGCGCAGCATTTTTAGCCTCTCGTAATAATGTTCTTCTTAATATTTCCCTTGATTGTCTACTTGGTCCAAGCCCGTTTGTTTCCCATTTCAGTACTTGTTTTGAAATTCTTTGCTCATTTCGTCTCAGAGTGTGTCCAGTATATCTCCACCTTCTTATTGAAGTCAATACAAACATTCGTTAGTCAGAAATGGATACCAGTCAATGTGCTGGGATGTCTTCTTCTACTGCTTCGCTTTCACCGAAGTTCTGTAAACTCCTGCGATAATTCTGGTTGTTCGTCCATCTCTGGACTTAGGCTTGTTCGAAATCCTGAGTGTTGCGTGAACATCTGTTTTGATGATTTAACTTATTTGTATGCAGACTGTTGGTTCCGGGCCTCTCGGGCCGATGGAAAGTTTACGGTCGATTTCTGTTGTGAAGAACAATTTGGTAATCCTAGGCAATCTTTCATTCTTTAGCTCTTATCCTGATTAGAGGAATTTCTGATAAAAAGAACTATTTCCTGGGTCCCCGGTAAATTCTCCTTCCCATGGCTACATTGTTTTGAAATAATATGAAATCTAAAAACAATTACTTATACAGAAATGTCAATACATTGTTAGGGAATTAAAATAATCATTCCACTTTTCCCCACTTCTGCGACAGGAAAAAAAGGGGGGGGGGGGGGGTAGAGGGGGCCGGGGGGGGGGGAGAAGTTGAGGTCCTAAACGTTACTGTGTGTGTGGGAAGGGGGAAATACAGAAAGGGATGCCCTAGCCCCACGGTTGAGGTTCCTGTGGTGTGGAGTCTAAAGACTTTTACATAGACAACTATCAACAACCATGTTACATAAAATACGCCCCCTTGTATAAATTATCAGGGGTTTCAGGGGACGGTAATCCAAGTGTTTGCTTATCCCGGTTATTCCTCCTGATTTGCTGCGGGACGAAGACTTGAAGGGACAAAAACCAATATGTCCAATTTGCATTTAATAAAACGTAATAGAGGGAATGTTTTACATCCAATTTGCATTTAACATAACATTAATAATTAGTCGGGGATAATAATGTACATACTGATTTGATTTCCTGTGGTTTCGGTGTTTTGTCTGAGTGCGGAGATTGAAGCGGTCATGGCTGGTTTGAGGCAAAAGACCCTTTAACATGTCTTTCACGCATCCGACGCACAGGGCAAGAACTGTATTTGTATTAACTAATCGGCACTCGATAGATGATGCAATTAATTTCATACCGGCCGCCTTTACTTCACATTGCATTGCCCGGTACCCAAATGTGGCTGATTCAATATGGAAGCCACGATTAAGGGCGTGACTTCTGTGAAAGACTGATCACGACCGGGTCAGTCACGTCGAGTGGTGACCCCAGAGCCCTAGAGTCGACAGCGTCACGGCGTTGTGAAACTTCCTACTCACGCACTTGCCAGACTGACACGCTTGCGCCACCATAGCGGACCTTCATTCGCCGATCAATTTCTACAGGTTTCACATCTTCACGGATAAATGAAACTGATAATAGAACGCTGCTCCTCTTTGGTGCATGTAAAAAATGGGGCAGCCATCTTTCAAATGTCATTGTGACGTCATCGCATTCGTCTGCACCGTAATGTTACTTGCTTCCCATTCTTAACATTCGTAACAACAATATTGACAGGTTACAAGACAATAGAGGAGCGCTGGGCTCTGAAGCAGGAGACCCGGTTTCGAATCCTCAGTGAGGCTGGGAATTTTTTTCTTTCGGGGGCACACACAAAAAGCTTCAACTGTACTAGCCATGCCGCCGTAAATCCTTAGGCGCAAAGGAATCCCCCCCCCCCTCCCCTCCCCCCCCCCCCCCACCCCCGTCTAAACCGCATGTGGTAATAAAAAAAATTAGCCGTTTTTACTAGACACTAGCATGGCCACTGTAATTTCTATCACACTTGTATAGTTTTCATTTGAAGTCCCCTCGCACCTCCTGCGATTGTAGAGTTGTTACTGATACTCCTATGTCCTGTTACTGATACTCCTATGTCCTGTTACTGATCTCCGATGTCCTGGCCGTTGCAAATTTTCGCATCAGTTGCCAAGAACTTTCCGCTGAAGCAGCTAGCACAAACGCACAGCACTTAGTCGGCACGCTACCGTTGTCCCAGGCCGTGTGATCGTATGTTGGCTGGACTGACTCGATGTATTTACTGCCAGTCACTGCGCTGTGTGATTATTTTACTGCCTAGTTGATGTTTTGTTTCGTTGCTTCTGCTACTTTAGATCAGTGATTTTTCTTTTTTTATTCTGGGGGCGTTACCCCCTGCGGAAAGGGGTATCGCGCATAAACAAGTTTGAACGGGGATATCAATGTTAAAAAAGGAATGCATATTTGTAATGGTAATAGCTTGTGATACTAACACTTTTTTCAATTTAATTATTATTAATTATATATATATATGTGTGTGTGTGTGTGTATTTAATTATTTATAAAACACAGAGCAAAGGACGTTTTTCCTTTCACGAGCAGTTGATATCTGGACACAATAAATTACCATTTGTTGGTAATTGTTTCGTTTATGTTATGGTCTCGGGGCATGGTGCCCGCCTCGAGTGCTAGAATTTCCGAGTTCAATCCCCGGTAAGGGTTGGGATTTTTATACGCAAACTTTGACTTCTAGTGATTGCCAATGGTCGCTGGGTAGTGAGTTCGAACGCCCGAGTGCATTCTTGCGCACGTAAAAAAAATCGCCAGGTAGTTTGAAAATGGACAAGAGTAGCCTAGCGGCGATGCGCGGTCAAAATTTGCAGTTAAAAATCTACCCAAAGTGTTGTAGGGCTCTCGCCGGTGCTACAGAGCCTGTGCACTGTGCTGAGCTTCTTCGGACTCAGACTTGAGTTAGAAGAAGAGCGTAGCACTTATGGGCTACTACTCCTGGTAGTGATTGGGAGTTTTCATTTTGTCCTTTTTTTAAATCAAAATTTTTAATTTGTCTGTTTAGGTCGGAGAAAAAGGTGGGAGTGAGGGTGTGTGTGTGTGTGTGTGTGGGGGGGGGGGGGGGGGGTTAGGAGTCCTGTTATATATTCAAAGTGGCGCACCCTGAACAAGTTTAAAAGAAGAGACCAGATACCCTGCCTTTAACAAGCATGCCGAAAAAGGCAATTAATTAAGAGGTTACTGAAACCGGATCTGCTTGTTCAAAAAGTGTCGATATCGCAGCCTTACTGAAAACCCACAACTGAAGAAAAAGAAAGACAGAAAGAAAGAAGAAGAAGAAGAAGAAGAAGAAGAAGAAGAAGAAGAAGAAGAAGAAGAAGAAGAAGAAGAAGAAGAAGAAGAAGAAGAAGAAGAAGAAGAAGAAGAAGAAGAAGAAGAAGAAGAAGAAGAAGGGGAAGAAGAAAACGAAGAAAACGAAGAAAAAGAAGAAGAGGTTGAAGAAGAATAAGAAGAAGAGGTAGAAACGAATAAGAAGAAGAAAGGAGAAATAATTATCGTTATTTTCACCATCAGGCGCTAGATCCGGACACTAACCCTTTAATCTCTGACTCCTCAATCTGCTATTTTAAGACTCGTTAAGCTGCCCATAACATCTCTTCTTACCTTATCTTCTTTGTTTTCTCCGCCCAGATTTGTGTGTTACTGTCTTCTACACTTTCGTAAATTACCCACTGCCTCACCTATCTTCGTTTAAAACAATGGTTCTCAACGTTTCTAATGCCGCGACCCTTTTCCATACAGTTCCTCATAGTGTAGTGACCCCCAACCATACATTATTTTAGTTGTTTCTTCATAACTTCAGTTAATATTTGTTTTCCTATGGTCTTAGGCGACCCATGTGAAAGGCACGTTTGACCCACAAAAGGATCACGACCCATAGTTTGAGAACCGCTGAATCAAGGTGTAACAGAGCAAGCTGACAAAAACACTCGTTTACATAAATAAACACTTTTCTATCGTCTCTTCGCAAACTGACACGATAATTACGTGCGGGGGAAAAGTGACATTACTTTTGTTCTAATTTACTTTTAGTTATACTTTTATTGCTGTTTTTGTTGTTACAGAACCAATTCGCTTGTAACTGCTAATTCTTTTACGGCTTGCTTTGAAAATATAATGTGACCCACTTGTCTTTTTCTGCCTTTCTGTCCCCCGATGGAGCATAGGCCCTCAACCAGCTCACGCCAAGTCGTTCTATCCTTCGCCATTGCATGGAGCTCTCCCCATGTCCTCCCCATCTTTCTAACTTCATTCTCCAGCTCTTATCTGTGTGTTTTTTTGGCCTTCTTTTATTCCTATGCCCCTGTGGGTTCCAATGCAAAGACATTCTAGTTATGCTGTTCTCCTGTTTTCTCAGTGTGTGTCCTATCCAACGCCAGCGTCTTTTCTTCACCTCTTGGTCCACAGGAGCCTGTTTAGTTCTCCCCCAAAGCTCTACATTATTTATTCTATCATACCATTCAATTCCCTATATTCCACTTGTATTTACACTAAAACTCGAACGAAAAAAAAAAACTTTACTCTTAAAGGGCTACTCAAATAGGGCACATTGGTTCGTCTTACATTGGATCCTTTCAAGAATTCTTCCAGGGAAGTTGCATGGTCTCGGGGCAGGGTGTCCACTTCGAGTGCTACAGGTTCCGTGTTTAATCCCCGGTAAGGGCTGGGATTTTTTCACGTGGACTTAGACTTTTAGTAATTCCCCCCTGGTCTCTGGGTAGTGAGATCGGACGCCCGTGTGCATTGATGCGCACGTAAAAAAATCTTTTGGCAGTTAGAAAGCGAAAAGAGTAGTATAACCGCGCTACCTGGGCAAAGTGTGGAGTTAAAAATATACCCAAAGTATTTCAGGATCCTCGCCGGTGCTACAAAGCCTGTGCTCTGTGCTGAGCTTCTTCGGACTCAGACTTGAGTTAGAAGAATAACGAGTACTTATAGGTTACTACCCGTGTGCCACGATGTCGATCCATTGTTCAAACCTCAAGCATTCCTCTATCACGTCAATTGTACTCCACTCCACGAGTTTATAGTAGTACAGCAGTATACATAATATTAGGAGCAAGCAAAAAACACAAAGGTAAGTGTGGACGATCGGCAAAGGAACTAGCTTATAAAAAGAACACTCAGTTAGAGTTACCATGGGAGGGCGGACATGCTATGGACCAGGCCGATTTACCTGAATGAACTACCTCATGCATAAAATAAAGATTGTACAGTCCCCACAGTGTGCCTGTCAAACAGGACCACAAACACCTTAGCACATTCTGCAGACTTATCCACTCACAACTTTGAAAAAACGCGTGGCCTCGAGAGCAAAGTGTGCAGAGCAATCTATGGGGAACCTTGAAGGACCTGCTACTGACATGCGAGTTCATAGAGGCAACCCACCTGATGGTCTGATCTGAGCATACGAAACCGAAGAAGAAGAAGAAGAAGGAGGAGGAGGAGGAGGAGGAGGAGGAGGAGGAGAAGCAGAAGAAGAAGAAGAAGAAGAAGAAGAAGGAGGAGGAGAAGAAGAAGAAGAAGAAGAAGAAGGAGAAGGAGAAGAAGAAGAAGAAGAAGGAGAAGAAGAATTATCTGCAATACGTAAGGCGTTTGCGAGATGACTGGATCTGAAACTATGACCAGACTGCAAAAATAGCATGTTAAAAGAGGTTTTGAAAAGGGTAAGAAATTGTAGGGAAGAGAAGAAAAGGCGTAAAAAAAAGAAAAATTTGTTCAGCTTTACAAACTTAATTACAGTGAACAGAGGACGTTGCGGTGATTAACCTTCATCAGCAAACGAAGACAAAACACACAAATATACATTGACTATGAAATTACTACATTCGAATATTATGTACACCACTATGAAAAAACACTAATAAACTTCTGGTTTATACTAAGTAGGTGATACTTATTTAGGTCGCTGGTGAAGCTCTGAGAGGATTAAATAGACAGATACTGACCTATATATATAAAACCAGAGCTCGGACTGGAAGTGAAATTGAGTCAGTATACCTGGGTGGAGGGAGGAATTAACAGCCAGTCGTAGTGAGAGACAGAAAACAAACACTGAAAATGTTTACTGTTTCCCCCTCCCATCCCACAAAAAGGGCCGTGGTTCAACTAATATGGTGTTCACGGGGTCAGGTCATTGAAACGACATTAGTGCATACACATGCGATAAGATATAAAACTGAACGAAAAATATGTCAGCTAGCTTCACAATTTAACAAACACAAACAAAACGTGAAAGTTGCGGCTATGGAGCCTTCGTCAGCACATACATAAATCAGACAACAGCACACACAATCACTTAGCCTAGTGTCTCGAAGCAGGTAGGTCGATGTCTTGTCTGTAGACTGACGAGACACGTGGGACAGGAGAATAAATACCCCCGGGTGATTCCAGGGGCCGTAACTGGAGAGTTTTAGAGCTATGTGAGCATTTCAAAACTGTAGGATTTTAAATAAAACTGTGTTAGCACTTCAGTCCTCTAGGTGTTAAAATTCCTAAAGTGAAAATATCGCGATTTTTAAGAGACTTGCAGACTCTGTCGGTAAATATAATCAAATGCATAGTTACCAGCCATCAGCATTATAAACTCACTTCTGCCATTCAGCCAGGTGGAGAGGAAAAAATTTTTGACCTGGTGCACTCTGGCTGGCACTGGCTATTGCTGTGCCTTGAAGGCGTAAAGCGTCTTTAATATTGTCGATCAATTATTTCCTGGTCGTCCTCTTGCTCTTGTAGCTGATTTTCCGATGTGTAGTGCCTGGGATGGTATTTGATGTCGCTGCATTCTGACGAGATTCTAACCACTTGATCTGCTGTTTCTCGATGAATCTAGTGCAAGATGTTGTTCCTACAATCTATCTGATAGTATCCCATATTCGCTCAATCTCTGATAGTTACGTTGGTGGCTTTTCTAAGGCGTCAAGTGGTGATTTTGCCTGTATGGTCTAAAACAGTGTTTACGTTTGCCCCTGGTAGCCCAGTTTTAGAAGGAATATGCTGTTTAAAATGTGTTTCTTTGCACTCATAGATATGACTGGGTGTCGTAATAATATTGACAACTGGTATATAAATGCACTTGCCTTCTAACACTTAAATTAGTTACTGTAAACTGTTTATTTTAATCTACTTTCTTTCACATTTCAGATGACGATGAGCACTTCCTATCCGTCTCGAAGGCTTACTTTGGAGAAGACAAAAGCAATCGAAAAGGATCAGAGATAACCCATATGTGATAGAATCCAAAATCTTCCTTACTGATGTGACATTGTCAGGTATAGAGTGTCCCGGGAGTTCTTTCTCAATCTTCAACTCTTTCATAGGAGAATCCGTAGGCGCAGAACAGAGATTTCAGGTTTTCCACATAAATTTCAGGTTTTCCAACAGAAATCTCCGTTTTCCAACAGATTTCACGTTTTTCAACAGAGATTTCTAAGGACTTCAAACTTTTTACAGTTATAGCAAAGAACTTTTTACAATCTGTGTGTTTGTATATATATGTGTGTATTTGTGTGTTTGTGTGTGTGTGTGTGTGTGTGTGTGTGTGTGTGTGTGTGTGTGTGTGCTAGAATTGCAAAAAAGAGTTGCATTCTAGAGTGGAGGTGCTTTTTTGTTTCTTAACCCATTGTTTTTATTTAAATTTTTTTTTTAAATTTTTTTATGCGTGTGTAAATGAAATTGCCGACTTCTTAAATGTATTCATTGGAGTATCTGGATAAGTGTTATGGAATTAGTGTTTGCGATTACCCCTCCGGTCTCTTCTCCTTTTTTTTTCCGCAGAATGCAGAGGCGATCAATAAACACTAGTAACTTCTGGTGCAGCCGTGAAGGCAGTAAGTAGACAGTGTCAACATAGCAGCACTCACGGTGTATTCTTAACTTCTTTATTTGAAAAGTAATATTTGTGTTACTGTAGTTATATTTCCTTTTAAATATTACAGTCACTGGTTTTAATTTTGCGCATGTAATGTAAATGTTGCTGTGGTCGAATACAAAATCCATACGTTTACAATTCTTCTGCTTCATTTATTATTATTTTTTTTTTAAAGCTACCGGCTATATTGAATACCAAGACTCAATCATTTCACAATTAAAAGGCATTCCACCTGAAAAAAACACAGCTCACAGGACTGCACCAAGCACTAAACTCAGTAGCTCAAGCAGCAAAACCGTAGACTACCGTCCATATGTGAAAACTGCATTAGCAAGGCGCTGTCAGAAGAAAAAAAAAAAAAACAATTTCGAAGCTCGACAATCTGCTGTGCCTAGTCCTCCATTTTAGACCCGAAGTCCAGGTGATGACTGTGAATCTGCAACCATGCGCAGACTGCAGACTGTTTGGCCAGATTTATTAACTGAATGGTTCATTCTGCAGCGAGGATGATTGGTAGACTAACTAACAAACTAACTAAGTATCTAACTAACTAACTAACCAACTAAAACTTACTAATTAACTAACTAACTAGCATTATCATTTATTTACAAATAAGGTTTTAGAAAGTCTTTGCCAAAAATTGTATGTAATTGTGGTCCGAAGAATGTCATTTCATTACACTTTTTGCGAACTAAAAGTATGGTTCCTCAGTTTGTCATTTATTTACTGAAATGGCTTTAGAGGGTGTTTTGCGAAAGTTGTATGTAAATGTGGTCTGAAGAAGGCCTCTTGGTCACTGATCACTTCTTGCCAATAGTAAGTATGGTTCCTCACAGGATCATTTATTTAAAAAATGTCCTTATAATGTTTTCTAATGATGAATGTAATGACTGTCACTTGCAAATTAGACCAGACACAAGTAGTAATACAATTGTTTTATCATTCTTTGCTTGTACACTATCACATACGTAATGCTATCCTCCATTCTGACATACAGTGCAGATCCGATAAGGAGAACTCAAAGAGTACCTAAGAAATGGTTCTTCTAATCAGAAATTCCTCTTATCCAGATACGAGTTTCTTGACGGAAAATTGCTGGGGATAAAGAAACTGTTATTCGCTTTAGAAATTCGCCACATCCAAGATCGCCTTAAGCGGTCTGCACTTTACTACGTTGACATTGGCGGGAACACTTTGTTGCAGGCAGTACAACTATCTTTCTTACGTATTGAGAAGCTGTATGAAAGTGCAGTAATAATAACGTTCTTAACTTGTGTGTTCAGTCTTAGAAACTGGCGTGTTACAGTGTTGTTTACAGCTGGGCTGCGATCTCTGTGCTTTCCGAATTTCACTAGTCCCTATTTGGTTGCCTTTGACGACATACTTGTTAAGAGCATATTTGACAACCGTTGGTGTCGACAGTTTGTAATACAAAGAATACCGTGATTTATTGGACACATGCTGTGTGGTAGCCGGGTAATAAAAGGTTCATTGTCCACGCCTTCAATCGTATTTGGGCATATAGGGCTAGACCCATATTTCATATACCAGTCGGTACTTAATGTGGGATGTGGTCAGCATCACGCCGGCCACCTTTACTTTCCAGGACGGCACCTGGTACCCACTTAAGACCAGGTCAACTTGGAAGCCAAGGTTTTTTTGAAAAAAAAAAAAAAAAGTCCCACCACATTAGGACATGAATCAATGACCTTCTGACCCACTGACTGTCACATGTGATGGGCTTCATGGCCATATGTCTAAGGCTCGTCCAGTCAATCTTCTTCTTTTTCTTCCTCTTCTTCTTCTTCTTCTACTTGTTCTTGTTCTTCTTTTTTTTTCATTATCTTTTTCTTCTTTTTCATTATTATCTTCTTCTTCTTCTTCTTCTTCTTCTTCTTCTTCTTCTTCTTCTTCTTCTTCTTCTTCTTCTTCTTTTCTTCTTCTTTCTTCTTCTTCTTCTTTCTTCTTCTTTCTTCTTCTTTTCTTCTTCTTTTCTTCTTCTTCTTCTTCTTCTTCTCTTTTTCTTCTTCTTCTTCTTTCTTCTTCTTCTTCTTCTTCTTCTCTCTTCTTTTCTTCTTCTTCTTCTTCTTCTTCTTCTTTTTCTTCTTCTTCTTCTTCTTCTTCTTCTTCTTCTTCTTCTTCGTCTTCTTCTTCTTCTTTCTTCTTCTTTTCTTCTTCTTCTTCTTCTTCTTCTTCTTCTTCTTCTTCTTCTTCTTCTTCTTCTTCTTCTTCTTCTTCTTTTTCTTCTTCTTCTTCTTCTTCTTCTTCTTCTTCTTCTTCTTCTTCTTCTTCTTCTTCTTCTTCTTCTTCTTCTTCTTCTTATTCTTCTAATTCTTCTTCATCATCATCAACTTCATCATCATCATCATCTTCTTCTTCCTCTTCTTCTTCTTCTTCTTCTTCTTCTTCTTCTTCTTCTTCTTCTTCTTCTTCTTCTTCTTCTTCTTCTTCTTCTTCTTCTTCTTCTTCTTCTTCTTCTTCTCGTTCACTAGCTGTAAACTCATTCAGACAGTTCCAGTTGTTCGTCCACTTCTTGACTTAAGCCTTGTTTCAGAACTTGAATATTGTGTGCACATCCGTTCTATAGATTTGTCTTGTGTGTATGTGCAGGCTGGTTCATTGTCTCACATGCAGTTGCATTCTAGACTTGCAAAGAAACGAACGATAATTAGTTTACTCTTACGACATGCTTGTTAGTGAGGAAGTGGGTCTATACCTGTTTTCACACAATGTTGTTCCAGAACCCACACGAGTAAATCATGCTCTGTATCCAAGTCTTTCTTGGTCTTCCTCTTCTCCTCTTCCCCTATACTGAGCCCTGTAGTATTGCTTCTGAAAGGCCGTTAGGTCTTATTACATAAGCTTGTTCAGCGCCCCCAAAGAATTATTTGGAGGAGGGGGAGGGGCTGAGGGGGTGGAAATCAATTGCGCGAGATCCCAGGTTCCAGCAGAAATCACACAGTGACATACCTGTCCATCTTTCTTTTGTCAGTTGTACATTATAACAACTGTGTTCTACCTATCATTGTCAGTCAATCTATTGGTCTATGATATCATTTAGTCGCATGACATGTATCATTTGTTATATTATTTACTATGTTCATTAATTCATTCATTGGCACATTTCCGTCTTTCTGGTCGATAGTGTTAAATTGTTCTTTGAGGAAGTGTGGGACCACAGTCCATGGCGATGGTGAGTGTGACTAGCAAAACCGGCCAGCGTTAAGGAGTCTTCCACAAGTACAGTATAGGATTTCAGGACCGTTGTTGTCAACATCTGTGTTTGTTTCTTCTCAGACGCTCAGCTCTCATCTTTCTGCAATCATTTCCTCCTTCATTCTCAACCCCTTCCTTATGTGGCCCCTCCATACAACACGGTCCATGGCATTCTAATTACTATGTGATATGTTGAATCATTTATTATTTTGCTTGGTATAACACATACTATTTAATTTACCTGTATAACAATGTTATTTCTTTTTTTGTTGTTATATAACATATTACATTATTTGATCATATAACATATTTTATAATTTAGCTATATAACATGTATATCAATTTCTTATATTACATAATATAGTATTTGTTTACACATAAAAAAAGTTAGTTGCGTATCCTTTACAGGACGTTGAAGAACCAGCCACAGCATTTTTTTGGCTGTTGTGGTTTTTCCAGGCAAGTTTGCATCCAGCTGTTTTCTATTGCTTTCTGGACGTTTGTTTACATAGCATATTAAAGCACCTTTTTCCACATCTTCAGACGTATTGGGCATATAGGGCTAGACCTATATTTAATAAGACCAGTCGGTACTCGGTGGGTGATATGGTCAAAATCACATCGATCGCCTTTACTTCCTAGGACTTTACCTGGTATCTCATTTTAGGCTAGGTCGACCTCCGATTTAAAGTCATTTTTGAAAGGAAAAGAGGTCCGGTACCGCTTTGATCTGAACCCACGACCTTCACGTCCACAGTCGAGCATCTAGTAGCTGCACCAGGTCGGCTCCCATGTGGTATATGATGTGTTTATATTCAGTCAAATACATAAATGTCATTTTTCTTATACAAATCATTTTGAGGGAACAGAATAGACCCACTGCCATTCACCCCCCCCCCCCCCCCCCACCACCCTTTACATGCCTGTAGACACTATGGATCTTTCCTTCCAAGTCGGAGAGCATCTGCCTGACAGGCGAAACACCAAGTGAGCCAGAACTGTAAAACAGATGTGCAAGCAAAATTTCAACATTCGAGTTCTTTAGGGAAAAAAAACGTAGTCAAAACAACCACAATTTTTCACTAGAGTTTACAGCCAGTGAACGCTAAGAAGAAGAAGAAGAAGAAGAAGAAGAAGAAGAAGAAGAAGAAGAAGAAGAAGAAGAAGAAGAAGAAGAAGAAGAAGAAGAAGAAGAAGAAGAAGAAGAAGAAGAAGAAGAAGAAGAAGAAGAAGAAGAAGAAGAAGAAGAAGAAGAAGAACAAGAAGAACAAGAAGAACAAGAAGAACAAGAAGAACAAGAAGAAGAAGAAGAAGAAGAAGAAGAACAACAACAACAACAACAACAACAACAATAACAACAACGACAAAATGGGTTAGTGTTTTTGCCACATCGCTATCAAAGCACCTTGGTTGAAATATATCTCTAGGTTACTATTTATTGTTTGCAATTTTGTTAACTTATGTCTCAGCGGGTGCTTCTGCACATCGCACTGATTTATTAATCACATATTTTATCTGGTTTGGCGTTTGTGCTTCCGTTTTATGTTAATAAATATTTTGTTTCGCTAACTTGCATCATATTGTGATGGTTTCTTTTATGTAGCTTTTCGTGTTGTTTTTAGCCAGTATAGAAGAACGAATACAAACGAGGCTGGATTGCAAAAATGAATCCACTGAACTTCTTCTCCTTCTAATTCATCACATGTAAACTGCAGTGGAAAGTTCTGGTTATTCGTCCACTTCTTGACTTAAGTCTTTTTTTTTCTCTCTAGAATTTTAGTTTTGAATTTACTAAAGAATGACGGGGAAGCTCAACTACAAGGGACGGGGGAAAACACTCACAGAAATAACGTTCGGTCTGTCCTTATCGACAGACACCACAACCAGAGAAGTAACCCAGTGTGAAGACAGCTTTACAAATGTCATGCATGTGTTGGTGGTGTGGTCGACCATTCTTTTCCGTGACTGATCTCGTCGAGGAAACATGCCTTTTAGACTAAATCTCTAGCCTTGGAGGTTGGGCGTGATATTGGTGTAAGGCAGTTGTCTGCTCGAGAGCCGCATGCGGCCCTTTAGCGACCTGAATGCGGCTCGGTCAGTTGGCCACAAAACGGTTCTGACTCCGAAAAACATGGTTCTTGACAGGTTTAAAAAAAAAAAAATTTGGCTCTCAAAAAAATGTGTAATCGTCCTGCTGTTGTTTTTGGGCTCTTTTGACTGAAGAGTTCGCCGACCACTGATTCAAGGGGACTAACTGTTAATTGTGACAAAAATGAACACGAGTTATGGGACACAGATTATTGACTGCTATCAACCACCGCTAACTCTAGATTTTGTTTGTCTGTAAGAGCCTTTATTGTTATATTTATTCGGCACACTTATTTACCTTAAAAATGAGGTATAGTTCTATAAAATATGTAAAAAATTAATGAAACTGTAGTTTAATTTGTGTATACATCTCCTCGATAAAAACTGTTAACACAGAGGGACTCAATTCTTGCACAAGAACGGGAATACCCGTTGACCTAGTTGGCCTATTTATAGCTAAAGATGGCCGTGCTATCAACATACAGCAGTGAAGAAACCTCATGAGAACAAGGGGAATTTATGAACCGGAAACTGATATTCGTGGAAGGAAAAACACGGACAGACGGGAGGACAGGACATGGCCAGTGGAGTTTAGACAAGACCGGACTTCTGAATGAATAGCAGCCAATGCACGAAGTGGACAAATGAGTGGATGGACGAACGGATAAGTACACAGCTTTCTTGCAGGAGATCAGGGTTCCAATGCTGCCTAAGGCTGCGGATATTTGATTCTGCTCTAGCGAAGTTGGTTAAACCTGACGTTCGCGGCGGCCGGGTGACGAACTCCTTGTGGTCCGGGTTCACTCCCGGGGGTAGGCAGAAAAGCCACATTTCTCCCAGTTTAACGGTACCTATAATGGAATCAAGGCCGAAGGGTTACGATATCCATAGTACCGTGCCAAAGGGTTTACAACTCATGGTTTCTGGATACGTTAAAAAAAAAAAAAAACCTGCACAGTAAGTGGCATAGGCGACTAGTAGCCAGACATATCTACCAGAGTCGCAATGCATGATCTATTAAACTTGCTGTAGTTGTGGATTTCAAAACGTAAAGTAAAGGACCCTTTTCACGCCTTTAGGCGTATTGGGCATATAGGGCTAGACCAGTTTTTTTGTAAAGATACGGCTCAAGAGATCTGTGCTATTTCGTTCCGACGTCAATGGTACCGTACCCCATTGTTGTTTGACAAAAGGGGGGAAGGGGGGGGGGGGGGTGGGTTAGATCTACCACCCGTCCCAAAGAGATATGTCATGAAACCCGGTTACATAGGGGATTGCTGAAATCTTATATGTTGGGCCGAAATATGTAACTATCGCAGCCTTCCTGTAAATAACAACACCCCCAAATGTGTCACCGACACCCACGAGGGAAAGTACCTCTTCAATCATTCTTCAGTCATTCACCCTTTATGTAATCATACTCTCGCCCATCCACACACCAATATTCCCATCTGTCTAATTTGTCAAGGAATTAATTTTATATCCATAATCAATTAAATATGTCCTTCTATTCTTATTGTGCCTCTTGCGTTTTTTAAAACCACCTTCCCCATTTCTAAAGCATTACCAGGCATACCAAAACTACAATCTCGACCATCCATCTCACCACATTTGGCGTCAACGTCAGCTGCCACCTGGCACAGGCGATTTCTCCTAGAGACCAGACAACAAATGGCGGGACAATGCATCATGCACACATCGTAAACATACGTTGTTGACGTTCTTGTGAAGCATTTGTTCCAGTTTCAAGCGATGTGATGGTAACTACTCAGAGAAATGTCGTCGGCGGGGGCCACAGATCTACGTGTTTTATTTTTTAATCAATGGATACAAATAAAATAATGTTAAACATGCCCCCACCCCCTAAGAAAAAGAGGGGCGGCATTCAACATCCAGTGTCTATTAGTCAGTGGCGCTTAAAAACGTGTTCCCCAAACAAATATGCCGGTAATGTATTTCGTTAACATTGCCTGAAAAAAAAAAAGCCCCAGTATTAACCACGTTCAAAATTATTAGTTTTTCTTCTTCTTCTTCTTCTTCTTCTTCTTCTTCTTCTTCTTCTTCTTCTTCTTCTTCTTCTTCTTCTTCTTCTTCTTCTTCTTCTTCTTCTTCTTCTTCTTTTTCTATCACCATCTTCTTCTTCTTCGTTTTCTTCTTTTTCTTCTTCTTCTTTTTCTATCACCATCATCTTCTTCTTTTCCTCTTTTTCTTCTTCGTCTTCTTCTTCTTCTTCTTCTTCTTCTTCTTCTTTTTCTATCATCATCTTCTTCTTCTTCTTCTTCTTTTTTCTATCACCATCATCTTCTTCTCTTCTTCTTCGTATCACCTCTTCTTCTTCTTTTTCTTCTTCTTTTTCTATCATAATCATCTTCTTCTTCTTCTTCTTCTTCTTCTACTTCTTCTTCTTTTTCTATCACCATCATGTTCTTCTTCTTTTTCTTCTTCTTCTTCTTTTTCTATCATCTTCTTCTTCTTTTCCCATCACCATCATCTTCTTCATCTTCTCCGTTCACAATTAAATGGCACTAGTACAATTATCCTTGGCTACTGAAGAAGGGGCGGAGCACATGTGGGAATGTCCCGAGTGCAGTGCGCAGTTTTTGATTCATTTGAGTGCTTGGAACAGGATGGGAATAAAAGACTGAATACATATTAACAAGCGTGTCGTATAAGGCGACTAATTAAACTTGCTGAGATATGATGGATTGGGTTGAAACGTGCAGATATCACATCTAGCTGTAGATGCGACACAAAGAAAACACGACGAAGAAAACAATCGTGAAACTGACACCATCAGTATAGGAACTCTTCATTGGCTGCCGAAGACGGATCAGAGCACTTATGGGAATGACCTTATGCAGTGATGTCAATTCTGGAATCAATTATTGAGAAAGTTGAGATCTGAGCCAGGGGGTGATGACGTCAATAAGAGATTGGGTTGGGGGGGGGGGGGGGGGAGTTGCAACTTCTTTATCATTATTCAGGTAGGGATCACAAGTGGTATTATTTCAAAATTCCAACTGTTGCCAGAACGGTGACATAGGTAGGGGAAACACAACAGTGACATAGGTAGGGGAAACACAACAGTGACATAGGTAGGGGAAACACAACAGTGACATAGGTAGGGGCAACACAACAGTGACATAGGTAGGGAAAACACAACAGTGACACAGGTAGGAAAAACAAAACAGTGACATAGGTAGGGGAAACAAAACAGTGACATAGGTAGGGGCAACACAACAGTGACATAGGTAGGGGAAACACAACAGTGACATAGGTAAGGGAAACAAAACAGTGACATAGGTAGGAAAAACACAACAGTGACATAGGTAGGGGAAACACAACAGTGACATAGGTAAGGGAAACAAAACAGTGACATAGGTAGGAAAAACACAACAGTGACATAGGTAGGGGAAACACAACAGTGTCATAGGTAGGGGAAACACAACAGTGACATAGGTAGGGGAAACACAACAGTGACATAGGTAGGGGAAACACAACAGTGACATAGGTAGGAGAAACACAAACAGTACTGTAGGGGGGGAAAACACAACAGTGACATAGGTAGGGGCAACACAACAGTGACATAGGTAGGGGAAACACAACAGTGACATAGGTAGGGGAAACACAACAGTGACATAGGTAGGGGAAACAAAACAGTGACATAGGTAGGGGCAACACAATAGTGTCATAGGTAGGGGAAACACAACAGTGACATAGGTAGGGGAAACACAACAGTGACATAGGTAGCGGAAACACAACAGTGACATAGGTAGGGGAAACAAAACAGTGACATAGGTAGGAAAAACAAAACAGTGACATAGGTAGGAGAAACACAACCGTGACATATGTAGGGGAAACAAAACAGTGACATAGGTAGAGGAAACACAACAGTGACATAGGTAGGGGCAACACAACAGTGTCATAGGTAGGGGAAACACAACAGTGAGCATAGGTAGGGGAAACAAAACAGTGACATAGGTAGAGGAAACACAACAGTGACATAGGTAGGGGAAACACAACAGTGACATAGGTAGGGGAAACACAACAGTGACATAGGTAGGGGAAACACAACAGTGACATAGGTAGGGGAAACAAAACAGTGACATAGGTAGGGGAAACACAACAGTGACATAGGTAGGGGAAACAAGACAGTGGCATAGGTAGGGAAAACAAAACAGTGGCATAGGTAGGGGAAACACAGTCACAGTGGGGGAAACATAACAGGACATAGGTAGGGGAAACAAAACAACAAAAACCAACAGTCATAGGTAAGGGGAAACACAAAGTGACATAGGTAGATGAAACTTGACATAGACACAAACAGTTGTTTAGACTTGTTCCAGAACCTGAGTGTTGTATGCACATCCGTTTTATAGATCTGACTTATCTGTGTGCATGCTGTTCATTCCTTGCTCTCAGGCAGGTGCACTCCGACTTCGAAGGAAGCCCCCAATCCGTCGATTCATTTGACATGCTTGCCGGGGAGGCAGTGGGTCCGTTCTTGTTGTCCTCACAATGGGAACCTGGAACCTGTACGGGGAACCATTATTGTTGAAAACTGGCACAGAAAAACACACATACACGTACTATTAAAGTCAACATTTTTTTATTTATTTTTTTTGCTTGCCCGATCTCTCCCACTCCCTCCCTCCCCCAGACTAACTACGCTCCTGAGATACAGATCAAAATAATCGATATAATTAGCCAGAAATTTGAAAAAAATAAAAGTTATAATTGCAAATTATTATTGTTCCGTTTTCCTAATTCTTCATTATACAATTGAATAATGTCCTGTTGTTATTGCTAAGAATAATACTGAAGGAACTACATTATTTCAATATTTTTGTCTAGATATTTCCAGAAATAATCTGATCAGCGCAGCAGCGTTGTCAAATATTAACATGATCCGTTAGAGAAAAGTTTTAATGGTTTTTCAATTGCGTCTTCATTAGGCCTATTACGTCAGTACGATTCGTCAGGTTTATGAAATATGTATTGGCTGAATCTAATCTTACAAGTCAGAACGGAGGAACGTCGATCTCTTAACAGCTTACAGTTAATGAAAACCAAGGGCGCTGACGGAGGAGCTTAGCAGATTTTCTAGGGAGCTTGAGGAAGGCGGGGGGGGGGGGGGGGCGCTCAATGGAACTAAAGCTTGTTTATGTGCTTAATAATACTTTTAATTACATTAAAAATAACAGCATCAATAATTATACAGGTATGGTGTGATGAAATGCAAGTAAATATAATAACATTAAAAGGATATGATATGCATAAACGAAACCTTATAAAGAGAAGTAATTTGCATGGTTAAGGAGCAGCTTAGATTTACATAAATGGGAAAGGGGAGTTTGGGGGAGGCGGGGGAGGGGGCTTATTGTGGCTAGCTCCCATTCACAGGCGCTTCTGGTTAAGATGTCTTGTTGTTGTTGTTGCTGTTGTTGTTGTTGTTGTAGTTCTTCTTCTTCTTCTTCTTCTTCTTCTTTTCTTCTTCTTCTTCTTCTTCTTCTTCTTTTTCTTTTTCTTCTTCTTCTTGTTCGGATACATCGGCTGTAAACTCCATCAAGTTCTGATTGTTCGTCCTCTTCTGGACTTCAGTCTTATTCGAGAACTCGAAATTTGCGTGCACGTCACTTTTACCTTTCTCAGATCTGGCTTGATTGTAAGCAGACTGCTGGTTCCTTGCCTCGCAGGTAAATGCACTCCAACCTGGAAGGAAACCCCTAATTACTTGACACTTACGTCATGCTTTTAGAGGGCCTATTCTTTTTCTCCCCCCTCCCCCCACAATGGGGCGCAGGAAACCATACGGGGATGCCCTCTATATAAGTTTTGTACATATCATAGTATTAAAAGGGGTCTCATTTAAGGTGGGGGGGGGGGGAGCAACGGTTCTCAGCCTATAGGTCGCGACCCTTTTTTGTGTGGGTCGAACGACCCTTTCACAGGGGTCGCCAAAGACCATCGCAAAACACATATTCATTGAAGTTGTAAAGTAGCGACGAAAATAATTGTTTAGCTGGGGGTCGCCACAACACGAGGAACTGTATTTATGGGTCGCCTCAACATGAGGAACAGTATTAAAGGGTCGCCACAACATGAAGAACTGTATTAAAGGATGGCCACAACATGAGAAACTGTATTAAAGGGTCGCCACAACATGAAGAACTGTATTAAAGGATGGCCACAACATGAGGAACTGTATTAAAGGATAGCCACAACATGAAGAACTGTATTAAAGGATAGCCACAAAATGAAGAACTGTATTAAAGGATAGCCACAACATGAAGAACTGTATTAAAGGATAGCCACAACATAAAGAACTGTATTAAAGGGTCGCCACAACATGAGGAACTGTATTAAAGGATAGCCACAACATGAAGAACTGTATTAAAGGATAGCCACAACATGAGGAACTGTATTAAAGGAGTCGCCACAACACGACGAAACTGTATTAAAGGGTTGCCACAACACGAGAGAACTGTATTAAAGGGTTGCCACAACACGACGAACTGTATTAAAGGGTTGCCACAACACGAGGAACTGTATTAAAGGGTCGCCACAATACTAGGAACTGTATTAAAGGGTGGCCACAACACGACGAACTGTATTAAAGGGTCGCCACAACACGAGGAACTGTATTAAAGAGTAGCCACAAAATGAGAAACTGTATTAAAGGGTCGCCACAACATGAGGAACTGTATTTATAGGTCGCCTCAACATGAGGAACAGTATTAAAGGATAGCCACAACACGACGAACTGTATTAAAGGATAGCCACAACACGACGAACTGTATTAAAGAGTCGCCACAACACGAGGAACTGTATTAAAGGGTTGCCACAACACGAGGAACTGTATTAAAGGGTCGCCACAATACTAGGAACTGTATTAAAGGGTGGCCACAACACGACGAACTGTATTAAAGGGTCGCCACAACATGAGGAACTGTATTAAAGGATAGCCACAACATGAAGAACTGTATTAAAGGATAGCCACAACATGAGGAACTGTATTAAAGAGTCGCCACAACACGACGAACTGTATTAAAGGGTTGCCACAACACGAGGAACTGTATTAAAGGGTTGCCACAACACGACGAACTGTATTAAAGGGTTGCCACAACACGAGGAACTGTATTAAAGGGTCGCCACAATACTAGGAACTGTATTAAAGGGTGGCCACAACACGACGAACTGTATTAAAGGGTCGCCACAACACGAGGAACTGTATTAAAGAGTCGCCACAAAATGAGAAACTGTATTAAAGGGTCGCCACAACATGAGGAACTGTATTTATAGGTCGCCTCAACATGAGGAACAGTATTAAAGGATAGCCACAACACGACGAACTGTATTAAAGGATAGCCACAACACGACGAACTGTATTAAAGAGTCGCCACAACACGAGGAACTGTATTAAAGGGTTGCCACAACACGAGGAACTGTATTAAAGGGTCGCCACAATACTAGGAACTGTATTAAAGGGTGGCCACAACACGACGAACTGTATTAAAGGGTCGCCACAACACGAGGAACTGTATTAAAGAGTCGACACAACATGAGAAACTGTATTAAAGGGTCGCCACAACATGAGGAACTGTATCAAAGAGTCGCCACAACACGAGGAACTGCATTAAAGAGTCGCCACAACACGATGAACTGTATTTAAGGGTCGCCACAACACGAGGAACTGTATTTAAGAGTCGCCACAACACGAGGAACTGTATCAAAGAGTCGCCACAACACGAGGAACTGTATTAAAGGGTCGCCACAATACTAGGAACTGTATTAAAGGGTGGCCACAACACGACGAACTGTATTAAAGGGTCGCCACAACACGAGGAACTGTATTAAAGAGTCGACACAACATGAGAAACTGTATTAAAGGGTCGCCACAACATGAGGAACTGTATCAAAGAGTCGCCACAACACGAGGAACTGCATTAAAGAGTCGCCACAACACGATGAACTGTATTTAAGGGTCGCCACAACACGAGGAACTGTATTTAAGAGTCGCCACAACACGAGGAACTGTATCAAAGAGTCGCCACAACACGAGGAACTGTATCAAAGAGTCGCCACAACATGAGGAACTGTATTAAAGAGTCGCCACAACACGAGGAACTGTATTAAGGAGTCGCCACAACACGAGGAACTGTATTAAAGAGTCGCCACAACACGAGGAACTGTATCAAAGAGTTGCCACAACACGAGGAACTGTATTGAAGAGTCGCCACAACACGAGGAACTGTATTAAAGTGGGCATTAGGAAGGTTGAGAGCCACTGGGCTAGAGGGACCTCAACCCTGTCGATTCTGGTTGCTATGTGAACAACTTCCCACAATTTCTCTCCATCGTCCCAGACAGCCTTTCAGACATCAGCCCCATTTGTTTTTAACTTGGTTTGAAACTGTTACTTTAAGATAGGACGACCGCAGTCACAACAGTTTACTAGTAGCTAAGAAATGCAGAAATCACGAATTTATTCTAGCTGAAGTCATTTCAAGTCAAGTGTTGTCTTTGAAATGGTGTTTAAAAGGCGCACTCAAGAAAGAGCTTTCCCTAATTATCTGCTCTGCCTAAAGCCTATTTCTGATCTACAAACAAAATATTTGGATCTTCGTCATATTCGATGGTTTTCTCGCAAATTTCTCCAGACTAAAACTACATTTAAAATTTATAAAATAAAACTGCGTTTGTTGGGGGTGGGGAAAAAAAAGGGGGGGGGGGGTTTAAGCCTCTGCATGGAAAAGTTGGTGAAAGTTATGATAGCTGATGAAACATCAGAGTGGTTGGAAGTTTAAGGTTTGAACCACGGATCAACATCATGGCACACGGGTAGTAACCCATAAGTGCTTCGTTCTTCTTTTAACTAAGTTTACGTCCGAAGAAGCTCACCACATTGCACAGGCTCTGTACCTCCGGCGAGGATACTCAAATATTTTGGGTAGATTTTTAACTCCAAGTTTTGCACGGGCAGCGCCGTTAGCTACTTTTTTTTTTCGATTTCCAACTGCCAAGGGATTTTAAACGTGAGCTGCATTCTGTCTCCGTTCCCTCTTTAACATAGATGCACAAAATGTTATGAGGAACTCAATTAGCGATGAGGCATGTGAGAACTTTGATCCCACTAAAGATTTGAGGTAATCCTATCCCAGAACTCAGATATGCAGACAGCACAGTTCTCCTTTCCAACAGTGTACAAGGTTTAGAAAAATTAATTCTTGCCGTCAAAAAGCACAGTGAAGAAGTGAATCTTTTTCTGAATTAAAAAAAAAAATCATGTCATTAGTAAATACAGCACACCAGCCATGTACAATCGAAAATGAAGAAATATACAATGTAACTGATTTTGAATACCTGGGCTCTTTAGTGAACAACAGTGGAGACTGTTCGAAAGAAGTCAGAAGCAGACTTGCATTAGCAATGCGGAGATTAAACGGCGCCTTCTCCATGACAACCAACAGCACGACGATGGAGGTGATGGCAGTGACGCAAGCGTTTGCCTGGCTTGAAACACAAAAATACACCCACGTGTGTATACTCAGTGATTCAATGAGTATGATCCGGAGGGTTCAGGCAGGTTCAGTGCGAAGACAATGGCTTGAATCAATTCAGAAGTCCACTGTGCGAGGAGTCACCTTTATTTTTGATCCGGGACACGCAGGCGTCGATGGAAATGAAAGAGCTGACAGGTTGGCTGAATCCGCTATCACTACCGACGGTCGGCCTATGGATCATGCTGATATTATCAGTGCCCTCAGAGAAATGGGAAGGATAGAGGACTTTGATGGCAGTGAATCCACATCACTCGCCAGAATGGCAGACTTGGGAATTAAGATCGGCACAGCAAAAAACGAGACGCACACCGGACACGTCAGAAGACTTGTTAATCAACATAGAACTGGTACCATTAGCCATCGGACGTTGGCGTTCATGCTGAGGGAAGGATCTGAGCACCTATGGACATGTCCGGAGTGCAATGATGATAACCCAACTAACTAACTAACTAACCAAAGATTAAACAGCATGAAGAACCTATGACAAAGCGCTAGTAAATTAGTTGAAGTAAAAATCTTGAATCATGCATTTTACCTGTGGCAACTTACGTCTGCGAGTCCTTGACTCTCACTCAATCACTTAAGAAAAAGATTGGAGATTTTGAAATAACTTGTTATGAAAAATGCTAAGAATACCATGGATCGAGAAAAGGAAAAACATCGACAATCTATACGAGCTAAACATCAAGGAGAACTGGCTCATAAACAACATCCTGTCCCGAAAGTTAAAGTATTTTTGGCCACATCAAACGTTATGGTGGCTTGGTAAAGACGGTGATGGAGGGTAGTACAGTTTGTGGAAAGCGAAGATGGATACAAGACACTGAAGACGCATTGACATTGAAAGCACATGGGGCTGGAGAGCTGGCTAGGGAAAGGGATACTTTCAGACGTGCCGTGAGGAAAGCGACGTTCTGTAAAGGATATGCTGATTGATGATAATGCAGATTGTAAGGCATTAAAGCCCTTAATCCTGCACTGCCGTTTTTCTATACCGGATAACAGGAACCATCATCACCACTTGTAAAGATGGACAGGTGAATGAAAGAATATATGAATGAACTCTAACGTGATATTAAACAACGCACATACACTCTATTTTTAGGTTCTGTTCTTTTAAGCAACCACATCACGCAAGACTTAATGGAAATCTATTGTATGGGGGGGGGGGGGGGGGGTAGGGTTAGGGTTAGTGTTTAAATGAATAGCGACTTTTTTTTACATTAATGTCAAAATTACAGTTATTCTTCACATAGCTAAATTTTATGGTTTTTCCAGTTCCAATATCTGGGCCAAAATAACAGTTAAGATAACGACGCAGTGTGATATTTTGCATAAATAAGTGTAACTACGTTACAGCGCGGAAAGATCTGAAGATGAGCCGGCGTGTCGTCACTTCCGCTCACATCCAACAGTTTGCCACTTTGGATGTTTTATATCCAGATTTAGATGTTTTCATTGCATTTAGATGGCGTTTTTGATGTTTAGATGGTAGATGTTTTCTAGAAGTTTTTCATTTGGAGTGAATTTATCAAATCCAACCTAAAAAGAAGGATGAAATTGAACCTTTTAAATGCTATCTTGACAAAAAAATTCGGCCTGATAAGAGTAGGAAAATGCTGTTCCACTTATCAGCTCCCTGATTGAGTACTAAAAGAAATAGGAACAGCTAACGCATACCAGAGTCATTTTGGATCTGAAGCTTCAACTTCATCATCCAAGCTAAGTTTATCCTGTGGATCTTGTAAGGCAGACTTTAGTAAAGATGAGGACATGATTCTATAGGGTAAGTCATATCAACTGCTACGTAATTTGTTACTCTTTCCATTTGAATGTTTTTTTCTAGTTGTTTTCCACGCAAATTTAGATGTTTTTAGATATTTTTGACTCCGTTTTGGATGTTTTTTGTCCCCCAAAAAGTGGCAACACTGCTCACGTCCAACAGCAGACGAAGAAACGATAGAATCTTCGACTTGAGGCAAATAGACCTTGGTTTCAGTCTCTCAACACGTTGACATGTTTTGAGTATATATAACCTTTAAAAAAGTATATAAAACTTTAAAAAAATACCAAAAAAATTCGCAAAATCTTCATAAAAAACCAAAAAGTTAATTTGAAACGTAAGGAAAGGTCGACGTCGGACAACAGAACAGCTGTTGTTTGTGTTGTGGTTGTGTAAGAAGAACTTTCCAAGCTACCGCCATTTTCATCAAGTTCGTCGCAGTTTTAAGATTCGTTTTAGCTACAGTAATAAGAAGTAACCGACAGAATGAATCCTGCTACGAGCTACCCTATGGCTTCTCTATACGTAGGTGATCTTCACCCCGACGTGACTGAAGCTATGTTGTTTGAGAAGTTTTCAACATGCGGCCCTGTGCTGTCTATTCGGGTCTGCAGGGATATGATAACAAGACGGTCTCTGGGTTATGCTTATGTGAACTTTCAACAACCGCACGATGGTAATGTCGTTTTATTTATCTTTAATATTTATATACGTAGATATGAGATTATCAATGTGTAATAAGTTAACATGTTTTTTAACATGATTTGATGCATAATTTGTGTACTATTAAAACATAATGAACTAACTATCATTATCAGTCATTATGTGAACACCTCTAATTATCTTTACTTCAGAAAACACCATAATCTCATCTGATCATCAGAATATGAATGGCTTAAACTGTCTTCTATAACTTATAAGATGCGCAAATTTTTGCCAGCTAGAGAGGTAATCTTCTTTATGGTGTCTCACTAATATCAGTTTGTGGTTCATTGTCTTGGTTTTTTGTATATGCCTTGTATTTCTCTAGTGTTCTTTCTGGCTTTGTTACATTCCAGTCCTCTGTCAGTCAGGGATTGTCAGATGAGGATGTTGTCTTTGCACTGGACCCTTCTTCTTTCTGTTATCACCTTAAAGGAGCATAGATCGTCAAGCTATCTTCTATATCTAACATCAAAATGAAGTCATTGTGTCCTTCCCATCTTTTCCACTTCACTCCTTTCCACTGTAGTTCAGTTCCTGGTTCTCCTTGCAATAACAGTCGCTACTTGGACGGCGACGGCCGCTTAGTCGGAGTTCAGTCCCCTGGCTACAGTGCAATTACGGAGTGGACAAGGCACGAATCACAAAACAAAGTGGCCTCTAGACCACGCGCTGCGACTCACATTAGCGAAACGCAAAATTCGGCACCAATTGGGCACTAGCCAGGCGCCATTGCTGTCATATTTAGCAGAGTTCCAATGCCGCCACTGCCACAAGCAGCACATTTTCGGCCATTATTTGGAACTCCTGTGTCAAAATTATCAGATATAGCGCCCGTCATTATGGGTAAGTACTTGACGTTACATGTATTACCCTAACCCTACCCCTAGCCCTAACTGTGTCGTTTGTTTCGTTCCCTCTTTTCCACTCCGTAATTGCACTGCAGCCATGGGACTGAACTCCGACGAAGCGGCCGTCGCTGCCGTCCAACTAGCGACCGAGCGACCGTTATTGCAAGGAGAGCCCAGTTTCCTTCTGTCAATCTACCTTTATTTCTGTGTCTCTAGAGGTTCCAGTGTAAAGAAATTCTTGTTATATTTTTCTCAAGTTTTCGTAATTCTTTAGGCACCAGTTAACTTTAATAATTTTCACAGTAAACGATGAACAAGCTGAAAACAACCAGCACATAACATGGTTAGAACAGATTTGTTTTAGTGTTGTTACTGTTAAGTTAACTATAACGCTAGCCCTAACCCTGGCCACCCCCCCCCCCCCCCCTTCCATACTATAGGATTATCTGGGCAACTACCTAGAAATTCTCTACCAAATCTTGTAGCTGACGAGATGGGATGAAAAAGCTGAAAAGAACCGAAATTTACACACTCGGAAATTACTAGCTTAGTCGCATTTTATGCTTTACGTTTAGTAAGGTCATCTTTTGTCTAGACCTTTTCTGACCTATTGTAGTAGACCTCCACTCCCTTATCATCTGTCATGAATGTGCCATACTTCTCTATGTCTGCATTTGTCAGGCACATAGTAGACAGGCCCCTTTTGTGACTGTAGACATGGTGCTTAACATAGCAGACCTCATTCATGTTTCTTGGAGCCTTTTCTTTTTCTTCTTAATCTTCTTCTTCTTCTATTGATGCTTCTTTTTCTGCTGCTGCTGTGTCCATCCTTAAAAGGGTGGTTGCCACATAATGTTGTGTTTTACAGCTAAGATGTGATATCTACACCTTTCGGACAAGCACATTCAATTCCAGCAAACACTTCGTTAATTAAATTTCTGACAGACATGCTTATTAACGCTCACTGCGTCTGTTTTCTCCCCTCCCCCACACCTAAATGGGACTTTGGAACTCCACAGGGACTCTGTAATCTTTAGATTGCCGGCCTGCTGTGTCAGACTCATATGCTGATTTGTTTCATCAAGTAAATGTATTCTCACAAAATTTACTATCTGAAGGGAATGCTGCAGCGAGGAGTAAACAGGGAATCTGTTCGACACAGTGCACTCTGAGGATCTGGCCGACACTCTACACTCAGGGGATCTGTCCGACACTCTAAACTCAGGGGATCTGTCCGACACTCTACACTCAGGGGATCTGTCCGACACTCTACACTCAGGGGATCTGTCCGACACTCTACACTCAGGGGATCTGTCCGACACTCTACACTCAGGGGATCTGTCCGACACTCTACACTCAGGGGATCTGTCCGACACTCTACACTCAGGGGATCTGTCCGACACTCTACACTCAGGGGATCTGTCCGACACTCTACACTCAGGGGATCTGTCCGACACTCTACACTCAGGGGATCTGTCCGACACTCTACACTCAGGGGATCTGTCTGACACTCTACACTCAGGGGATCTGACTGACACTCTACACTCAGGGGATCTGTCCGACAATCTACACTTAGGGGATCTGTCCGACACTCTACACTCAGGGGATCTGTCCGTCACTCTACACTCAGGGGATCTGTCCGACACTCTACACTCTGAGGATCTGACACTCTACACTCAGGGAATCTGTCCGACACTCTACACTCAGGGGATCTGTCCGACACTCTACACTCTGAAGATCTGTCTGACACTCTACACTCAGGGGATCTGTCCGACACTCTACACTCTGAAGATCTGTCCGACACTCTACACTTAGGGGATCTGTCCGACACTCTACACTCAGGGAATCTGTCCGACACTCTACACTCAGGGGATCTGTCCGACACTCTACACTCTGAAGATCTGTCCGACACTCTACACTCAGGGAATCTGTCCGACACTCTACACTCTGAAGATCTGTCTGACACTCTACACTCAGGGGATCTGTCCGACACTCTACACTCAGGGAATCTGTCCGACACTCTACACTCAGGGGATCTGTCCGACACACTGCGCTCAGGGGATCTGTCCGGCACTCTACACTCAGGGGATCTGTCCTACACTCTACACTCAGGGGATCTGTCCTACACTCTACACTCAGGGGATCTGTCCCCCACACTACACTCAGGGGATCTGTCCCCCACACTACACTCAGGGGATCTGTCCCCCACACTACACTCAGGGGATCTGGTCGACACACTACACTCAGAGGAAAAACCAACCAGAAAGACAAAAAAAATCGAACTGCTACTGGCACCGTCAGCATTAAAACTGTTTGCTGGCTGCTTAGGATGGGAATAGGTCGCTTATGGGAATGTTCAGAGTGCTGTTGTATGGGTTCTTAACATTCCCATAACGTATACTACCTTAATGTATCCCTCGTTATACCATTTGTTCAGTTATAAATAACTTTATCAACATCACCAGCTGAACGTGCAATGGATACCATGAACTTTGACACCATCAAGGGTCGTCCAATTAGAATCATGTGGTCCCAGCGCGATCCATCGCTGCGCAAGTCTGGTGTTGGCAATGTTTTCATCAAGAACCTGGATAAGAGCATTGACAATAAGGCTCTCTACGACACCTTCTCAGCTTTTGGCAACATCCTGTCTTGTAAGGTGAGCCTGCTCACAGGGTAAGCAATGACTGCAGAGATTGTGCCACAGATAGTATTGAAAATCTCCCCATGTGGGTTCCGGGGCCCTATTGTGAAGAGAAACAAGAATAGACCCAATTTCTCCATGACAGGCATGCCATAAAGGTTGACTAATTAGCTGTGCTTCCTTTGAAGTTGCAATGCATCTGCCTGAGAGGTAAGGAACCAGTGGTCTGCATCCAAGTAAGCCAGATCTGTAAAGCTGTTGTGCAAGCGAAACTAAACAATTTTGAACCAAAGTCCAGAAGGGGACAAACAATCAGGATTTTTCTTTGGAGTTTACAGCCATTGAAGGCTAAACAGAAAAGAAGTGTTACAAGCAAACAAGCGGAAATGTATTTGTTGGCACTCATGGGAAGGAGTAGAAATAGGAGGACACCCTCCTCATGTGAGTTCTGCGGAGAACAAGGAATAGAACCACTACCCCTAACAGGCATATCGTAGACAGTGACTAATTGGGCTTGTTTCCTTTAAAGTTGGAGTGCATCTGCCTGTGAGGCAAAGAACCAGCAGTCTGCATAAGGTAAGTCAGATTTGTAAAACGGATATGCACGTATAGCTTAGGTTCTGGATCTCTATTCTTCTTCTTCTGTGCAAATCGTTCTGCAGTGGATCCCGGCGCACTGTGGCATACCAGGAAATGAGTGGAATAAAGGAGAAACAAAATTCCCATTCATTATCATTAACCTGAAATCAAAACACTTATCAAAGAAAAATACAAGGAATTGTGAAGAGAATGAACAGACAGTAAACATCTACAAGACCCCATCAGCAGACTCAGTTGAAAGCAACATACAACAATTTTCTGTCTATGAACAGGACTGCAGGCTCAACTACCACATGTGTAAAATAAGGATTGTACAGTCCCCCAATGTGCCTGTTAAACAGGGCCACAAAAACCTGAGCACATTCTGCAGACCTGCCCACATTCTGCAGACCTGCCCACATTCTGCAGTCCTACCCACTCTACCTACAACTTCAAAAAGACACCTGGCCTCAAGAGCAAAGTGTGCGGGGCAAGCTATAGGGAACCATGAAGGACCTGCTACTGACATGCGAGTTCATACAGCTGGTGGACGCTAAGCACAGGAACAAAGGAGGAGGATATGCTAGAGCTCTTTTCTGTCATTCATCCTAGTGGATGAGTACACCACCATCATGTGCCATGCCATAGTTCCGTCACCCAGGTGCACAGTATGATGTATAGGCAGGCTGACTGTTTAAGACATGGCAAGTAATTTGCTTCTGGCTGTGGTTAGCAGTTATATTCCCACTGGATGTGGACTTCAAGTAGATAGTTCCATCATGTCTTGCCAGTAGCTCAGCCAGCTCTTTCTAGCAGCTTCATATTTTTTTTTTTTGCAAGGTGGAGACACAGGGAATAAATCAGTTCTCTTTCAAATTGGTATTAGTGATTTGTTCCCCCCAACACTTTTGTGAGGTAACTGGGGAAGATAAACAGAACAACAACAACAATCAGTACAAGTGCCTTGGGATGGCTGCTGCATCGAAGGATTGAGCACATGTGGGAAATCCCACTGCAGAAACATGGTTTATGATAATGTAACATAGACCTTTAGTGATTAAGAGTGGACACTGTAGAACACCAGTCATATCCATAGATGTTCCGTCTCCCGCAGCAAATGTCTAAGGATGTAGATGCTAACTTTTCCCATGGCACACTGATTATACAGACATCCTTCCCTTCCTGTTGTATTTCCTAAGAATTCTCATTATTCTTCATTCACCCTTAAAAGGCAGAGGGCATATTGCATTTGGTTTACATTTAAGCTGCAATATGTATGCCTTTCGGACCAACTCATGTGATTGCAGAAAACCCTAATTGTTTACCTTTTACGGCATGCTTGTAAAGAGGCAGTGGCTTTGTCCCCACCACATGCACTCACGCCCGCACATGCTTACACACACACCACACAGTAGTGCTGTGAAACCCACATGGAAATCTCATGATAAGCTCTACTCCCATATCAGGATGGAAACCTTTCAGGCATAGAAATCATGAGCCAGTCAGGCTCCAACTTACACACTATATACTTCATTTTTACCCAACTAGCCAGTTTACATTGTGTTGACTTGTTGTTGCCAGATTGCCTGTGATGAGCATGGTTCCAAGGGCTATGGATTTGTGCACTTTGAGACCGAGGAAGCTGCCAGACAAGCCATAGAAAAGGTCAATGGCATGTTGCTCAACGGCAAGAAAGTGTGAGTGTCATTGTGTTTTTGTAATAATGAGTTTTGTGGGTGTTGTTCGGTAGGCCCCTGAAAGGCTGCCAGAAATTTCACCAGGGTCTTGAGACTCTGAGTAATCAACACAGATTGGGTGTGATCGCTTGTTTTACGTTTGTGGAGTTTGCCACATTCATTTAAAAAAAAAAGGGGGGGGGGGGGGGGGTATCCCTCAAAAAAGGCAAAGGAACTCTTATTTTGGTTGCTAACTAGAGAGTGGAATAGGTTTCCGTTCAGTAGTGTCAGTTCTACATTTATTCATACCTAACAGTGAGGCCATTTGTTTTTACTTAACAGTGCTGTCATTCATTCCTACTGAACAATGGCATTATTTATGCATGCATAAGTGTTGTTGTCTGCTGGTATTGTTAGGTACGTCGGCCGCTTCATTCCCCGCAAGGAGAGGATCATGCTGATGGGGGACAAGCACAGGAAGTTCAACAACGTCTACATCAAGAATTTTGGTGAGGAGCTGGACGACGATCACCTGAGGGAGCTGTTTGAGCCGTACGGGAAGATTATCAGTGCAAAGGTAATATGCGTCTGCTTGTTTGTTCATAACTGTGGTGAATATGTGTTTTCCTATGGTCTTAGGTGACCCCTGTGAAATGGTCATTCGACCCCCAGAGGGGTCGCGACTTACAAGTTGAGAACTACTGATGTAGTTGTTTTCATAGAAACACTGTCTTGATCGGGGCATGGATCAGTTAGAGCAGAGGCTGTCAACCTATTGCCGTGATCCTTTAATACAGTTTCCTGATGTTGTGGTGCCCCAATCATTCTCCTTCATAACTTCAATGAATATGTGTTTTCTAATGGTCTTGTAAAAGGGTCGTTTGACCCCCCAAAAAAAGTCACAACCCGCAGGTTTAGATCCGCTGAGTTAGAAATAGTTTAATCTAGAGTTTTTAATAAAGATACTGTTTGAGCCTTGACAAAGGCATGCGTCTGTCTGAGTGAGGTTATTTTTAGAAATGTTCATCTCAACCTAGTATTTCCAAGGGGCTGTAAGGCAGAGCTCTCCTACCCCTGTCCAAGCTCAGAAAGCAGCTGGGTGTGTAGGGGTGATCAGTGAAACTTCAGGTCATGGAGTGGGATATTAGGTTATGAGCAGCATGGGCGAGAGTTAAGTTGTGTGGTTAATTATTCCAGCATAGGGCCTGAAGGGACATCTAGAGATGGTCATAACTTTGGCAAACTCCACACGAACTGAGAAGATAGAAATGTTAGATGATTTGGTGTTTTATTAATATCCTACCCCAAACGGGAGATCCACAAGTCACAGAACAGTCTAATATTTCAGGGGATGGTAGATAGGCTGCATGCAGTCGTGGGACCTAGGCTGCACTCTCTCGTGGGACATAGGTGGGTTTGGGATAGGGCCAGTTCTAGATGTTTTGGGGTCGTTAAAAGCATCAGAAAGCCGGGAAATTTACTTAATCTTACCACCCTCTAAAATTGTGGACTGTCCTGTGGCGTCATCTGGGGTAGGATATTGATAAAGAACCGATGATTTTCTGTAGTTAGAATACACAGTGGCTGTGGGATCAAATGCACATTGCAGTAAAGCAGATAGAGAATCCGTACATTGAAAGACAAATTCAACCGAAGGGGGTTAGAGATTCTGGAAGATATTCATCACTGCGGGAGAAACATAGCCAGACTTTTAAATCAGGTTGCCTGGTTGCAGCTGGTACTGTTAGCATGTCAACTCTTCATTGGCTACTGAAGAAGGAGATGGAGCACATGTGGGAATGCCTCGAGTTCATTCATTCTTTCACAAAATTGTATTACTTTTTTGTGTAGATAGTTACAAGTATTCTGTTGTGTGTTTCAGGTGATGTATGATGGAAATGGCAAGTCTCGTGGCTTTGGTTTTGTCAGCTTTGAGGAGCCAGAAGCTGCCGAGAGGGTAAGCCATGTTGATGTGCCAGTTGGCATGTCATTGTGATTCTGATAGTGTGATCATTAGGGGGCTGGAGAGTGATCACTGGCGACTGGAGAGTGAGGTCTGAGGCATTGATAGGCTCATTCCACACACAAGGGTCTAGCAGCTGACCAGTTCTGGATTTAGATGTAAGCTAAATAAGCTACAGCTAAGGGCCTCACACTCTGAAGGAGCTGAAAAATTCTCTGTCACAAATGCAGTTTTCTGTTAATACATATAGCTTTGAGACTTTTAGAGGATTAAATAATTTCTGTGATTTTGCAAACCATTCTTTGTTATTTCTTTTTATAAAAATTAGGCAACAATATGTTTCCATTATCCATATTTTTAAAAGGTGCATATATTAAGTTTCTGAGAGCTGGTGTAATTTAATACCTTAGTAGCCTCAGGCTGGCTTTGTAGAGCGTAGGGCCCTTTTATGTCTAAATCTGGCCCTACAGCTAACACATCTGCCATACATTTTCTAATACCTATTTGTTGTTGTTGCTGCCATCTTCTTCCCGTTCACCAGCTGTAAACTCTGGCAATAAGTTCTGGTTGTTCGTCCACTTCTGGACTGCAGTCCTGTTCCAGAACCTGAGTGTTGCGTGTGCATCCATTTTACAGATCTGACTCATTTGTATGCAGACTGCTGCTTCTCAGGCAAAAGCACTCGTGACTACGAAGAAAGCTCCCACTTAGTCGACTCTTACGACATGCTTCTAGGTAGGCAGTGGATCTATTCTTGTTTTCCCTATAACAGGGCCCCAGAGCCCACACGAGGAGCTGCCATCTTCAAAATGAAAGTTGGCTGTTAAGTGCTGCGGACTGTCTTTGGAAATATTACATGACGAGGCCCCCACTCTGTTTAATGGTGCAACTCTTGTACTGTCACCTGTAAACTATGAGAATGTGTTTAATAACGACCCACTACGGACAGCTAACACTAGTACCCAAGAATCGTGAAATAGTGAACTTCTTATCTTCAATGCCGGGAGCTGCCAGGGGTAATGTTGGAGTCCTGGGACTAGAAATGAAATAAATACTCTAGAATTAGTTTTGCAGAGAATGAGTAACTGTTAGAAACCTTGTACGTATGTGTGTATTTAGCTTGTACGTGTATGTGTATTCAGCTTGTACGTATATGTGTACCCAGCTTGTGAGTATATGTGTATTCAGCTTGTACGTATATGTGTATTCAGCTTGTACGTATATGTGTATCCAGCTGTGTATATGTTATTCAGCTTGTACGTATATGTGTATTCAGCTTGTACGTAAATGTGTATCCAGCTTGTACGTATATGTGTATTCAGCTTGTACGTATATGTGTATCCAGCTTGTATATGTGTATCCAGCTTGTACGTATATGTGTATTCAGCTTGTACGTATATGTGTATCCAGCTTGTACGTATATGTGTATCCAGCTTGTACGTATATGTGTATCCAGCTTGTACGTATATGTGTATCCAGCTTGTGCCTATATGTGTATCTAGCTTGTACGTATATGTGTATCCAGCTTGTACGTATATGTGTATCCAGCTTGTACGTATATGTGTATCCAGCTTGTACGTATATGTGTACTCCTATGGGCCAGGCTGTGACCATGTTGAATGGAACAGAGTTGGGAGGCAAGCAGCTATACGTTGGTCGTGCCCAGAAGAAGGCTGAACGGCAGGCAGAGCTCAAAGACAAAGTTTGAGAGGATCAAGATGGAGAGGATCAACCGCTACCAGGGGGTCAACCTCTATGTGAAAAACTTGGACGATGGCGTGGATGATGAAAGGTTGCGCAAGGAGTTCTCCCAGTTTGGCACCATCACAAGTGCAAAGGTGGGTCTTCTTGTCCGGTGTTAGGAGATTTGCTACGTGGAATTCATGTTTTTCGTAATCTTGTGAGTTAATGCTGATTGTTAGCCTGATGTGTTTCTTTTGTAATTTTGAAAATCATTATGTTCACTTGTCTTCCTTGTTTCTTTTTCCACTTGTTGTCTTTCATGACTTCACCTTTATGCATGTTATTGTGATGAACTCAGGTGCTGTTTTTTTTTAGAATCCCTCTTCGCAAACTCGAGTGTCCTTTTGGATTTTCCTTTAATGAACTCAACTGCCCTCTTTTTTTGGAGTCAGGTAAATGCACTCAGCTGTTCTCTCTTCCTCTTCATGAACTAAGGCTGTCCTCTTTTGCAGTCCCTTCTGCCCTCTTTTTGAGTTCCTCTTTATAAACTCGATGCTTTTGGATTTCCACTTCATGAATCTTTACTTTTAGAGTTCTTCAGTCCCCTTTCATCTTTGGAAGTCCTTCATATCCATACCTCTTATATTAAAGTAGTTTTTCCCTGTGTGGGTTCCTGAGTCCCATTGAATGTAAAACAAGAATAGACCCACTGCCTCCCCAACAAGCATGTCATAAGAGTCGACTAATTGGGAACTTCCTTTGAAGTCAGAGTACATCTGTCTGAGAGGCAAGGAACCAACATTCTGCATACAGATAAGTCAGATCTGAAAAATGGATATGCACTTGTTCTGAAACAAGACTAGAAGTCACTGGTGAAACACAAAGAAGTTAAGTAGTGTTCACTTGGCAGTCTGGTGTGTTTCTGGGTTTGCTGTGTGGAGAGTCAGTTGAAAATAAAAAAGAAACAAAAAAAAGTTCGTTCACACATGCAAAATGCTGAAATAGGTCGAGTAATGAAACCTACTGTTGTATTTATTCAGTCTGCTGTCGCCCTGTCCTGTCCTGTCCTCCTGTTCTGAAGGGAAGAATGAGGATCTCTCCTTGTCAGGCCAGTGTCTGGTAGTTGCAAATTCTGTACCTTTTTGATAATTGTGTGTGTAGTAAAGAGTCACTTTGATTGCACACCAGCTCTGAAGTAATCTATGTCTGTTATCATCAAACTGAGATTTTTGATGCATGCGGGGAATTCTGTTCAAACTATGAAGCTGAAATAATTGCACTGGAAACAGCAGTATACCACCTAAAGACTGTAATGGATGTTTACCCCTCAAAGGTCCAAAATATTGTCATCTTCACAGATTCAATGTCTGCCCTTCAAGCTCTGGAGGGCAATGAACGCTGCAGAACTGACATAGCCAAGATAATCCTGGATGCCGATCAGCTTATTACCTCATACAACATCAGAATAGTGATGCAGTGGATTCCAGGTCACTCCGGCACACCAGGTAATGACAGAGCTGACAGATTGGCAAAGAAAGGAGCAACACAAGAACAACCACCGACAGCGACAACCCTCCAGACAGCAAAAACACTGATAAGAGCTATAAACAAAGAGACTTGGTTGAACAGATGGGCCATGGGAGACACTGGAAGAGAGGTTTATAGACATATGTCTGGCCCTGATCCTAATGACAGCATTAACCATCTAACAAGAAGGGACCAGGCCACCATCTTCAGACTTAGAACGCAACATACTCCACTCAATGGACACCTAAACAGAATACAGCCACAACACTCCCCAGAGTGCCAGCTATGTAACTACCCCTACGAAACTGTTGAACACCATCTCTTTGAGTGCCCAAAACTCAGTGAGACAAGAAGAACGCTACTCCCTCCGAGACCAGACAAGTGGAACACCTTGTACGGAGGAAAAGAACAGCTTGTGAAAACATGCAAATTCCACTACATGGCATTGGGCCAAAGGGCGAAAGCTCATGCGCCGCTGGATCGATAACAACAACATCAAACTGTGTTCAGGGTGCACTTAAATCCATAGCCATTAGTAGATGTAGTTGTCTTCATAATGCAGTTTACAGCCAGTAAAATAGTGTATGTAGGTGGCAGGGGACATCCTACTCACATATCTGTTTTTATTTCAAATGTATCTCTGTTGCCCTAATGAACTTGACATTTACTAATCTTTGTATGTTGCCTAGAGTCGGATGACACACTGTTTAAAGCATGATTGTGCTCATGGGATGTAAGTCAACCATTATAATTATTCAGTCATGTAATCGCAATTGTAGCTTCATAGCAGACAGCTCACCCTGTAGTTACTCCGTTTTTGTGCTCATGAAAACCACACCGAATGCCAATTGTGGTTTTTTATAAAATAATTGGCACACCTAGATAAAGATTCAACATCATAGCATTCAGGATAAGCCTATATAAGCTCCGTCTCCCTCGCCAACAATCAGCCAGCTGAGAGTCTTCATACTGATATTACCTATTGTAATCTGGTGCCTTGCTTTTCACCCTGAGTCTCATGGTGCCCAGAGCCCCGCAGACACTCCCCGCTGCTTCATTCTCTCCGGGTGCCGGTTTTCACTATCTTCCATTTTACTTGGTACCTGGTTCCACAGGTGAGAGATCACCTCTGCCTTGTGCAGTTGCAGTGCACTGCTTAAAATATTTAACAATGATTTGATCAAAGGACATGTCAAGTTTGCCATGGTGGTCTGGAGAGAACGGTGATGGAGGTTGCAGTCTCCTGACAACGAGGCAGAGGCTGACCTCTGCTGTGAAAAGGCACAGTGGGCTGGAGGGAACTGTGATGGAGGTTGTAGTCTCCGGACAACAAGGCAGAGGCTGACCTCTGCTGTGAAGGGCACAGTGGGCTGGAGAGAACGGTGATGGAGGTTGCAGTCTCCTGACAACGAGGCAGAGGCTGACCTCTGCTGTGAAAAGGCACAGTGGGCTGGAGGGAACTGTGATGGAGGTTGTAGTCTCCGGACAACAAGGCAGAGGCTGACCTCTGCTGTGAAGGGCACAGTGGGCTGGAGAGAACGGTGATGGAGGTTGCAGTCTCCTGACAACGAGGCAGAGGCTGACCTCTGCTGTGAAAAGGCACAGTGGGCCGGAGAGAACGGTGATGGAGGTTGTAGTCTCCTGACAACGAGGCAGAGGCTGACCTCTGCTGTGAAGGGCACAGTGGGCTGGAGGGAACTGTGATGGAGGTTGCAGTCTCCTAACAACGAGGCAGAGGCTGACCTCTGCTGTGAAGGGCACAGTGGGCTGGAGGGAACTGTGATGGAGGTTGCAGTCTCCTGACAACAAGGCAGAGGCTGACCTCTGCTGTGAAAAGGCACAGTAGGCTGGAGGGAACGGTGATGGAGGTTGCAGTCTCCTGACAACAAGGCAGAGGCTGACCTCAGCTGTGAAGGGTACAGTGGGCTGAAGAATTGTCAAGAGAGAGACTTTCAGGCATGCTGTGAAGTTCCATAAATAAAGGACATGCTGATTGATTTGATCAATGCCTTGCAGGTGATGGGAGACAGTGGCAGGTCCAGAGGTTTTGGGTTCGTATGCTTCAGCTCCCCAGAGGAGGCCACCAAGGCTGTGACCGAGATGAATGGCCGCATCATTGTGGCCAAGCCTCTGTATGTGGCGCTGGCTCAGCGAAAGGAGGACCGCCGTGCACATCTGGCTAGCCAGCACATCCAGAGACTGGCATCCATGCGCCAACAGGTAGAGTGCGTACACATGTCATGTAGTGTTATTACTGTTATAATGTGTACAATTATTATCATCATCATCATTATGTGTACTGTTGTTTTTTAATGTGTATTATTATTATTATGCCTACTATCACTATTATGTGTGCTGTTTTTATTATAATGGGGCTGTTATTAATAATAATGTATTTTTAAAATTATTATTATTACTATTTTTGCCCATTCATTAACTTTATTCGTTCCACAACACCTTTTTCTCATTCTGTATTTTTTCATTATTCACATGACAGGTCCTTTATGTTACATGACATATTTGTGTATCCTGACAGGTCCTTTATGTTACATGACATATTTGTGTATCCTGACACGTCCTTTATGTTACATGACATATTTGTGTATCCTGACAGGTCCTTTATGTTACATGACATATTTGTGTATCCTGACAGGTCCTTTATGTTACATGACATATTTGTGTATCCTGACAAGTCCTTTATGTTACATGACATATTTGTGTATCCTGACAGGTTCTTTATGTTACATGACATATTTGTGTATCCTGACAGGTCCTTTATGTTACATGACACATTTGTGTATCCTGACAGGTCCTTTATGTTACATGACACATTTGTGTATCCTGACAGGTCCTTTGTGTTACATGACATATTTGTCTGTCCTGACAGGTCCTTTATGTTACATGACATATTTGTGTATCCTGACAGGTCCTTTATGCTACATGACATATTTGTCTATCCTGACAGATCCTTTATGCTACATGATATATTTGTCTATCCTGACAGGTCTGTTATGTTACATAACATATTTGTCTATCCTGACAGGTCCTTTGTGTTACATGACATATTTGTGTATCTGACAGGTCCGTTATGTTACTTGACATATTTGTCTATCCTGACAGGTCCTTTATGTTACATGACATTTTTATCTATCCTGACAAATCCTTCATGTTAAATAACATATTTGTCTATCCTGACAGGTCCTTAATGTTACATGACATATTTGTCTATCCTGACAGGTCCGTTGTGTTACTTGACATATTTGTCTATCCTGACAGGTCCGTTGTGTTGCATGACATATTTAAGGCCGATGTAGTCAAGGCCCTTTGGGAACAAGCAACAGAATCAGCAGAGAAAGATTTTTATTATGACCTGGAGAGAATGAGGCACCTGGGTATAACCAGAGGGTCTGGCCGGTTCACTACACTCAGAGGCAAGGCAAGACGGACATTTAACCAGATTGTGACCGGTACCATCAGTATTGGAACTCTGCACTGGCTGCTGAAGATGAGGATGGAGCATGCATGGGAATGTCCCAAGTGCTGTGATGTCAATTCTCGACTCAACTTAACTCAGCATGACATATTTGTCTATCCTGACAGGTTTCTTTATGTTACATGACATATTTGTCTTTTCTGACAGGTCCCTTATGTTACCTGATATATTTGCCTATCCTAACAGGTCCAGTATGTTACCTGACATATTTGTGTATCTGACAGGCTCCTTATGTAACCTGACATATTTGTCTATTCTTTTGTCCTGACAGGTTTAATATGTTACATGACATATTTGTCTGTCCTGACATGCCCCTTATGTTACCTGACATATTTGTGTATCTGACAGGCTCCTTATGTAACCTGACATATGTGTCTATCCTGACAGGTCTCTTATGTTACCTGACATATTTGTCTGTCCTGACAGGTCCAATATGTTACATGACATATTTGTTTATCCTGACAGGTTCCTTATGTTACATGACATATTTGTGTATCTTCACAGATCCTTTATTTTACATGACATATTTATCTATCCTAACAGAACGTCCCTTACAATCCAATATTCAATGCTGGAGCGGCCGGGTACTTCGTGCCCACAATGCCTCAAGCTCAACGAGGCTACTTCACTCCGTCAGCTGTACCCTCCATGCGGCAAGCACGCACTCCGTGGGCTCCTGGCATAAGACCTAATCAGGCTCCAGGTGAGATTTTTTAAAATTTTTGCTGTTGTTTTGTATGTCAGTGTCAATGTTCAGTTGTCTTGGGTGTCCTGTGAGCAGTTTTGCCAGTATTAGCAGTCAAATCAGTTTTCTGTTATCTCCATCTGGGTTCTAGGGTTCCATTTTGGGTAACAAAGAATAGACCAACTAGGCCGCCTGACTGGTTAGAGGGTAGATAACAGATGTGGTCCTTGGGAGGGCAGGGGGTTGAGTTTCTGAAATGCCTTTCTTGTCCTGGCGAAGAAAAAAAAAGGGTGGGGGGTGTAATTAGGCAGAATAACAGCACTTAACAAACCGACTTTGTTGTTTATACATTTCTGCTGCATTACATATTTGTTCTCTTGAGAAATTAGTACCTGTTATGATTGTCTACATTACAGTAGAAATATGTTCTAACATTGAGGACTTCAGTAAGACCAATGTTGAAAGAACAACTATCAGAAGCTCAGTTTATATTTAGGCCAAACAGAGCCTGCGCAGACGTAATATTTACACTGCGGCCACTGCCAGAGTACGTTACAACTGGGGAAAAAACCATTGGCGGAGTAAAAAAGGGTAAAGGACCCTTTTCCACGCCTTTAGGCAAGTTGGGCATATAGGGCTAGACCTACATTTTATAGACCAGTCGGCACTTGGTGACTGGTGCGGTCAACATTATAGCACTACGCCACATTGACTCCCTTTGGCAGAGTAAGTAGGAATTTTTCTTTGGCATCTCAGATAGGCATCTAATTGAAATTTTTTTTAAAGAGTTTGTATGTATGTATATGTGTATATATACACACACACACACACAAGCACATACAAATATAAATATATTTATCGGGTAAAAGTTACATCTGTGATTTGTGCAATTTCTGGGAAATGATGCGGAGGTCGATCGCCATGAAGATGATACAAGACATTAAACAGGCATTGGCTATGAAAGCACATAGGGCTGATGGGTTTGCTAGAGAAAGAAGGACCTTCAGGCACGCTATGAAGAGAGCGACATTCTGTAAAAGATCTGCTGATTGATGAGGAAAGTGACATGAAATGACAGCAGTCATATCACAGCCTCTGGAAGTGAAGGCAAGAAATTATCCTCTATTTTCTTGAGATATCAATATTGTAATGAACAATTTTTTTTTTCAGGCTTTCAAGCCATGTCTAACCAGATACGTGCCCGACCTTCTACTGCCCAAGCTCAGATGAGGCCAACAACTGTCAACTCACGTCCAATCACTGGTCAGCCCATTGCTGCGGCAGCTTCCAGGGGTGTGGTGATACCTGGGATGACTCACCCACAGAGCGCTGCTGTGATAGCTCAAGCGGGGGCTCGTCCGGCTGCTTATCCAGCTGGTCCTCGACAAATGCCTGGGCAGCCTGGTCGTCCACTGCCACAGGTAAGCCCCATCTGTGACTGATTTTTAAGTTTTGTTTTAAATTTTTGGGGAGTTCCGGATAGGCGGGCTTATTGTCTTTATTTAGTCTTAGCAAATTTTGCTTCTGAAGTAGTTAACCCTACCAGACCTAAGGCCCCGAACCTAACTGTCCCTATAACCTGAGCTCCTGGGCATTACCACGAAAAAACCAACATGATATACAAAAATATTAGTTACATGCAAAAGAGTGGCTAGAATATTCCACCTTTGTGTGCGAATTCACTCGTCAGAATCAACTTTTTTTCACAAAGTGAACACCAGATGTTGCCGTTTGATGGACACACCCCTTCCTCCTACTATCCATCTATTTCAAGGTTGATAATTTTCAAGATTTTTCTTATTATTCGCGCTCTCACTGACAGTGTCACTTCAAGAACCTATTCTTTATGAAATTATCACAGATAATGAATATATATATGTATGTATGTATGTATATATATATATATATATATATATATATATATATTATATATATATATATATATATATATATATCACAGAGTCTGAATAAACCAAAGTATTGATCACCTGTTGGACTGTGAAACGCCTAGAACTTGGTTCATCAGCCGCTCGCTTCATTCTGAATTTTCCGAATTTTTTCACATTAAAACACACAAAATTGATTCACACACACGGGGAAGCCATTTGCAATGTCTAACAAAGCGGACTGATGACGATTGGTTGGTTATTTTTTAGTCAGTGACACATCTTTCTCACTCACTATGCAAATAGCCGAAAATTAGGGCCAGCGGTATAGAGAACAGTTATGAAATTCCCGGAAAACTGGGCGAGTGGTCTGGTAGGGTTAACTTTTGCATATTCCTTTATATGGGGGACTGAAAGAATATACTTTTGTCAACCATCTACTGAGTTAGGTGTATGGCACAGCACTGAGCTGTGGATTTCATTTAGAATGCTTTTCAGCTGTGCCTAGCATGGTTTATGTTTTTGAACTGCTGATTCAGAAAATAGCTAGTGGTCTGTTGTCAGAGAACTTGTAGCGCCTTATACAATTAGTTGTATGTGTAATTACTGGTCTGGGGTAACTGCTGCTTCTATCGGCGATAAACTCCATTTCTAGTGTTGGGCTGTTTGCGTTGACAGTTCTGACCACTGCCTTATGCATTTAATATGCATGTATTCTGTTGGATTTGCTAAAATTGCAGTCTGTATCCAATCTTTCACAGGCGACAGAGATGGACATTCTGTACATTTTTAGTTGGCACAGGAACGGAGCAACTGTGGGCCGAAGTTGGAACTGTGATTACCAAGATTAGTATGAGAGGCCATATTTTGCAACTGAATTGGGTTTGAGATGTCTGTAGTAGGTATTTGTTTATTGAACAGGTAGTATGTGAAGCTCAGTAGGTAAAGCCATTTGATAATAGGATAGTGTACATAGACGTGCTGATGTATGTATGCACATTTATATGAAATGGGGAAATACATCCGTAGTCAGGATAAGAACAAGTACTTTGAAAATGTATGATTCCATGTATGGTTGTGCAGTACAACAATATCTGTGCTTATTTTGTCTGCACTACAACAACATCTGTGCTTAATTTTTCTTTAGCCCCAGCAGTCTGTGGTGATCCCAGGACAGGACCCCCTGACTGCCAGTATGCTGGCCGCAGCTCCGCCACAAGAGCAGAAGCAGATGCTGGGGGAGAGGCTGTTCCCGCTGATCCAGCGTATGTATGCAGAGCTGGCCGGCAAGATCACCGGCATGCTGCTGGAGATAGACAACTCGGAACTGCTGCACATGCTAGAGTCTCACGAGTCCCTCAAGCTGAAGGTAAGGGTTCAAGTCATGATTTACAGGTTGATTACTAAAATGTGAGTCCGATTCTGACTACAAAAGTATAAAGTGACAGATCCATGTGATTGGTGCGCTTGCACAGTGGGGACATCCTATCTCCCCTTGTGGGTTGCAGCATCCCACTTTGGACGACAAAGACCTACTGCCCCATAACAAGTATGTTATTAGAGTGCGTCTGCATAAGAGGCGAGCTACCAACAGTCTGCATAGAAATCAACCAGATAAGTAAAATGGATAAGCTCATAAAGCTCGAGTTCCAGAAGCAGAACTTTCCACAAGAGTTCACAGGCGATGAAGAAGTAGAGGGAATTCAGTTAGTGGGAATCCTGATAGTCATATTCCTACCCACTTCTCCGTGTTGAGCAAATGTCCTAGACAGTAAAGGCAACCAACATGATATGACCACGTCAGTCCAATCATGTGTGAGTTTAGCGTCATATGTCCGATGCATCTCCCCCCCCCCCTCCCCAAAGGATATGTGGTCAGCATTCTAATAGAGAAAAGGCATATGGATCTAAAGATAAACAAAATTATCGTATTGTCGGCATGGCTAAGCGGAATAATTGGTTTGGTTAAAGTGGAAAGTAAGAAGAATTGATGTAGTCTAAGCATTCAAACCAGATGACACGGTATAAACATTCAAAACAGATGACACGGTATAAACATTCAAAACAGATGACATGGTACAAACATTCAAAACAGATGACACGGTATAAACATTCAAAACAGATGACACGGTATAAACATTCAAAACAGATGACACGGTATAAACATTCAAAACACATGACACGGTATAAACATTCAAAACACATGACACGGTATAAACATTCAAAACAGATGACATGGTACAAACATTCAAAACAGATGACAACGGTATAAACATTCAAAACAGATGACACTGTATAAACATTCAAAACATGACACAGTATAAACATTCAAAACAAATGCCGCGGTATAAGCATTCAAAACAGATGACACGGTATAAACATTCAAAATATAACATGGTATAAACATTCAAAACAGATGACACAGTATAAACATTCAAAACAGATGACACGGTATAAACATTCAAAACAGGGGGAACAGTTAATTTAAGTATTATGTTTTCCTAGTGTGGATTTTGGGGCCCCATTCTAGGGGTTGGGAAAAAAAAAAAAGAAACACAGACTCCCTAAAAAGCATCTCAATTAGGAAAGCGTCCTTCGAAGTTGGAGTGCATCTGCTCAAGAAACGAGGAGCCAAAAGTCTGCATATAGATAAGCCAGATCTGTAAAATGGAAGTGCACACAAACCTCAAGTTCTGGAACACAAGACCAAAGCCAGGAAATAGAAGACAAACCAGAACTCTCTGCTACAGCTGGTGAACGCTAAGAAGAAGAAGAAGCAGAAAAGAAAAAGTGTTTAAAAGTATTGTTTGGTATTAGTGTTTACATTGAGCAGCAGAGGTGCTGAACCAGACGTTGTGGTGCACCAGGAGCAGGGCTCTTGCTGGTCTAGACCTGCCTCTACCTCTCCGCAGTCATCCTAGGAATACTTCCCAGGCCAGCGTAGATAGCATTGAAATTTCCTTTGAAATCAAACTGCATCTGCTTGAGAAGCAAGGAATGAATGGTCTATACACAGACAAGCCAGATGTGTCAAATGGATGTGTACGAAACTTAGTCCTGGAATAAAAGCAAGGACAGTCGTGACTTTTACAGCTGATCATCATCATCAAAACCACGTCTGCCATTAAGTGACGTGGGGAGGAATAATTTGGGAGCCAGTGCACACTGGCTATTGTCATGCTGTGAAGGTATAGAATGTTTTTAATGTTGTCAATCCATGTTTTCCGCAGCTGTCTCATTGCTCTTGTAGCTGATCTTCTGAGATTGAGTGATAGTGATGTTATTTTTCTCACTCTCTTTTCTCCACATTTTTTAAATCTTTGATGTATCCAGAGATTCATCTTAAGACTGTTTGCATGTGACCATCTGTAACTGATTGTGTTTCTGGCCACCAGGTGGAAGAAGCCGTTGCAGTGCTTCAGGCTCACCAGGCTAAGGAACAGGCAGCTGTCAAAAAAGAGTAGACAAACACAGCAAACAGCAGAAAAGGAGAATACCAGACACTAGTGGAGACAGCCCATCAGGAGTCGTGACATGGCATTTAATTTGATCTCTGGACTATTCTTTGTTAGCTCCATTTCTCACCTGTAGACTTCATTGTCTTTGTATATTCATATTTTCTTAGTTTTTAATCATACTTAGATTTGTTGGGTGTGTATTTTGTTCCCCTTTAGTTTAATGACATATATTCAGACTTTTTATCCTGGGACAGTGAGTTTAGTGTTAAGGTAATTTTGTATGGTTGTTTTTGTAATTTATTGTGGCGGAAGTAAGCACATTTTTTTTTTTTTTAAATCGCTAATAGAAATGTTCACTGTTTTGGCATAGTTATTTTCTTGGACTTCTTGTTATGGTCAGTTTGTGTCTTTACTGTCATAGTTTGCAAAGTCAGCATGCAAATGGTCGTTGCGGTTTCATATTTATGTACAAGCCAAATAAGCTCTCTACATTTGGTATATATTTGTCATGTTTGTAAATGTTCATTATTTTCAATGATAGGATAAAAAGTAATTATATAACAGTTGGGTGTTACAGTAGTTTGAAGCTCTTAACATTCAAGATCAGAGGTTCGGTGGTTGGTTTAACATTTCTGTCCTCGCTCCCGTACTTTACAAATGTTTAAAAAATCTGGTGCCTGTATTGTGAGGCTGCATCAGCCCCGAGACTGTCGTTGCTGAGGATTTAGGTTTAGACCATCAGTCTTCTGAGTGTAGGAAATATTCTGGAAAGTAAAGGCAGCTGGTGTGATATTGACTTTTTCTTTGTTTCTTCACTTCCTCATTTGTGGCTTCAAGTGTCGAGGGAGATACCAGCTTCTGCTTCTTACTCTTCTGGCCGCCTTGACCACAGACACATCATGCTGTTGGTAAAGTTTCTCTGATGTTGTCTTTCCACCTTGTTCTTGGTCTACCTCAAGTTCTACATTCCTCTCCTCTTTTAGTGTCTACTTTGTATGGCACGGCGTCACAAGGCCTTCTGAGTGGGCGAACCATTTGATTTGCTGCCTTTTTATGTATGTTAGCATTGGTGTGGTGCAATTTGTTTCTCTTTTACCTGTGACTTGTGATATTTACCAAATTACCTACCTATTGAGTGCAGATTGGTCTATAGAATATTGGAACTGGTAGCAAATGCCTTGAGATGAAAGCATGTCGTTCAGTTTTGTCTTATAGCTTTTGCCCTGGGAACTCTTGAAAAATTTTTTTTTAAGTCATGACCCCGATAGATTCCTGAAAAACATGTAAACGAAAAAAGATACATTTTGTTTACACAGGTCACTAATAAATTTGTTCAAAATGCATTTATTGACATTTTAAATTTTACTTTGTAAATGTTTAAAGATTTGTAAAAGAAGTAATCAGTAGATATGAATGGGGGTGAAGCATTAAATGGAATACACCAGAGAAGTGTTGGTGTTTTGGCTGCTCAGCAGGAAAGGGTTAATAATAGCCTTCTCGGTGATCATTCAGATAGCCTCAGTGAATAAAATTAGCGAGCATTCAGATAGCCTCTGTGAATAAAAAAAAATAGTGTGATGTCTATCTACATTATATGAAGGTTGGTTGCAGTATACCCATTGCAGTCTTTGGGACTGTTATGTAGTGAGATTCCAGTGTCTTCCACAGTGTAACTCTCGTACTGTCCTACAACTGCCAGAATGCAGATGTCACAGCCTAGCTGTGAACCACAACACACAATGATGACCACACTTTGGGAAGGGGAGCATTCTCATGTGAAAATTAAACTTGGTAAATGGGTCAAAATATGAAACGGGTATAAATATTACATTGTGGGATCCATGGCTAGAGGAGGAAAAACTGTTATTAACGAGTTTAAAAAAATATGTTTACAATTGTCTTGAAACGAAACATTGATAAAGATAAAGGACCCTTTAAGACGCTTTCAGGCATATTGGGCATAACTGCTAGACCTATATTTTATAGACCACACAGCACTTGGTGGGTGATGTGGTCAGCATCACGCTGGCTGCCTTTACTTCCCAGGTCTTTACCTGGCACCCATTTTTGACTGGGTAGAGCAGAGAACCAAGATCATTTTTGGAAATAGTTTGTATATAAAATTACTTATACTAAATAAATGTCTGTTAACTGTACAAGAACAGGCAACAGTAAAATCGAAGTAGCGTGTTTGTTGTTGTTATCCCTGTTTTTATGTTCGCTATCTGTGATCTTTTGTCACTGATTTTCACTGATTTTCTCCTATGACTTTAGTCAGCGTGGGAGGCGTGGTCTGTGATTTGTTAAACCATGTTCATAGTTCGCACTATGAAGAAGCTGATCTGTCGTGAAATAAAACTGATATTTTGTATATTGTCTGTTTTCTTCTTTGTGTGTGTGCAGTTGCTGGGGTGGGTGGTATTTTCTACCACATGCAAGTTGGAGAGTTGTTTTCTCAACTGTTCTGAGTCATTATATAACTTGATGCTGGGTTGTTTGTGAATGGGGATATAGGTGGGCCCCTTCCCTGCCCCAAACCACCACCAATTTTGAAAGCAAAAAAGTGTGGATTTCTTCTTCTTCTTCTTCTTCGCGTTCACCAGCTGTACATTCTGGCGGAAAGTTCTGGTTGCTCGTCCACTACTGAACTGCAGTCCTGCTCCAGAACCTGAGTGTTGCGTGTGCATCAGTTTTACAGATCTCATTCTCTGGAATACAGACTGTTGGTTCCTTGCCTCTCCGGCAGATGCACTCCGACTTCAAAGGAAGCTCCCCAATTTGTCGACTCTTACGACATGCTTTTGGGGAGGCAGTGGGTCTATTCTTGTTTTCCCCTACAATGGGGCCCCGGATCCCACACGGGCTAAGTGTGGATTTGAAACGATGAAAGCAAAGGGAAGAATTTGTTCCTGAGAAGATCAGAGCAAAGGGAAGAAGTGTGCACTTGAGAAGATCAAAGGAAAGAAGTGTGTACTTGAGAAGATCAAAGCAAAAGGAAGAAATGTGCACTTGAGAAGATCAAAGCAAAGGGAAGAATTTGTTCCTGAGAAGATCAGAGCAAAAGGGAAGAAGTGTGCACTTGAGAAGATCAAAGCAAAAGGAAGATGTGTGTACTTGAGAAGATCAAAGCAAAGGGAAGAAGTGTGTACTTGAGAAGATCAACCCCGTGCAGCAGCCTCCCGTGTCGCTGTGTTGATGCCAAAAAAATTGAAAGCAGTTGTAAGAGTGCCTGTGACCTCTTCCCTTGCTGGAGCTCGCCATAAAATACTCTTTGTGTGGCGAAAGTCTGGCAAGTGGGCTAGGTGACCAACCCAACGCAGCTGATAATTCTTACATATTGTGTGGATGCTGGACAGGTTTGCTCTATCTATAACCACGGTATCTGAGATGTTATCTTGCTATTTGATTTTGAGCAGCTTTCTGAGACAAGCTATATGAATACTGGATGTGACGATTGACTTACACTGCATCATCAGTGCGACTGTGACAGCTGTCGTCTTGCTTAATTAAATTAATTAGGTTCTGTAATAGGGACCGAGTTAACTATAAACCGACGGCGACGATTTAGACCGTACTTTTCGACAATTTAGGCTTTTATTTTGTTTTTTGTTCTTTGCCTATGTATTGCTTGGGTTTTTGTTTAGCTTAGCTGGGTTTTTCAAAAAAGTCCCATTGGCAGCCCTGGCTGCTGTTGTGGCGGCCACTTCTGCTTCTGCCCATTTGGAAACTGGAAGCAATTTGACGATTTTTCACCACGACTTTCCAGTCATCTTGCCTACAGATTACTTACTGTATGTGGTCGTTTAAAATCCAGTGAACTTTAGTGTATTGTGTATTAAGAAATGAATAAAAGATTTTGTAAATTTTTGTTAGAATATTCTACTTTGTGTTAAGTTAATATTCCGACGATCGAAACAAACGGGAAAAACTAAAAACTAGATGCTGGACACACAAAGAAGGACTTCCCTGAAAATCATCAGTATGTCATATACGTTTACGGACGATGCTTTGTGACTGTATTTCTTTAAGGTTGAAACTGACAATAAAACAATAAACTGACTATTTCATCTTTATTTTCAAAGTTGTCCTTACTGTATTATTATGTATATTTAGTTGACAAGATGCCATAGGGCAGTGCTGTAACGGTTATGCCTGAATTGAAAATCAAATATTTAGAACTACGCATTTCGTATTTTTCTTCGATAGAAACATTACAGACCACCCACCCACAGGAATGATCATGACTGTGTACTACAAAAAGATTCACTTAAGGTCTTAATCTAATGTGCCATTTTTTTAACGAGACAATACATGACACTGGACACTGATCAACCTCGTGAAAAACGTAGTTGGTGGACTCAAAAAGTAAATTGTAATGGACCTTAAGTAAATAGACCTAAAGAAACTTGGGGTACCTAGTGTAGTTTTCTTGAAGAATGTTTAGAATGTCATGGACAAACAAAAAAAAAAACAGTTGCTGAAGTTTTAAGTGGTATGCAAGTTGTAACAAGATCACTCATAAAAACGAAACTGAAAGAAATAAAATTTTTGTGATTTAAGATTTATTGACGATATCAACAAAATCTGTGGAATAGTGAAATTATCTTTGTCAAAATATGCTGATTAAGAGACACAGAAAGACAGCAAAAGATGTATGTGGAAAACTTAAAACAATTATTTATGGTCAATGGCTATCCGAAGCACACAGTGTACACACAATTTCAGTTTTATTAACTCTTTGAGTCCCAAAGGGTTTAGCATTCCAGGTCCAAGGGGTAGTAAACAGAGACGTCTTGCGTTTACTGGGTTTCTAGGTAGGAACCTTTGAACGTATGATGTGCTCCTTGGAACTCAAAGAGTTAAGATAAATATTCATTGTACAGAATCTGTCATAATCACAGCCCAAATATGTTAACACAGCAATTTTTCAAATAACTGTTTGCATATTATGTAGGCCTATAGTAAAAAAAAATGATTGAACAATATATAAAATCATCATCATCATCATGTGCCCTGCCAACTGGCGTAGGCGCTCATACGTAAAGTTCAATGTTTGTTCTTTCTTATTTCTTATATAGAGCAGTCCTGTTCCAGTACCTGATCGTTGTAGTTACTCTGGCCATCCAAGGTATTTGTAACATTCTCAGAAACCACATCCATAAAATAGCTAAAATATACTCCAAAAAACTCAATGAACACTTTATATCTGATTTATAAGCATGAGAGTTGAACAGGATATTTTTGTGGAAACTGCTATTACCACTGCTATGCCTATGTTTCATTGGTAATCATATCTGTTTGTGTACTGTGCATAATTTCTTTTATAAATGTTCTGCTCTTGCAGTGATAATGCTAAATTATCTTGGTCTTTTTCTGCCCCTCCTCCCCTCTGACTTTCCTACAATTATGAAATACTCCAGTTTTTCCCGTTCTCTTGGCATGTTCCAAGAATGTTAGATTATTGGTAATAGTTAGCAATATAAATATAATTAAAAATATCTGAAGTGTTGAACCATTCCCAGAATCCTTTCTTCTTATTCTTCGCATTCACCAGCTGTAAACTCTGGCGGAAAGTTCTGGTTGTTCCTCCACTTCTGGACTGCAGTCCTGTTCCAGTACCTAGTCTACATGTCTTGTTTTACAGATCTGATTTGTATATTCTGTTTTCCTTGCCTCTCAGGCAGATGCACTCTGACTTTGAAGGAAGCTCCCAGTTAGTCGACTCTTACAACATGCTTTTGGGTAGGCAGTGGGTCTGTTCTTGTTTTCCCTATAGTCTATTCTTGTTTTCCCTATAGTCTATTCTTGTTTTCCCTATAGTCTATTCTTGTTTTCCCTATAGTCTATTCTTGTTTTCCCTATAGTCTATTCTTGTTTTCCCTATAGTCTATTCTTGTTTTCCCTATAGTCTATTCTTGTTTTCCCTATAGTCTATTCTTATTTTCCCTATAGTCTGTTCTTGTTTTCCCTATAGTCTATTCCTGTTTTCCCTATAGTCTATTCCTGTTTTCCCTATAGTCTGTTCTTGTTTTCCCTATAGTCTATTCTTGTTTTCCCTGTAGTCTATTCTTGTTTCCCTATAGTCTATTCTTGTTTTCCCTATATTTTATTCTTGTTTTCCCTAAAAAAGGGCCCTGAAACTCACATGGGGACCAGATTCCTTTAACATCCTGTTTCTCTAAGAGCATTAATAGTGTTGGCCTGGTCCAGAGCCAGCCATCTGTACCTAAGGCAGAACATTATGTTTCAATTGTTAATTTCATTTTATATTTCAGATTAATTATCTGTTCAGACTTGTAAAATTATTGTAAATTTTTAAAAATTTTTTATTTAAACATTGATCTGTTGTTACTTTTTAGATTGATCTGAACACTGCTCGGACACTCCCTACCCATGGAACATCGCCGAGAAAGAATTCGATGTCTCCAGCAATTGGGACTTTCTGAGTTTGCATCCGAAGGTTTTTATTTCACTGATATTTGTATTGATTTAGATATGGGATCAAGAATAGTTAACAGTATATTGCCTCCCCCCCTTTCCCTCCTGGAGCATAGGCCATTGACCAGCTTATTCAGAGCCATCCTATCCTTTGCTAGCGCACGAAGCAGACCCCTAGTGTCCTCCCAGTCCTATTGAATTAAACTCTCCCTTGCTTTTCCTTCTCCCTCTTCTGCCTCTTTTGTCCCCTTCACTTAGTGGAGCGTAGGCACTCAACCACTTCATGCCAAGATAATTCTATCCTTGCCTATCTCATGCAGCTCCCCCATCTCCTGCCCCATTTGTCTAATTTCATCCTTTAATTCTCTTCTACCCGCTTTAAAAAAAAACTATCTTATTTCCATGTCCCTTATGGTCAGTGTAAAGACATTTTGCTATTGTTTTCAGGTTTTTCTCAGTATGTGTCCTATCCAACACCAGTGCCTTTTTCCTCATCTCTTGATTCATTGAAATTTGTTTTCTTTTCTCCCAAAGTTCTAATTAGTGACTCTGTCATACAATGCTGGACTTTTTTTTTTTTTAAAAAATAACCTTCGCTGATATATTTACGCAGCCTTAAATGGGTACCAATTAATGTCCTGGAAAGTAAAGGCGGCCAGTTGATATTTACCACATCACCCACCGAGTACTGATTGGTCTATAAAATAGAAGTCTATCCCTGTATGCCTAATGCGCCTAAAGGCATGGAAAAGGGTCTTTTACTTTACCAATAAGATGAAAAGTTGAAGGGATTGTCCTTACTGAACTCGGTTTTGTCCCAGAGGGCTCAGTCTCTCTTTGCAGACAGGCTGGCTGGCTGTCTGGTGAGAGCATCACACAGCAGAAATTTCCTAGCTCTGCCGCAGGTATCCTCATGGATCTCAAAGATTTCCACCTTTGAATTGCAGTGATGCCAAATCAACAGTTTTCACCTACACACTGGACATTGCAGACTCAGCAAACACTCATATATATTAAGTATGAGTATATGATATCACAACATCTAGTTTCAGAATGGAGGTGGAGGCAGTCACTGCTGCCTTCTGCTAGCTTGAGTACCAACTGTATAAACACATATGGTAATTGTAATTGACTCACAGAGCATGTGAGAAAGGTGATAAAGCCACTCACAGAGAAAGGTGGATAAAGCCATGCTCTGTGCAGTGGGGCAAGCATCACTTTAGAGGTCCCAGGTAGTTAGCGTCCTTTGGATATTTTGTCCACATATGCCAGTGTTTTGAGAAATGAACAGGCAGATATACTGGCTGGTTCTGCAGCACTTGGTTGTTAATTGATATAAGAAGCTAGATTACCATTAAATCATCGTTAACTGGTACCTTATTGATGACATCAGATGCAAAATTGAAATACTGATATTTTTCCTCTGAAGTGTAGCCATCTCCTTTACTTTCTCTTCTTGTGGATTCCAGGACCCCTCTTTGGGGAAAAAGAGGGTAGACCACACTGCCCCATAACAAGCATGTTGTAAAGATTACTTCTTTTGCTGTTAACTATAACACAACATGACACCCATCCTTATAAGGATGAACACAAAAGAAAAAGAATTTCCCTTATGCACCGCCTTTCCTTTAAAAAAAAAAAGAAGACATTCATTTAAGATCATTACATCAGCTTGACACAACATAACTCTGTTGTGTCATTTATATTTCAGTTTGGGCTTACAGTCAGTGTCTCCACAATGTTCTATACTTGTTAAGCTCTTCTGATTTTGTGTAGGGAATCCAGATTTAATTTCTCAGTTATTTAAAATCGCCTGTGTGTTACCTGGAGCTATCTTCTTCTTCTTCTTCACTTCCTCTTTTACCACTGTGGGTGTCGAGGGAGATATAAGGTTCTATTTCTAGCTCTTCTGGCTGCCTTGACCATAGGCACATCGTGCTGTTGTAGAGTTTCTCTGATGTTATCCTTCCATCTTGTTCTTGGTCTAACCCGTGCTCTACGTCATTCTTCTACCTGGAGCTATTAAGGAAGAAAAGGATATAAACGCCCTTAGATACCATGCATGTCCCAAGAGGTGTCTAAGAAATGTTGGCATAGATTGGCTACCTCATTCCAGATACAGATTTAGCTGGTACATTTGATCATTTATGAACACCTCTACAAAGGGCTTGGTTTGAGCTGTTTGCGGCTGTATATTTTATGAGGAAATAAAAGGCAGAAGATTGCGGATCACTGATTTAAAAATCGACATCATAGCACAATGGGCATACCCACAGGTGCTTTGTCTCCCGCAGTAAATGCCTTATGGTGTATGTAGATGCTAACTTTTCCGGAAGCACACTGATTATAAACTCGTTGTTCTCTTCCTCTCATACGTCCATCCTTGCTTTATCCACATCTAATTCTTCGTTCACACATTCTTACACATGTCATGTAACCTCGTTTCTTCTGTGAGCATTCGTTCATAAATGGTCTTTAGAATGTCTCCTCCATACGAATGTTTCTGTAGCTATCCCTTTTGTAGCCAGAAAATCCGCTCTTTCATTTCCTGACACTCCTGCATATGCCGGATGATATATCCACATGAGTTTCTATAATGTTGACGGGCTGATACTTGGTACCCGCTCATGCCACATTTGTCCATTTTGAACCTTCTACACACGGACTGAGAATCAGACACAGTAATTCCTCTGGTAACTTTCTTTTCTGCTACCAAACCTCAGAGCTGCAGTGATTGCCTCCACCTCCTCCTCACACTTGAAGTTGTAAATAAAAAAGCTCTATCAAGTTCTGTCATGATCTTTCCCTTCACTCTTGCTGAAAATCCCGGGCCAGATGTTACACCCCGATGAACAGGACCATTGATGTACACTGCTGCATCATCTAGGCTAGCTTTTCCATCTAGGCAACATAAGATGACCCTGAACTTACTGTTTCTTTGACCATTTTTCTGAATGTTTATTTCTCTCACAGAGGACATAAAGAAAGCTTACAAGACTGCAGCATTTAAATACCATCCTGATAAGGTAAGAGAAGTCTTTTGTATCTTTCTTTCCACATAGTTACATCCTATCTTTCCACATAGTTACATCCTTACTTTCCACATAGTTACATGGTTATTTTCCACATAGTTACATCATTACTTTCCACACAGTTACATCCTTACATTCCACATAGTTGTATCCTTACTTTTCACATAGTTACATCCTTACTTTCCACATAGTTACATGGTTACTTTCCACAAAGTTACATCCTTACTTTCCACAGTTACATCCTTACTTTCCACATAGTTACATCATTACTTTCCACACAGTTACATCCTTACATTCCACATAGTTACATTGTTACTTTTCACACAGTTACATCCTTACTTTCCACATAGTTACATGGTTACTTATCACATAGTTACATTCTTACTTTCCACATATGAAATCATATACTTGTATCTTCCTTCAACAGAATCATGGCGAGGACACAACAACAAAATTTCAGCAGATTTCTGCTGCATACAGATTCTTAATGGAGGGTAAGGATGTTGTTGCATGGATTCTATACTTTTTTCTCCTGTCATTTAGATGGTATTATTTTGCTTGTCCTGTAACTTAATTGTAACTCTTATTTCTCCTATGTCTTAGTTGTTGTAACTTTTATTTTTCTTTATCTTAGTTGTAACTTTTTGTGTGTGTTTCTCCTGCAACTCAGTTGTAACGGTTCTAAACATCAGGGTTTATCTGGGTAAAGATTTGACATTGCAGCAATCAGGACAAGCTCTTATTAGCTCTGTATCTGACATTGCAGCAATCAGGACGAGCTCATATTAGCTCCGTATCTGACATTAAAGCAATCAGGATGAGCTCACATTAGCTCTGTATCTAACATTACAGCAATCAAGACAAGCTCATATTAGCTCCGTATCTGACATTACAGCAATCAGGACTAGCTCACATTAGCTCCACATCTGACATGACAGCAATCAGGATGAGCTCACATTAGCTCTGTATCTAACATTACAGCAATCAAGACAAGCTCATATTAGCTCTGTATCTGACATAACAGCAATCAGGATGAGCTCATATTAGCTCCATATCTGACATGACAGCAATCAAGACAAGCTCTTATTAGCTCCATATCTGACATGACAGCAATCAAGCTCATATTAGCTCCATATCTAACATGACAGCAATCAGGACGAGCTCACATTCGCTCTGTATCTGAGATTGCAGACATCAAGACTAGCTCATATTCGCTCTGTTTCCCTTCTTAACCGCCAGAGTCCACACTGATGATACCTCTTGTCATCTGGTTAACTACTGATCCTGCCTTTTCCCTGAGCCTCGAGTGGCGGCCAGAGCTAATATTGCCCCGCTTCAAAATTATCTCCAGGTCGGGTTTTCAGTATCTTCCTTTTTACTTGTTGCCTCCTCCCACAGGTGAGAGGTCACCTCTGCCTTGTGCAGTTGCAGTACACCCTCATGTGGGACCAGTTCAACGAACCTGTCTGCCTGCTTCTTTCCAAACACACCTGAATAGCCTGGGCAAAATATGTGTGTGGCTCTCGTCACCTGCAACCTCTGGATTGTTTTAACCCATTTCATTCAAAGTAAACCTGCCTAATACACAAATAAGAATCCAGGCAAGAGTATGTGTCTAATTTTATACGAAAACGCCGCTGGAACTATGTCGGCCACGCCCTTAGAATGGATAAATCAAGACTTCCTTACCAAGCCCTCATTTGGACACCACAGGGGAAAAGATCTCGTGGAAGACCAAGGGAAACCCTACGTAGAACTATCATTAGGGAAGGCTCGCTCATGGGCCACTCAAAGACCTACAACAGATTGCAACGAACCGCCATGCATGGAGAGTCATGACCTCTGCCCTATGTGCTGCACTCGACACAAGAGGAAAGACTAACTAACTAACTAAAACCTGCCTGCCCCCTCCTGAACATACTTTGCAAATCGGATCCTAGGGCTGTATGTGTGGCTAATATTTTCTCCACCCATCGGAATGTGGCATTTACTGCCTCAACCTCCATTCTCATGCTGGATGTGGTAATATCATATGCCAAGCTATCCTCGGTCATCCTTCTCCCCCATGCTTTTGCATCTTTTTTTGAAGTCAGTAAAGGACCAGTTTCCAAGCCTTGAGGTGTATTGGTCATTGAGACTTATTGAATGCTGTGGTTGCTATCAGGCCAGGTGTCTCTGTTGACTTCCCAGAACATTTTGTGGTGTCTGTTGTTAAGTTGGGGGGCCGCCGCCGTGTAGCGCTAGATGCTCACCTGCAGATCAGAAGGTTTTGGGTTCGGGTCCTGACAGAGTCAGACTTTCTTTAAAAAAAATGGCCTTAGTTCTCAGGTCGACCCAGCCCTGAGTGGGTACCAGGTGCAGACATATGTTAATATATGTAAATATGTGTGTGAATATAGATATATAAATAAATGTACGTAAATATGTTAATATAATCGTGTGTGTAAATATGTTAATGTATGTTAATATGGTAATATATGTATTTAAAGAAGTCACAAACAGTAGATTGCAGCTTATTGTCTGGTATATTTCGCTGTATCCTGTCAGGTGCATACTACAGTAACATTTACATAAATGAAGCAAATAAGTGAATTCTTTATAACTGAAGTACAAATTCAAACAGTCAAACACAACTGTCTGTTTTACCAGGGCAGCCGCAGTGTCTGAATCAATCTTACACTATTCAAACTTACAATAGGGAAACATTACTTTCATATGTAAATATGTTAATATATGTAAATAAGTTAATCTTCATGTATGTCTGCATATTTCAGGTGATTCCTTCCTGCAGCAGATGAGACAAGAAGCCAGGTTTGATGAATTTGTAAGTTGAGCTGCCACAGTTTACATAGATTCAAGTACTTCTCATTTCTTTCCCCTTCTTCTTTTTATTGTCTTTCTGGTGGAAAGTTCTGGTTGTTCATCCCCTTATGAATGTTGATCTTGCTCCAGAACTTGAGTTTTGCATGCACATCCTTTGTACAAGTCCAGCTTATTTGTATGCAGACTGTTGGTTCCTAGCCTCTCAGACAGATGCACCCCGATTTAGAAAGAAACAACCCTAATTAGTCACTTTTTACGGCAAGCTTGTTATAGGTGGGAACATTCTCCTGCCTCTCCCAAATTTGTCCCCACAACCCACGTGTGGATCATGATATCTGTCACCATCATCCTGTTGGGCCGTCATAAAGCACATAGGGGTCATAGTCCGTTATTCCATTCTCTCCTGTGCAATTGTTTTTAGTATCGCAGATGAAATTTCCAGCATATTAAGCCTCAGCATTCATCTTATGACTTCTTTTGGATATCCTTGATTGCTCAGTCCATTTGCTTTTATATACAGCACCTATTTGATGATTGTCTCTTTACGTTTCCGGAGGATTTCTGCAATATTTTGCCATCTTCTTAGTCTTCTATATGTTTTTACCATTGATTAATCTGACATTTATCATTTCTAGGCCTTTCTTGAATTCGTTCTTTTGAATAGTAAAGTAAAAAGTAAAGGACCCTTTCCCACCCCTTTAGGCTTGTTGGGAATATAGGGTTAGACATATGTTTGTATAGACCAATCGGCACTTGGTGGGTGATGTGGTCTGTATCATGCCGGCCACCTTTACTTCCCAGGACTGCACCTGGTACCCACTCAAGGGCTGGGTCGTCCTGGGAGTCATGGTCGTTTTTTTATAAAAGATTCTTTTGAATTTTAGAGGATTGTTGAAACTGCTTCAGTTATGGAAATAGAGGTTAGAGGTACCTTGACCTGGCTGCTGCATGAAGAACATTGAGCACCTATAGGAATGAAGAATGTGCAGTGACGTTGGTTGTGATAACATAACAGTATTATTTATGGCTGTGTTCAGTTACTTGTCGTGGAACAGGTTCCTTTTACACACACTAAAGTGGTGTTATCTTGTTAGAAACCGAGACAACTGTCTTTTGGTGCAAAGAGCAGACAGTGTCCCTGGATACTCAGATACAGACTCGAATTGGCTGGCTAAAGAAAGTGAGCTGCCTGAATATCCCCAGAAAAGGGATAAGGGAATTTAGATGCCTAAACACTTAGACAGAGCAGATTACCCCTCCCGACAATTTCCCTTTCTGGTAATAAAATTAAGCCCCCATCTAGACTATGTATATTGGTAGACAGCACTGACACCATACATACATCTAGAAATAGAAATAAACTTTAACTATGAGTTTAAATCAGTCATAGGAATGTTTATTAAAATTAAAGTAAAATTCAATCATCTATTTACTTTTGAAAATACAATATTCAAACTAAATAGGATGAAAGATAAAAATGATAGTAACATGAAACTGTCGTCGTGAGAGGATCAGTGGGAAATAACATACAACAATTACCACCTGGAGTTCCCCAGAGGATCATCCATTTCAAAGACTGAGGTGGAATGTCGGATCTGTCCCAAGCACCAAGATCTTCCTTAGGGCCCTCCAATCATTAGCTACAACCAGCCTGGCAGTGGTTTGGAAGCTCGTCCTGCCACAAGGAACAAGGAATCTGTCCTCGGCTTTTCAGCAGCTAGGGATGGAAACAATCACAAAAAATATATAGTCCCTGCTGTTTTGCAAAATAAAATATATTCCCAACTCTCCCCTCTCTCTTCATATTGTCAGAAGTGGGATAATAGTCTAGTAGCATTGTCATTTACATAGCTTCCACTTCTGACTACTGTCCAGTCCAGATGAATGTCTTCCATCTTCTGTCCTTCAGGATGATAGTGTAATGCTCCTCATTTTTTCACACTCAGACAGCAATATGCAGTTATAAATGCAACACAAAATCAGACAGAATGTTATAGAATTCTCTCTATAAATATTGAGAATTCTAGATAAAAGGTCTTGTCTTTCCTTCTTACAGATATTCCACTGTGCGGTTATTTTTCTTGTTGTATCCGGCTTTTGCGATGCTAAGAAAAACAGTTTCCCAGTGGGTAGTTTTCTTGGACAGCATGTCCTCAAAATCACAGCATTTAATACTGCTGTGTATAAGTAAAATAATACATTAATAACATCATGAATAATACATCAATACCCTGAAAACAAAATTCAGCACTTCTACAACAAGCAAACATTATGAATTATAGAAGTATGAGCATGAGAAGAACAAAAGAACAATGTCTCCTATGAAATGTTACCATTATCTACACAAACTCTGATAACCAGCCATAGATCATTCATCTACCAGCAATAGAAGATAGATAATTTCCTAAGAGTCTTAGATACAGTAAATAGAAGTCCTCTTAGATACCGAACAATAAGAATCAGGAATAGATCGTAAAGAAATGGTTTCCTGCCCATGTGCAGAAATGGGTCAGTGTAATTGTTCCTCTGTCTGGTACAATTCTAATATTGTACATGAAATGGGGCCCGAAAACTGAAATCACGAGTTAATTAACAGTTACTGTGCTCACCTGGATTTAGATGTAACTATATGGTCATGTTGCTAGGGTTTTTAGGCGGCGGGAAAGATAGTTCTTCCAAAACGGCCCGCTCTAACTCCTGCTTGCTGACCTGGAGTAAAATGGCTGGCAATCTTGTCTCACTGCGGGATTTCCGGTGTTGGCCAGGGTTTTCCCGCTACGTTGCCGAGTTACTAGCCGTATATTTTTATACGTGAAAGCTCAGGGGAATTACAAGTAGGACAATGGAAAATCCCCAAACAGCAACCGTAGGCTATAACCGGGATATCTCTCAATGCGTCTTATGACGAAAATGAAGTCACTGGGCGCATGTAAGAGGGAAAAATAGAAGGGTCACAAAGGGGTGGTATGTCAGCCAAAGTATCTTGTCTACTTGAAGCGGAGTCTCGCGACAAGTTCTCTTCCTCCTGTGTTTCCTGCTTGTCATTCTTTTCTCCTCCTCTTATCTTCCTCCTGTGTTTCCTGCTTGTCATTCTTTTCTCTTCCTCTTATTCTGTCTCCTAAGCTTCCTCTTTCTTTCTCCTCCTACACCTCTTCTTTTTCTTCTTCCTCTCTCATCCCTCTCCCCTCATCTCCTTCTCCTGCTGCTGCTTTTCTCTCTTCTTTCTCTTACTCTATCTAATTGTCCTTTTGAATTAATTTCAGCATTTAAAAAGTTAAAATATTCAATGAGTCACTGATTCTAAATAGATAATGGAAATGTTTATTCTCCTCAATTTTTGCTTCAGTCCATCCTGCGATTCTTGTTTCCATGGATGTTTGAGCGGCCGGATTTTGTTTTCAGACGTAAGTAAGATATATCTCTTGATAATAATGAATTGCCATGCTAATTAAAACTTCTTCTTCTTCTACTTCTTCTCCTCCTCCTTATTCTTCTGCTGCTAGTCGAATTCTGCTTTTCAGCATCAGATTTTGAAGAGGCATATAGTGCAAGCCTAGATATCTGCTTCATTCATAGCTGGCATTAATGACCTCAAGATATTCAGTTTTTTTAAATTACTTTTCTGGTCGATCTGTGACTCTGCTTTCATTATATCTTAAGTTCTCTGTGTAGTGACATTGGTATTCCTGACACATGTCCAAACCATTGGACCTGTTGTCTCTTGATGTTGTTAGCACTAGTTGCATCCACACTTAAATTTATTAATTATAGGTTGAATTAAGAAGCATTTGCTTTTTTTATTTTATTTTTTTTGTTGTTGTTATCTGGCCATTTGTGTTGGTACTGATTCTCTTTCAGTAGGTAATGAAAGCCCTAAATGAAGTTTGTCTCCATAGCCTACTGGTTTTGTACCGCTGACATCTTCTCGTGTTCTCTTCTTACTTACCAGCTACATTTGATTACTTGCCAGAGCAGTTTGTGTGTTTTTGTCCCTTGCCTGTCCACCCACAGCCTGGACCTAGCAAGCTACATTGGATCTGTTGTCTCTTGATGTTGTTATCACTAGTTGCACCCACACTTAAATTTTTTAATTATAGATTGAATTAAGAAGCATTTGCTTTACATCTTCTTGTGTCCTCTTCTTACTTACCAGCTACATTTGATTACTTGCCAGAGCAGTTTGTGTGTTTTTGTCCCTTGCCTGTCCACCCACAGCCTGGACCTAGCAAGCTACATTGGATCTGTTGTCTCTTGATGTTGTTATCACTAGTTGCACCCACACTTAAATTTTTTAATTATAGATTGAATTAAGAAGCATTTGCTTTACATCTTCTTGTGTCCTCTTCTTACTTACCAGCTACATTTGATTACTTGCCAGAGCAGTTTGTGTGTTTTTGTCCCTTGCCTGTCCACCCACAGCCTGGACCTAGCAAGCTACATTGGACCTTCTTCATACACTTCTGGACTTAAGTATTTTCCAGAACTTGGTTTTGCTTGCACATCCATTATACAGATCTGGCTTATTTATATGCAGACTGTTGGTTCCTTGCCTCTCAGGCAGAGGCACTCTAACTTTGAAGGAACCCTCTAATCAGTTGACTCTTATGACATGCTTGTTAGGGATGCAGCAAGCCTGTTCCTAGACCCCCCCCCCCCCCCCCCCCAGGAGAGCTGCATTTGATAAATGTTGGTGCCTTCGTGTGGGTGGCAGAGGTACTGAACCACATGGGGTGATGCCCCTTCGCCCGGGCTAAGACTGGTCAAGGCCTGCCTACACCTCTCTGCAGTCTTCCTAGAAACAGGTTCCCTGCTGGGGGTCTGCCAACTTTGATAGGATCAATGTTTTCTTTGAAGTCGAATAGTTTTCTTCCAAAGGAACAAACATTCTGCACACAAATGAGCCAGATCTGTCAAATATGTGTGCACGCACTCGATTGGGTACCAGGTACCAGTCCTGGGTAGTGATGACGGCTGGCGCTATGCTGGCCGCATCACCCATCAAGTGCCGATTGGTCTATAAAATTTAGCTCTAGCCCTATATGCCTATTACTCCTGAAGGTCTGGAAAACGGTTCTTTTTATTCTGCCCTAAATTACCTTTTATTAGTTATTTTATTTACCCTTTTATCCCTTTCAGAGAATAATCCGTTCTACAACTGCTATGATGACAGCGACGATGATGATGATGATTATGTCTATTTACCACGTAGTACATACACTACCTATGCTCCATCAGGAGCCAGTGAACATTATCAGAGGAATGCTAACTTTTCTCAAACAAGTACACAACATGGCCAGTTTTTTCAAGAAAGAACGGCTAAAGGCAAGGCAGCTAAAAAGAGAAACAAGGAAGCCAAACGCGCCACAAAGTTTGCAGCTGACAAAGGTAAATGGAATTAATCAGTGTCATAATATGTTTTTTTACAACATATTAGCTGTAATAAATTAGTTTTAATAAGTTAGTTATAATATATTAATTACAATATGTTAGTTACACTATATTAGCTGTAATAAATTTAGGTATAGTAAGTTAGTTATAATATATTAGTTACAATATGTTAGTTACACTATATTAGCTGTAATAAATTTAGCTAAAATAAAATAGTTATAATAAGTTAGTTATAATATGTTAGTTACACTATATTAGCTGTAATAAATTTAGCTATAATAAATTAGTTATAATAAATTAGTTATAGTAAGTTAGTTATAATATATTAGTTACAATATGTTAGTTACACTATATTAGCTGTAATAAATTTAGCTATAATAAATTAGTTATAATAAGTTAGTTATAATATATTAGTTATAATATATTAGTTACAATATGTTAGTTACACTATATTAGCTGTAATAAATTTAGCTATATTAAATTAGTTATAATAAGTTAGTTATAATATGTTAGTTACACTATATTAGCTGTAATAAATTGAGCTATATTAAATTAGTTATAAGTTAGTTATAATATGTTAGTAACAGTATATTAACTATAATTGATTGGTTATAATAATTTATAATATATATTAGTAAAGGACTTTTTTATGCCTTTAGACATATAGGGCTAGACCTACATTTTGCAGACCAGTCTGCACCTGATGGGTGATGTGGTCAGCATCACGCCAGCTGCTTTTACTTCCCAGGATTGCACCTGGTACCCATCAAGGCCGTTTCGACCTGGGAGTCAAGGTCATTTATGAAAAAAGTCAACCTCTGTCTGCGCCTGAACCCATGACCTTCCGATTTGCAGGCGGATGTCTAGCCGCTACACCACGGCGACTACCAGTTATAATATGTTGAAGTTTAAAAAAAAAAAAGAGGAAAAGACCCGTTATCTCACCTCCAGGCATAATGAGCAAATACAGCTAGACCTTTATTTTATCGGCCAATCGGCAGTGGGTGAGGGTGGGCAACATCACGCTGGCCGCCTTTACTTCCCAGGTTCTCATGGATATTCATCTTAACCATGTTTGTTGCCCTGACAGAAAAATCTGAGCCAGCGAAAACATCGACCTCGAATAAAGAGTCACAGGCCAGAGCAGACAGGGTCAAATCACCAACGCCAGATTTGTAAGTATCCTACCTGGCATGTCAGAGTTTAAAAGTAATAACAAAAATGAGTTCTCTGTGGCATTTTGAATTTAGTTAGATCTTTTAGTCTCTTTGCCATATTGGATTTTTAGGATTGGAACTGAAAAATTTGACTCTTTTCATCTGCTTGGCATGTTGGGTTTGAATTGTGTTTAATAATTTAAATATTATATATGTGTTTGTGTGTGTGTGTGTGTGTATATATATATATATATATATATATATATATATATATATATATATATATAATATATATATATATATATATATATATATGTATATATGTATATAATAACACACAGAGTGTATTAATCAACACTCATAGAAACAAGTAGAAAGATAGAAGGACACACTAGACCACATAAAAATTGAAAGCTATAGTTACCATAATTATTTATGTAATTGATAATTTAAAGAGTACTACACGAGTTTCTCATTTTGCTGGAAGTTGTTTCATTTTTTCATAAGCTTTGCATTTTTATCCATAATCTGTTGTTTTGCAAATAGTTTGTTTTTTATGTCATGAGCTTGGGTACTAGGTAGGGTCCTGGGAAGTAAAGGTGGCCGGCGTGATGCTGACCACATCACCCACCAAGTGCCGTTTGGTCTATAAAATGTAGGTCTAGCCCTATATACACAATATGCCTGAAGCATGGAAAAGAGGTCCTTTACTTTACTTTGCAATGTGTGTTTTATCAGTCAGTACTTGCATTTATTTCTGTTTTGTTATATGTGCCAATCAGTACCCAGATTTACTTGTGTTATGTGGTCCGGTCAATACCTGAATTTACTTCTGTTATATGTTGTGTGTAGCGGCGTCCGTGGCTAAGGTCGTTGCGAGTCCGACTCGTAAGCCAGCATACCGCAATCGAAACCCAATGCAGGCTGCGGGGATTTTTATCGTGGTATGGGACGTCGCAGGTCGACCCAGCCTAAAATGGGTACCAGGATGGGCTGTCCTGGGAAAGTAAAGACAGCCGGCGTAATGCTGACCACATTACCCACCGAGTGCTGATGGTCTGTAAAAATATGGGACGCTCTGCCCATATGCCCGATGCGCCGAAATGCGTGAAAAGGGAACTTTACTTTTTTTTTACATATGTTGTGTGTGCCGGTCAGTACTGAATTTACTTCTGTTTTATGGTGTGTGCGCCACCCTACAGGTATATTTTGCCACTCTGCAGGTATATTTAGCCACTCTGCAGGTATGTTTAGCCACTCTGTTTGTATATTTAGCCACTCTGCATGTATGTTTAGCCACTCTGTTGGTATGTTTAGCCACTCTGTTGGTATATTTAGCCACTCTGTTGGTATATTTAGCCACTCTGCAGGTATGTTTAGCCACTCTGTTGGTATGTTTAGCCACTCTGTTGGTATGTTTAGCCACTCTGTTGGTATATTTAGCCACTCTGTTGGTATGTTTAGCCACTCTGTTGGTATATTTAGCCACTCTGTTGGTATGTTTATCTACATGTGTCCACAGTTATCCTAAAACAGTGGTACCAAACTGTCAACATAAATAAGTTTGAAATCAAGATAAATCTGCTTCTGATGCAAGAAACCAACAGTCTGCATACAAGTAAGTCTGATCTGAAATGGATATGAATGTAACAATCACTTAAGTCCTGGAACCAGACCAAAATCAAGAAGTTCATGAACAACCAGAACTTTCTGATCGAGTTTACAGATAGAGAATGCGAGGAAGCAGAAAAAGTTTGATGGACTTGTTTATGTTTTTTTTTCGTGTGTGTATATCTGTCTGTCTGTTCTCCCTCTTCTCTGTCTCACTCCCTTTCTCTGTCCATCTGTCTGTCTGTCTGTAGTACACCTCTCACCTTTTTCTGTCTCACCCCTTCTTATCTCTCTCCACCCCGCCCCCTTTCCATCTCCCCCCAATCTCTTTGCCTTCCCCTGCCCCTAATTTCTCTGTCTCTTTCTTAACTCTCTCCCCCTTGTCTTTGATGGTCTATCTTGACTTTGGTATGAATTCCTTCTACGGCAGGTCAGGGAAGCAGCCTACACAAGCTTCACCATCGAGACAGGGACAGGAGAAGTCGCAGACACCAGACAGAAGCAGTACTTCCAGCAATGTCAGTTTTGTCTGTTTGTTGCTCTTATGTACTAGCTCTTACTGTTGTTGCTACTGCTGTTACTGTTAACACTGTGCTGTTGAAACTACTACTTTTATGCAACTACCACCACTGTTGCTGCTACCACAACCACCAGGACTACAGTTGCTACTGCTGTTACTGTTAACACTGTGCTGTTGAAACTACTACTTTTATGCAACTACAACCACTGTTGCTGCTACCACAACCACCAGCACTACAGTTGCTACTGCCACCACCACTACTGCTACCACCATGACCACTACTACTATCACCACCATCAGCACTACTGCTGTAACTACCACCACTACTGCTACAGCAACCACTGCTCCTACTATCCCTACTACTACTGTAGCCGCCACTGCCATGCCTGCTCCTACTATCCCTACTACTACTGTAGCCACCACTGCCATGCCTGCTACTACTATTTCTACTACTTACCACTCCAGACAGTTATAGACTTAAAAATACTCTCGTCTTCTGCTGACTCCATAACCTGAGATCTGCTCTGGCTCCTTATGTATCATCTTGTTATGCCTACCATACATAGCCTCCATACCATAATAACCTCTCTACCATACATAGCCTCTCTACCATACATAGCCTCCATACCATAATAACCTCTCTACCATACATAACCTCCATAACATAATAACCTCTCTGCCATACATAGCCTCCATACCATTATAACCTCTTTACCGTACATAACCTCTCTACTGTACATAACTTCTCTACCTTACATAACCTCTCTACCCTACATAACCTCTCTACCTTACATAACCTCTCTACCCTACATAACCTCTCTACCCTACATAACCTCTCTACCTTACATAACCTCTCTACCTTACATAACCTCTCTACCTTACATAACCTCTCTACCCTACATAACCTCTCTACCTTACATAACCTCTCTACCCTACATAACCTCTCTACCCTACATAACCTCTCTACCCTACATAACCTCTCTACCCTACATAACCTCTCTACCTTACATAACCTCTCTACCCTACATAACCTCTCTACCTTACATAACCTCTCTACCCTACTGGTGTGTGCTAAATTGAGTCAGCACACTACCAAGTGTCTAGCAGGTACTCTTCAGCTTCCTTTCTTAACAAGACAACTCGACGACGATGACACCGTCATACAAGTTTATTTAACAGGATACATGACACAAATGCAGAGACGTAGTTATTGATCACAGCTGACATTCGCACATCATTCATTTGTCCTCACAGCTCGCTATCTCTCAATGTGTAGTGGCCTCTCCTGGACTACTACAGATACCAGTATGGCGGCGCCCCACTCTCTGGACGCGTCGTACAGCTGAACAGGACGACTTCTCCCATTCACTGGACCTTGATATTAATTCAGCATACATCACGGCTGACTGGAGACGGACCTCTCTTGCCGTACTCCGAAACCAGGCACTACTGGTCTTCCCGTCCCCTGGACTTACTTTGCCAGCGGGACCATATTTCCCATACCGCAATCCTGACACTTACTCGGACCTAAATGCCCGATAGTCGTACGGTATTCTAGTCGGTTAGACTCCAATGACCGACAGGACTTCTACCATAAGTCCTCTCATACTTTTGGACATGTACCGCAATCTCGACACTTACTCGGACCTAAATGCCCGATAGTCGTACGGTATGTTTGTCCGTTAGACTCGAGAGATTACCTGGACCCTGACTTGGTCCCTGACTCTCGTTTTCTCTCTCTTCTCGCTCTATCTACTGCCCCCGAGGGGCTTTAGCCCTCAGGCTACAGCTCACTCCCTGGACTGTCTACGCAGCCCAATTTATATATGTCGAATCCGTGTAGGTGGATGGTGATTACACGAGAGGCACGCTTGTGTGGGCGTTCTCGAGGATCACGCTTATGTGGGTGGCTGATGTTACCCGAGAATCACGCTGTCACTTAATTCACACTTTATCTCGTTATCCACGCTTTCAGCCCACCACACAGAATCCTACGCGTCCACTTTCTCTCGTACATGCACGCCTTGCTCATGAATAGACATTTTCACTGGTCTCCTCTTAATTACTCAGCCCTGTTGACACTCTTCCCCCGTGAACTTACAGGAAGTCCAGGCATACCATTGTCCCTTCCCACAATATCTCACTTAACCCAAATCAGCGCGCAACATCATATCCTCCCCCTCTCCCAACTGACAACTAACTGAAATTAAGTTGTCAGTTGTTGAGTTAGAACAAATCCTTGTTGCGTGCTGATTTCACAATTATAATAATCTTTGAACATGTGATATCGTAACATCCAACAACAATGCAGTTAACTAAAGTATCATTGTATATCTCAATACAGCAAACACTTAGCTATTAGTCTAATTTTAACAACTATGTCATGTTTGATACAGTGTAAAGCGGCCTTCATACAGGTAGTGGGCACACTTGAACTCTGTGTAGTGAATTGCCACAGCTGCATGTTCCCCCGTTGCTGTACCTGTCTCTTGCTTAACTTTCTGTAGGCATACATGACCGGATGTAAATGACCTCCAAAGTCGTATGGGAGCACGTCGCTTAGATTGACGTCACACACGTCCCATGCCACATGGAAAGAAAACATTCTATTAGGCAACGTAAAATGGTATACAAGCGAATCATTTTTGTAAATCGCGTAATATTATTGCATAATGCTCTGCCCATTTCGTTATGTTTGGTATGCCTTTTCCTACAAACGCAGACAGCAATTGTTGCAAAATGTGGTATGAATGTTGAGTACCCAGTTTTTAAACATAATTTTTACTTTCTTCTTCATTCTGGAAACTGGAATTTAACAATCTCTACATTTCTAGATACTGGTTTTTTTCACCATTTCCCTATAAAATCCCATTACATTTCAAAGATGGTAAAATAGATATTGCAGTCAATTCAATCAATCTTACATGAGTACACGATGATGATAACAATGAACTTGGTGATTATGGACGATTGTCCCCCTATTGCTCCTCTTATACATTATAATATGCTACCAAGGCTGTGTCACATGAAAGATAACACATCACCTCGACTCGGCGTGAGTCCACAACATTCGCTTTCGGCCTACGGCCCCTCCTAGGGTCACCGATATCCTTCTTATAACTCTCGCGTTGTCACTCAGGACAGATTCTTCTTCTTGGTTACGTGCCCTTCCTTTGGGTCACTGTAACATATACACGATAACTGATGAGACTTGGCGCCAGGCAACAGAGTCTCTCGGCCCACAGCCGATTATCATCACGAGGCACTGCATTATCCTCGTCCTCGTAATTCCGCCACGCTTGACTCTTGTCGAATCTTGTGGCTAATAACATGTTGGGTACTCTCCGCCTTATCCCCACACAATTCGCATAACGTGAGCACTTCGACTAATGCACCAAATTCATTTCCTTGATAAGCTACTAAATGTAATCTGTGTTTTCTATGTTAATAGATTCATCAAAAAACTACACACAACTGTACTTCTTCAATCTTTCAATGTCATAATGTAACTCACTTTCTGGTTTTAAAACAGGTAATTTTGGTTCATACTTTACCCCTCTTCACTTGAGTGGTTTGAACCCTGTCATTTCTTTAGCGACTCACCTCGCTAATTCTTTTGTCTCTTTTTCTGTAATGACCAACTCTGCCATATCTTTTTGATGAGCTTTTTCTGCAGCTCTCTTATCTCTAGTCGCTTCTTCATTTTCTGCTTGTCTTGCAGCTTTTTGTTTTTCTGTTACCTCTTTCATCCTAAATTCTGCAAAGCTTAGGATCTCTTTAGGCTTAAGTTCTAACTCCTCAGCTATGCTGACAAACTCAGCAAAGGACATTTTGACTGTTACTTATGTCAGTGTGATGGACACCAATAAAAGACAGTACACGACGTTACGATAACAGTGCTAATTTTTACGAAAACCAGACAACGAGAAAACAAGCTATGTATGACGGTACTCTTAAGAAAATGGACCGAAAGCACCAAGGATTAACACAACCGATAACAAACCGTACGTACAGGACTATTAACGCTACCTGACGCAGAGATGCCTGACCTACATAACCTCTCTACCCTACATAACCTCTCTACCATACATAACCTCTCTACCCTACATAACCTCTCTACCCTACATAACCTCTCTACCCTACATAACCTCTCTACCCTACATAACCTCTCTACCCTACATAACCTCTCTACCCTACATAACCTCTCTACCTTACATAACCTCTCTACGCTACATAACCTCTCTACCCTACATAACCTCTCTACCTTACATAACCTCTCTACCTTACATAACCTCTCTACCCTACATAACCTCTCTACCTTACATAACCTCTCTACCCTACATAACCTCTCTACCTTACATAACCTCTCTACCTTACATAACTTCTCTACCATACATAACCTCTCTACCTTACATAACCTCTCTACCTTACATAACCTCTCTACCTTACATAACCTCTCTACCTTACATAACCTCTCTACCTTACATAACCTCTCTACCTTACATAACCTCTCTACCTTACATAACCTCTCTACCATACATAACCTCTCTACCTTACATAACCTCTCTACCCTACATAACCTCTCTACCCTACATAACCTCTCTACCGTACATAACCTCTCTACCGTACATAACCTCTCTACCTTACATAACCTCTCTACCTTACATAACCTCTCTACCATACATAACCTCTCTACCCTACATAACCTCTCTACCTTACATAACCTCTCTACCGTACATGACCTCTCTACCGTACATGACCTCTCTACCATACATGACCTCTCTACCGTACATGACCTCTCTACCGTACATGACCTCTCTACCGTACATGACCTCTCTACCATACATAACCTCTCTACCCTACATAACCTCTCTACCCTACATAACCTCTCTACCATAACCTCTCTACCGTACATAACCTCTCTACCGTACATGACCTCTCTACCGTACACCCTTAAAAGACCGCCCTCCCCCTTACAGCCCTCGCTACCGAAAAGGGGACCTCTCTACCTTTAAATAAAACCCCCTTCTCCCTTAAATGAACCTTTTTCCCCTTACATAACCTTTTACATTTAAAAAAACCTTCTACATTAAAAATAACCCCTCTCCCTTTACAAACCTTTTACCCACAAAACCCTCTCTACCCTCCCATAACCCTTTTTCCATACATAACCTCTCCCCAAACTACCCCTTAAAAATGAAAAAAAACCCAACTCAAAACCATACATGAAAAGAAAACCCCTCCCAAATAAAAAACCCCCAAAAAAACCCCCTTTCCTCCCCCCTTTTCCCCCTTTTTAAACCCAAAACCCCTTTTTTGGGTTCTCCCTACAAACCTCTCTACCTACATAACCCCTCTACCAAATAAGTTTCTCTCCCCATACATCCCTTCTACCCCTACAAACCCTTCTCTACCATACATCCCTTCTTACCTTACATAACTTTCTACGC
>CAJHNH020006611.1:0-11376 GCA_905116865.2 Candidula unifasciata | reverse complement strand
CGTGATCTTCTAGCTTGATCACCTGGTCAATTGAGGATCGGTTGGCTCTGAAGCCGGATTGCGTGCTGCTGTATTTTTGGTGTTTTTCCAGGTGGAAGTTAATTCTCTTGGTGACTACAGTCTCCAGTACCTTTCCCATGTGGGAGGTCAGTGATATAGGCCGGTATGAGTCCAGACTCTGCGTGTCCCTGTGAGGTTTCGGTACTGGGATGACTGTAGCGTGTTTCCATTGTTGTGGGACTGTTCCCTCTCTCCAGACATCGACCCCAGCGATCTCAGACAAAGACAAAGCAGAAGCCTTCGGACACTATTTTCAGCACATCAGCTCGAACAGTAGAATAGGAAGGGCAGAACTAGAAAGAAGAAGCCAGGTCAAAGAAGTGCGAGATCTACCCCCTAACGCCGGCAGCGAACCCCACTACCTCGACAAAGACATCACGGTAGACGAAGTCGTCTCTGCGATTCAGGACAAAACAAACACAGCGGCCGGCCCAGACATCCTTAACTATGCCATACTCAAGATGCTGCCGAAAGCAACAGTCACCGCACTAACCAACCTGTTTAACCTAGTGTGGCGAAGTGGCGAAATACCTAAAGTGTGGAAACAGGCGACGGTCGTCCAAATCCTTAAACAAGGCAAGGACCCCCAAAGGATCGACTCATACCGCCCCATCTCACTCACTTCCCACCTGGGAAAGACACTGGAAACGATTGTCAACAACAGAATATCATTTCACATGGTAAAGAACAAACTGTTCAGTGTCACCCAATCGGGCTTTAGAGCCGAAAGATCCACCATGGATCAGATAATCAAACTGGAGGACCACGTGAAAAGAGGGTTCCGACGCGGGAATAAAACATTCGCTGTGTTCCTAGATCTAGCCCAAGCGTACGACCAATGCTGGAGGGAGGCAGCGATAGTTAAACTCCACAGAATCGGCATCACAGGTCGAACTCTCCAGTACGTGAGGAGCTTCCTTCAAGACAGAACATTCTCGGTGGCTGTAAGGAACGAGGAATCTAGACCGCACACACAGGAGAATGGTACCCTTCAGGGGTCGGTTATCTCCCCTTTGATCTTTAACATCCTTGTTAACGACATGAGCAAGGCTATCACGAACTCAGAGGTTGAGATATCGCAGTTCGCAGATGACTGCGCGCTGTGGTGCAGCAACCAAGTATTAACAACCACCCGCGACATGCTACAAAAAGAGATAAACCACATCTCCGACTGGATGAGGAAGTGGGGATTCAGCATCAACACACAAAAATCTGTGATGATGATATTTAACAACAAACACACACGTTGGTACGATCCCCTTGACTGTCGGATCACAATCAGTGGGAGCACAATTGTTAGAAAAACCAGTACCAGATTTCTGGGTATGGTCCTCGACCAACAGCTCAGCTGGCGAGATCACGTGATACAGACAGCAGCACGATGCAAATTACAGTGCAATATGCTCAAAATTATAAAGGGGTCGGGGTGGGGCGCCCATACCAAAACAATGGTAATGTTCTACAAAGCCTTCATCAGGGGGAATATGGACCACGGGTCGATAGTTTACGGCGCAGCGAACCCTAACTCCCTACTCAAGCTAGACAGCATCCAAAGCCAAGCATTAGCCACAATCTTAGGCACAGGAAGAAGCACAAGTAGGGAGGCCATGGAAGTCGCGTTAGGCATCCTCCCCCTGAATCTGAGAAGAAAACAATTGACCTACAATTATTGGATGAGCACAGGCCAGCAACCCGATCACCCAGCTACCCGCGCTCTCCAGCCCAATAGATACCCGTGGGAGAGCAAAACCAAGCCCATCCAGAAATTCAGACGTCCGACAGCATGGATTACCGCCAGGGAGTGTGAAAGAGAGGAGGTAGCCAATGCAATCACTAGCCTCAGGAAACATTCCCCAACCCACCCCCCTTGGGAATTCAAACTCCCCACTACGGACACCAGCCTCTCCAAACTCGTAACAAAAACCACTGAAGCAGACGAAGCGAGGAGGATAGCTGAAGATTACATTAATACTCTGACAGCCGGAGCCCTGGCCATCTATTCAGACGGCTCCAAAAACCAGAACGGGGAGACTGGCGCAGGGATAGTGTGCCCTAGCAGAATGGTCGAGAAATGCTACCGACTCCCAGACGACACAGCGGTATACACAGCGGAGCTGGTGGGCATCCTAAAAGCCATCGAAACAGCGGCAGACAACCCACCAGCAAAGCTCTGCATCTTTACCGACTCCCTCTCCTCAGTTCTGACCCTTAAAGGACTGGGTAGATGCAGCAGACCTGACCTCAAGGAGCAAATCCTCGTATTGTCTACGAAACTCGCCCAGGAAGGATGCCCAGTCCATATCTGCTGGATACCGGCCCACATAGGCATCCCTGGGAACGAGGGGGCAGACAAGGCTGCCAAGAAGGGACTACTAAGCCCCAATGCGATCAATATCGGGCTAGGCAAATTCGAAAGCAAGTCAATCATAAAGAGCTACATCTACAAAGCATGGAAATCTCAGTGGGCACTTAGTAAAAAAGGTAGACACGCATTCGGGATACTGAAAGAACCCAGCCCCAGATCCCAAGTGAAAGATACGACAAAAATCCCGCTCATAAACACACTATGGAGACTAAGGCTGGGTCTCTGGAAGGACAAATCCACCAACCCAATGTGTACCGAATGCCTGGCCTACAACTCTACGGAGCACTACCTGCTAAAATGCGACAAATTTAAGAAAGAAAGAAAAGAGCTGACCAATTACTTTGAAACCAAAACGAAGCCATGACTACCCGGGCCTGCCTGAGAGTTAACGGCCCACCCATAGTTCAAAAAATGATCAAACAGTTTATCAGCAGGACAAGCAGCAAGGACACCTACTTCTAATCCGCCCCGAGCCACCTGCAGAAAACTGCAAACCGACGCCGCCACAACAAACCGACGCCGGACCGGCAAATCCAGCCCCGCCGAGGTCTCTCTCTCATCATAGCAAGCTATCAATTCCACTCTCTCCTTCGACCTTACTTTATTTCCTAAAAGCCTACATTCCACGTAGCACCCTCTAGACCTCCTCTCCGTTTTTCCACTGCATCCTTCTCTTTCCTGCAATTGTATGGATTCATGCTATGCACAGGTCATCTGTGTCATTTTTGTTTGCACAACACACACCACACAAACCTACGGCAACATTTGTTAAAAAACAGACGTACACAAATATCCACAAAGCAAAGCACGCAATACACTACACTGAACACCACGATTTTAAAAAAAAAAAAAAAAAAAAAAAAAAAAAAAAAAAAAAAAAAAAAAAAAAAAAAAAAAGAGAGGCCAAAACAGAAATGCTCGGCCAAAAAAAAAAAAAAAAAAAAAAAAAAAAAAAAAAAAAAAAAAAAAAAAAAAAAACCGCTAACGCACAAGCACATGCCTGATGCGAAAAAATAAAAGCAACAAAAAGATGTTAAGTGGGGTCCCTGAAAAGGGCCGTGTTATTGCGCTCGCAAAGTCTCGGACTTATCGATTTCGTGGTGGTGTGAAAGGTGACAGCCCAGGCACAGTCAGTGATCACGTGCAGGCAAAGCAGCCTAAACCAGGAAATTCGCTCCTATACCAAAAGGCTCCGACCGAAAGAAGACAGGCACACAGTCTAACAGGACACAACCAATCACCAAAAGGACTAAAACCTAACACAGCAAAGAAAACAGGACACAAATATAACCAAGCCCCTGAGGCAGGTTGAAGCTGTCCAAATTTTTTCCTTTTTTTTTCATTTTCAAACGCAAACGCAAACGCATGCGAACCATTCATCCCGCCCCTCATTCAGTGTGGGCGGTGCCAGGCTTTCGGCCATTCTAAAGAAAACTGTAAACGACCACCAGTGTGCGCTTTTTGTTCCGCCTCACACTGGATACGAGAATGCGCGAAGGCGAAATCAGTCACAGACTACAAAACCTATAACGCTGATCGAAAATGCGCAAACTGCGGCGAAAGTCACAGTGCCAAGTACTTAGGCTGCCGACGACGAAAGGAAGAACAAATAGCTTGGAAGGAAGCCATCCTAACCAAAACCTCTCTTAAAGCCGTCAAATTCTTCCGTTCCCAGCATAAGTCGCCCACAGAACTAGCATCCGAAGTTAGAAGGACGCAGAAAACCTTAGAGAATCTTGCGGCAAGTCTACCGGCCAGCCAACCCACCCCAGTCACCCCAAAACCAACAAACGGCGACCTAGGCGGATCGGCTGAGGCGATAGAGAAACTAGAGGAAAAGCTGAACTCAGAATTGAATCAGAGTGCACAAAGAGAAAAACAAATGGCCCAAGAAATTCTAGACTTACGCGGTATGATCGGCAATTTAGTGAGAAGGCAGCAAACCCTCGATGAGGAAATCAAACTCTTAAAGGCAGCGACCCAAAAACACGGTCAAAAATCAACCCGCCGAATACCAAAATGTGCTGACCGAGCCACCTGTCTGCGACCGCCCCAATGAAACCGCTAACAATATCACTGAGGAGACTATAGGATCCATTATCAGCAGGCTGGAGAAGATAGAAGGCAAGCTGCCTGACTCTGACTCCTCGGACTCCAGTACGATAGATAACGAATCCTCATTGTCTGACTCAGAACCCGACTCAGACACAATAGAAACGAGCCAAGAAGCTTAAAAAGAAAAACAGTGTTAGCACAGCGTTTATTTCTTTTAAAAATGGAGAATGCCAATATAAATATTCTGCAGTGGAACTGCAACGGCGTCAGAAGAAACCTCCCAGATATATTCCAACAAACATGGGAGGAGACAACAGTCTATGCCTTGCAGGAAACCAGGCTGAAAGCAGGAGATAGATTCACGCGACCGGGTTTCGCCACATACAGAAACGATAGAAAATCCAATATGAGGAGTGGCGGGGTAGCGACCCTGGTCAGCAACCAAATAAAAGTCATATCTCACACTGGATTTAACACCCAAAATTTGGAAGGATTGCTGATCAGGATCGCCGGCCACAACCACGACCTAACTATCATTAATGTATATAGCCCAGCAGGGAAAATCGAGGCAACAGACCTAAACACAATCAAAAGCCTCCTCACAGAAAACACGTTACTTCTCGGAGACCTGAACGTGCATCATCAAACGTGGGGTGAGCTAACAGCAGACAGAGGAGGCAATAACCTAATGCAGTTTATTGAAGACAACTCTCTAACTGTTCTCAACGACGGCTCCGCCACTAGGATAAGCCCCAGCCTCAAAACGCGAGACACAGCAATAGACCTATCGATAGCCACGGCGAGGCTAGCGGGCTGCCATTGGTCAGTTATGTCCGACAGCAGCAGCGATCACCTGCCAATCAAGATTAGTACGAGAACGCGCCCACAGTTGGTAGAAGAAATTAAGCGTCCATACTTCAACATTAAAAAGGCGAACTGGGCCGCATTTCGCAACGAAATCTCATCCACCGATCTTAATACTATTCTCGAGGACGACATAGACCAAAGCGCCGAAACCCTCACTACCGCTATCCTGAAGGTGGCTATCAAGCATATCCCAAATAAGAACATGCCCGACCACCTTACAGATAATAGGCATAGAGACAACCTCGCCCCTAAACGAAATAACAAAAAAACGATGGCCTGGTGGAACGAAAACTGTGAAGCGGCGGTCCACGCAAGACAGACAGCGCTGCGCAAATACCGCAGACGCCGAAACGAAGTAAACCTGCAAAACTTCAAAAATATTAGAAATGAAACCAGCAGGATAATAAAAAAAGCCAAAACATGCCAGTGGAAACTTTTCTGCCAATCGCTAAATCCCAGCACAGCTCCCACGAAAGTCTGGAAACAGATAAAAGCGATAAAAGGGGATCAAAAAACATACAAAAATTCCGACGTTAAAAATCCCTACCCTGGCCATCTCCGACAAAGAAAAAGCCGACACCTTTGGACGCCACTTTTTCGATGTCAGTTCAAACCAGCGCTTGGGCGCACAGGAGATCGACAGGCGAAACCGATACTTTGAAGAAGAAAGAGGACGACCGGTTTCAATCCCCAAGCGACTTTCTGCCCCTAAACTCCGACATCACAGTGGACGAAGTAGCCACCGCGATAAAGGAAAAGGCGAGTTCAGCAGCGGGAGGCGACATTCTCAATTACTCCATCCTAAAAATGCTCCCAGCCAACGGAATTCAATCCATCACAACTTTATTTAACATCATATGGAGCAGGGGACGGATACCTCCTCAATGGAAAAAAGCTCTAGTGATCCCGGTTCTCAAACCCAGCAAAGATCCGCAAAACACAGAATCGTACAGACCGATTGCCCTCACCTCCCACCTGGGAAAGGTCTTAGAGACTGTCATCAATAAACGTCTCATCTTCTTTTTGAACCGAGAGAAACTCTACAGCCCCACCCAGTCGGGATTCAGGTCCAAACAGGTCAACCTTGGACCAAATCATAAGGCTAGAAAACGACACCAAAATCGGGTTCAAGAAGGGAGACAAAACGATGGCCGCTTTCCTAGACCTCGCCCAGGCGTTCGACCAGTGCTGGCGCGAAGGAGCCATCATTAAGATCAAGAGGCTAGGGCTCACAGGAAGAATCTTGAACTACATCTCAAGCTTCCTCTCTGAAAGAACTTTCGCAGTCCAGATACGAAACGAAGAATCAGACACCCTAGTGCAGGAAAACGGCATTCCACAAGGGGCCGTAATCTCTCCAACTTTGTTCAATTTACTGGTAAACGACCTCCACAGAGCGATCACAGATAAAAGAGTCAAGCTGTCACAATTCGCTGATGACTGCGCTCTGTGGATGACCGGGAGCGAAATCACTCAAGTAAGAAACAGTCTCCAGCCAGAACTTAACAACGTAATGCGCTGGATGAACGAATGGGGGTTCAGGGTCAACACCGACAAATCAGCCCTCATGATCTTCAACAAAAAAACCATGCAGCGGTACGAAGAAGGGTCGATCAGGCTAGAAATGGGAGGCAGGCAGATCCAGAGACAGATACACACCAGATTCCTAGGGATGGAGCTAGATGAGCAACTCTGCTGGAATAGGCACATAAAGTACACGGTGGAGCGGTCCAAGCCGCTCAATAACATGCTAAAAATCATAAAAGGCAGCGGATGGGGCGCCCACACCAAAACAATGCTTCAATTTTACATGGCATTTATCAGAGGCAGATTGGAATACGGCTCCATCGTGTACGATTCAGCAGCCGACAAAATCAAAAATAGCCTCGATAGCATCCAAAGGCAAGCTCTAGCTACCATCATAGGAACTGGCCCCGGCACCAGCAGAGCCGCAATGGAAGTTGCACTCGGAGTGACGCCCCTCAACCTCAGGCGCAGACAACTGGCCATCAACTACTGGATGCAGGCCAACGCCGACCCGGAACACCCCGCCAGGGACGCTTTCCTCCCCAACCTGCACCACTACGGGAGCGGCAAAACTCCACGGTTCCAGGAACCGGTAGCCTGGCTCCTAGCGAGAACGGTGGAAGGAAGCGGTGTAGACCGGGCCTTCAAGGACACCATCAAAATTAATGCAACCTTCCCCCCATGGGAACTGTCCCCACCGGCAACCGACACCTCCCTAACTAAACTAATCACCAAACAGACCGACAGGGCAGAAGCCAAAAAAATAGCAGAAGAGTATCTAGAACAGCTCGCGAATGATAGCGTCAAGATTTACTCCGACGGCTCTAAAAATGAGGAGGGGAAAGTCGGGGTAGGCATCTTCGCCCCACAGCTCGGTGTGACGCAAAGCCTCAACCTCACTGCCGGGACCTCAATCTGCACAGCCGAACTTATCGGCATCAAAGTAGCAATCGGCCTCGCCCTAGCCAACCCCCCGGCCAGAGTTCACATCCTCACAGACTCACTGGCCGCAGTACTAGCTCTGAAAGACCTCAGCAGAGGCTCTAGACAAGACGTCAAAGAAGAGATACTTGCGGCAGCAACGGAGCTAAAAAACAGAGGATGTGAACTAACAATATGCTGGATTCCAGCCCACAAAGGAGTAGCTGGAAACGAAGCGGCCGATCTGGCTGCCAAACAAGGCATTAACAGCGCCGATGCACTAAACATAGGACTGAGCAAATCCGAAGGCCGCGCAGCCACTAAACAACTTCTGTTGAAAGCCTGGGAAGTCCAGTGGCATAACTGCAAGCAGGGAAGACATGCATACAATCTTCTTAGGAAACCAAGGCCCCAGCCTCAGATAAAAAGAACAAACGAAAATCCCATCCGTCAACAAACTCTGGAATCTGAGGCTGGGACACTGGGCCGATGTTTACAAAAAACCCAACGTGCCCCACCTGCAGGTGCCGTAACTCAATAGGCCACTACATGCTGGATTGCAAAAAGCATGATATCTCCCGTAAACCGATCCTCGACTACTGTGCGACACACAAAAAGAAAGTATCGATCACAGAATGGCTGCACACCACGAGCGACAAAGCCCTGGAAGCGCTCGTCAAACAGTTCATTAGCAGAACTACAGGGGGGAACCGCACGATAGCCGACAACCGCATAGCCACTGCTCAATCCGCAACCCCATCCTAGAATGAATCGCCACGACCTGGAGGAAACAACCAACCAGCGATCAGCCAAACGGACGCAGCCATCAAACCCGACAGCAATCTCTCCTCACCTAGCAAGCTATCTATCTCTCTCCCTCAGACAATCTGGTTGCGTACACTGACGGATCAAAGAATGAAGCAGGAGAAGTAGGAGCAGGAGTAATAATCCCACAGTGGAATATACAAAGAGAATATAAAATAACAGATCATGTGGCAGTATGCACAGCAGAACTAGTCGGCATAATGAAGGCGCTAGAGATGGTAATTAATAAACCTCCAACTAAATTTACCATACTGACAGATTCATTGTCCTCGGTGCAGACGTTAAAAACACATAAAACTAACAGTAGACCAGATATTAAAGAGACAATCCTAAATCTAACAACTCAGCTCAAGAATAAAGGATGCCAAGTCACCATTGCATGGGTACCAGCACACAGAGGTATAATTGGCAATGAAAAAGCTGACATAGCAGCCAAAAAGGGAGCAAAATGTGATGTTTTAATAGATGTAGGACTTGGAAAAACAGAAAGGACCAGCATAATCAAACGACATATAATTAAAATGTGGAAACTGCAATGGCAAAGGAGCAATAATGGCAGAGATGCCTACAATAACCTTAAAGAGCCCAGCCTTAACACACAGGTACGGGACAAACTGAAAATTCCAGCCAACAAACTTCTATGGAGAGCTAGATTAGGATGGCACCCAGAGAAATTTACATCTCCACTATGTCTGGACTGCTTTCAAGATAATACTCTAGAGCATTATATAATAAACTGCACTAAGTATAAATTGGAAAGGAAACCCATTGAGGAATTTTTTCTAAAACGCAAACAACAAATTACTGTAAACAAATGTTTAAATGTAGAAAGCAATAAAGACATCCAAAAACTGGTTAAACAATACCTTATTAAAACAAAACAAAACTAAAAAGACCAGATTAGGGATTTACTCAGTATAACAGAAGGAACTGATGAGATGGTAACCCCGAGCATCCTAGAGTCAGAGAGATAGTGTAAGTATGATGAGTGCATAGATGTGAACATGGACACATACACAAGGATGAGTGCGTGTAGTATGAGTGCATTTGTGTATAGGATGGATACATAAGACACAGTGTATGTAGGTGGATGGTACGGAATCATATGTGGACGGAACAGTGGGAATATAGTTGTGCAAAAGGTACAGATGAATGAGTACATGGATTTAAATGTATTACTGTATGCATGTATATGTGTGCATGAGTGTGCATGTGTGTATATATATGAGAGCGTGTATACTAATATATTTGTGAGTGTATGAATGACAGTGCAATCAAAGAAACCATAAACTGTGTTGCTGTATGTCTGTTCATTAATGAGAACAAATGGAATGAAGGGTGTAAGCAGCAAGAACGTCATCGCACACCATCCACCAAAACATGACACGTCAGTACCGGACAGGTCACATACCAGTAACGGGACATAGCATAAAAGTGACACGACCAGACGAAATTACAGACAAAGCGACACAACACGCATAAGACATGGAAGAGTGAATATCACTACGTGTGGATGTACTCGTTTTTTTTTTTTTTTTTTTTTTTTTTTTAATGAATGTAAGCACAGGCATTGATAAACGCATATGAAAGAGTTTGCGTGTGTACGTAATGTCAATTAGGTATGCATATACGGATAAGTATGAAAGGACGTACAAATATGTAGTGTTGTCTGCATGTATGAGTACTCGAGTGCATGTACGCATACACCTAGTTGGGTGCGTCCATATACTCCGGGGATTCATAAACAAAACCATCCCACTCCACAACATGCATACAACATGCACATGACCGACAGGACTCATAACAAAAATATGACTGACAGCAAATAGGGAATACAAGTGACTCGATAATGACAGGACTAGAACGCATAGCCTCCAATACCACCCCATCACTGGGATGATAGCAAAGGTTGGTAACGTGATACACATAGTCCCGGCAAAAAGCCACGCTAGAATCCAGCAAGACGGCAACGACGAGAATTGACTGAATGGCCTCCCGCTCCCCTTCCCCCCACCTTTCCCTAAATCTTTCGGATGCACTATGAGTTTAACCCCCCAACCCATTCCCACAGAGAGCACTTGAGTTCGTTGCCCAACATGCCACAACAATTCTCATCGCCGATCATTTGGATCTCAAAGCGTGAGCTGGACGGTCCGGTTATATGGTATTTACGTACACCGGAGCTTAGCTATCAACACAACCCGATCACATAATAACAAATGACGACTGGACTCGCTTAAGACTCCACACAAACTCCCACACAAACTCCCACACAGGACTACAATACATGACTAACCCGTTCATATTACAGGAAGACAACTATAAGACCACTATGGTCATACGCGAAAAATTTTCACATTTCGGAACTATTCACATCAAAAACTGTTTTCAGTACTTTTTGGAAAATTAAAATACTCAAAATTTTAAAAACAATAAATGGTGGCCGAAAGGTCGTTGTGTTTGGAAGCTCGCTCTCCTTGATCCTCTTTCAGCCGCCCGAGGGCCTGCTATATCGAAGAAGGGTCCTTTGCTGTCTTATATGGTTTTCCTTTTATTTGTGGTGCGTAAACACACCTGATATTATGGTTGTTTGCTTCCTTGCTGTGCTGCGTTGTTTGCGGTTTTTGGGTTCTGGTGTGATCCAGATCTCTTTGCGATGATATTGAAGGGTACTAGCTGACTGTTGCTGGTGCTTGTTTGCGCTCGTGCTGGTCGCTGTGCTGTGCCACTGTTCTGCTTGGTTGCCGATCTAAAAG
>CAJHNH020006610.1:0-11378 GCA_905116865.2 Candidula unifasciata | reverse complement strand
GTTTGGTTTGGCCCCAAAATATTTTTTAAAAAAAGTTCCCAATTTAGTTTATCTATCTTTTCACATTTGGCGAGATCTCTAGAGTTAAATTGGCCCTTTTGGAGTCTTTGGTGACAAAAAAAAAGAAAGTAAAATAAAAACAAATTTTACAAAAATTTTTCCCAAAACAACTTTTTGTGTCCTAACTAACTTGATCCCAAAAATTTTTTACACAGAATGAAGCTAGATCAGGTATTTAAACTGAATGTCTTTTTTCTTTTTGGTAAAATCTGGGGCAAAAATTGAATAACATAAAAATACCCAAGTAAATTTTTCAAAAATTTTGGCCTTCCTTTTGGGCCAAAAAAAATTTGAAAAAAAGGCCCCAAATTTGCCTCATCTTCATTTCCCCCTAAAGGATATCTAGATGATTAATTGGAAATTTGGAGTTCGTTGGTGCCAAAAAAAAGGATAAGTAAAAGTAAAAAAAAAATTTTCAAGAATGCCCTAACAACTTTTTTGTGTCCTCCCACAAAACAGGGTCCCAAAAAATTATTTACACTAAATAGACCGCTAGTGCAGAGATTTTTAAATAAAGTTGATTTTCTTTTGGTACATCTGGGGCAAAAAATTGAATAAAATAAAAGGACCAAAAGGGGGACATTTTCCGGGGAATTTATCCCTTTCACGTTTGGGCCCAAAATCATTTTTTAAAAAATTTCCCAATTTAGTCTCAGCTATCTTTTTTCCCCTTGACGGATACTCTGAAAAATTTTGGAAATTTTTGAGCTCGGGTGACAAAAAATAGAAAAAAAAGTGAAAAACAAATTTTCAAAAAATGTTTAAAAACTGTTGTGTCCTCCCACTAAAAAGTGAGTCCCAAAAAATTATTGTAACATGAAAGACAGTAGAGGCAGGAGTAAGTTAAACTGGATGTCTGATTTCGGAATTTTTTTACAATCTGGGGGCAACAACAATGAGAATAACAAAAGAATGGCACCAACTGACAATTTGACTTACGCGTTTGGCCAAAATCATATTTTCCAAAAAAGTTGCCAATTTAGTCTCAGTCTATCATTTCACACTTGACGAGATACTCTAGATGAGAAATTGGACACTTTGGAGCTCATAGGTGACAGAAAAATAGATAAGATAAAAGTGAAAAACAAATTTTACTAAGAAATGTTCCTAACAACTTGTTTGTGTCCTACCACTAAACAGTGAGTCCCAGACAATTATTTTACGATTTGGCATTTTGGTACAAACTGGGGCCAACAGTTGAGATAACATAAAAATGGCCACAAGTGACAATTTTGCAGAATTTATGCCTTACGCGTTTGGCCAAAATAATATTTGCAAAAAAGTTGCCAATTTAGTCTCAGTCTATCATTTCACACTTGACGAGATACTCTAGATGATAAATTGGACACTTTAGAGCTCACAGGTGACAAAAAAAAATAGATAAGATAAAAGTGAAAAAAACAAATTTTACGAAGAATTGTTCCTAACAACTTGTTTGTGTCCTACCACTAAACAGTGAGTCCCAGACAATTATTTTACACACGAATAGACACGCTAGATGCAGAGTAGTTAAACTGTATGTCTGATTTGGCATTTTTGTACAATCTGGTAGCAACAATTGAGATAACATAAAAATGACCACAAGTGACATTTTTCCAGAATTTATGCCTTCGCGTTTGGCCAAAATCATATTTTCCAAAAAAGTTGCCAATTTAGTCTCAGTCTATCATTTCACACTTGACGAGATACTCTAGATGATAAATTGGACACTTTGGAGCTCGTTGGTGACAGAAAAATAGATAAGATAAAAGTGAAAAACAAATTTTACGAAAAATTGTTCCTAACAACTTGTTTGTGTCCTACCACTAAACATTGAGTCCCAGACAATTATTTTACACATGAATAGACACGCTAGATGCAGAGTAGGTAAACTGAATGTCTGATTTGGCATTTTGGTACAATCTGGGGGCAACAATTGAGATAACATAAAAATGACCACAAGTGACAATTTTGCAGAATTTATGCCTTACGCGTTTGGCCAAAATAATATTTGCAAAAAAGTTGCCAATTTAGTCTCAGTCTATCATTTCACACTTGACGAGATACTCTAGATGATAAATTGGACACTTTGGAGCTCGTTGGTGACAGAAAAAAATAGATAAGATGAAAGTGAAAAACAAAAATTTTACGAAGAATTGTTCCTAACAACTTGTTTGTGTCCTACCACTAAACAGTGAGTCCCAGACAATTATTTTACACATGAATAGACACGCTAGATGCAGAGTAGTTAAACTGAATGTCTGATTTGGCATTTTTGGTACAATCTGGGGGCAACAATTGAGATAACATAAAAATGACCACAAGTGACAATTTTTCAGAATTTATGCCTTACGCGTTTGGCCAAAATAATATTTTGCAAAAAAGTTGCCAATTTAGTCTCAGTCTATCATTTCACACTTGACGAGATACTCTAGATGATAAATTGGACACTTTGGAGCTCGTTGGTGACAGAAAAATAGATAAGATAAAAGTGAAAAACAAATTTTACGAAGAAATGTTCCTAACAACTTGTTTGTGTCCTACCACTAAACAGTGAGTCCCAGACAATTATTTTACACATGAATAGACACGCTAGATGCAGAGTAGTTAAACTGGATGTCTGATTTGGCATTTTTGTACAATCTGGGGGCAACAATTGAGATAACATAAAAATGACCACAAGTGACAATTTTGCAGAATTTATGCCTTACGCGTTTGGCCAAAATAATATTTTCAAAAAAAGTTGCCAATTTAGTCTCAGTCTATCATTTCACACTTGACGAGATACTCTAGATGATAAATTGGACACTTTGGAGCTCGTTGGTGACAGAAAAATAGATAAGATAAAAGTGAAAAACAAATTTTACGAAGAATTGTTCCTAACAACTTGTTTGTGTCCTACCACTAAACAGTGAGTCCCAGACAATTATTTTACACATGAATAGACACGCTAGATGCAGAGTAGTTAAACTGAATGTCTGATTTGGCATTTTGGTACAATCTGGGGGCAACAATTGAGATAACATAAAAATGACCACAAGTGACAATTTTGCAGAATTTATGCCTTACGCGTTTGGCCAAAATAATATTTGCAAAAAAGTTGCCAATTTAGTCTCAGTCTATCATTTCACACTTGACGAGATACTCTAGATGATAATTGGACACTTTGGAGCTCGTTGGTGACAGAAAAATAGATAAGATAAAAGTGAAAAACAAATTTTACGAAGAATTGTTCCTAACAACTTGTTTGTGTCCTACCACTAAACAGTGAGTCCCAGAGAGACAATTATTTTACACATGAATAGACACGCTAGATGCAGAGTAGTTAAACTGAATGTCTGATTTGGCATTTTGGTACAATCTGGGGGCAACAATTGAGATAACATAAAAATGACCACAAGTGACATTTTTTCCAGAATTTATGCCTTTCGCGTTTGGCCAAAATCATATTTTTGCAAAAAGTTGCCAATTTAGTCTCAGTCTATCATTTCACACTTGACGAGATACTCTAGATGATAAATTGGACACTTTGGAGCTCGTTGGTGACAGAAAAATAGATAAGATAAAAGTGAAAAACAAATTTTACGAAGAAATGTTCCTAACAACTTGTTTGTGTCCTACCACTAAACAGTGAGTCCCAGACAATTATTTTACACATGAATAGACACGCTAGATGCAGAGTAGTTAAATTGGATGTCTGCTTTGGCATTTTTGTACAATCTGGGGCAACAATTGACATAACATAAAAATGACCACAAGTGACAATTTTGCAGAATTTATAACTTACGCGTTTGGCCAAAATAAAATTAGGAAAAAAGTTGCCAATTTAGTCTCAGTCTATCATTTCACACTTGACGAGATACTCTAGATGATAAATTGGACACTTTGGAGCTCGTTGGTGACAGAAAAATAGATAAGATAAAAGTGAAAAACAAATTTTACGAAGAAATGTTCCTAACAACTTGTTTGTGTCCTACCACTAAACAGTGAGTCCCAGACAATTATTTTACACATGAATAGACACGCTAGATGCAGAGTAGTTAAACTGGATGTCTGATTTGGCATTTTTGTACAATCTGGGGGCAACAATTGAGATAACATAAAAATGACCACAAGTGACATTTTTCCAGAATTTATGCCTTTCGCGTTTGGCCAAAATCATATTTTCCAAAAAGTTGCCAATTTAGTCTCAGTCTATCATTTCACACTTGACGAGATACTCTAGATGATAAATTGGACACTTTGGAGCTCATAGGTGACAGAAAAATAGATAAGATAAAAGTGAAAAACAAATTTTACGAAGAAATGTTCCTAACAACTTGTTTGTGTCCTACCACTAAACAGTGAGTCCCAGACAATTATTTTACACATGAATAGACACGCTAGATGCAGAGTAGTTAAACTGATGTCTGATTTGGCATTTTTGTACAATCTGGGGGCAACAATTGAGATAACATAAAAATGACCACAAGTGACAATTTTGCAGAATTTATGCCTTACGCGTTTGGCCAAAATAATATTTGCAAAAAAAGTTGCCAATTTAGTTTCAGTCTATCATTTCACACTTGACGGGATACTCTAGATGATAAATTGGACACTTTGGAGCTCGTTGGTGACAGAAAAAATAGATAAGATAAAAGTGAAAAACAAATTTCACGAAGAATTGTTCCTAACAACTTGTTTGTGTCCTACCACTAAACAGTGAGTTCCAGACAATTATTTTACACATGAATAGACAGGCTAGATGCAGAGTAGTTAAACTGGATGTCTGATTTCCCATTTTTATACAATCTGGGGGCAACAATTGAGACAACATAAAAATGACCACAAGTGACAATTTTGCAGAATATATGCCTTTCGCGTTTGGCCAAAATAATATTTGCAACAAAGTTGCCAATTTAGTCTCAGTCTATCATTTCACACTTGACGAGATACTCTAGATAATAAATTGGACACTTTGGAGCTCGTTGGTGACAGAAAAAATAGATAAGCTAAAAGTGAAAAACAAAAATTTTAAGAAATGTTCCTAACAACTTGTTTGTGTCCTACCACTAAACAGTGAGTCCCAGACAATTATTTTACACATGAATAGACACGCTAGATGCAGAGTAGTTAAACTGGATGTCTGATTTGGCATTTTTGTACAATCTGGGGGCAACAATTGAGATAACATAAAAATGACCACAAGTGACATTTTTCCAGAATTTATGCCTTTCGCGTTTGGCCAAAATCATATTTTCAAAAAAGTTGCCAATTTAGTCTCAGTCTATCATTTCACACTTGACGAGATACTCTAGATGATAAATTGGACACTTTGGAGCTCGTTGGTGACAGAAAAATAGATAAGATAAAAGTGAAAAACAAATTTTACGAAAAATTGTTCCTAACAACTTGTTTGTGTCCTACCACTAAACATTGAGTCCCAGACAATTATTTTACACATGAATAGACACGCTAGATGCAGAGTAGTTAAACTGAATGTCTGATTTGGCATTTTGGTACAATCTGGGGGCAACATTGAGATAACATAAAAATGACCACAAGTGACAATTTTTCAGAATTTATGCCTTACGCGTTTGGCCAAAAATATTTTCAAAAAAGTTGCCAATTTAGTCTCAGTCTATCATTTCACACTTGACGAGATACTCTAGATGATAAATTGGACACTTTGGAGCTCGTTGGTGACAGAAAAATAGATAGGATAAAAGTGAAAAACAAATTTTACGAAGAAATGTTCCTAACAACTTGTTTGTGTCCTACCACTAAACAGTGAGTCCCAGACAATTATTTTACACATGAATAGACACGCTAGATGCAGAGTAGTTAAACTGGATGTCTGATTTGGCATTTTTGTACAATCTGGGGGCAACAATTGAGATAACATAAAAATGACCACAAGTGACAATTTTTTTTCAGAATTTATGCCTTTCGCGTTTGGCCAAAATCATATTTTCCAAAAAAGTTGCCAATTTAGTCTCAGTCTATCATTTCACACTTGACGAGATACTCTAGATGATAAATTGGACACTTTGGAGCTCGTTGGTGACAGAAAAATAGATAAGATAAAAGTGAAAAACAAATTTTACGAAGAAATGTTCCTAACAACTTGTTTGTGTCCTACCACTAAACATTGAGTCCCAGACAATTATTTTACACATGAATAGACACGCTAGATGCAGAGTAGTTAAACTGAATGTCTGATTTGGCATTTTGGTACAATCTGGGGGCAACAATTGAGATAACATAAAAATGACCACAAGTGACAATTTTGCAGAATTTATGCCTTACGCGTTTGGCCAAAATAATATTTGCAAAAAAGTTGCCAATTTAGTCTCAGTCTATCATTTCACACTTGACGAGATACTCTAGATGATAAATTGGACACTTTGGAGCTCGTTGGTGACAGAAAAATAGATAAGATAAAAGTGAAAAACAAATTTTACGAAAGAATTGTTCCTAACAACTTGTTTGTGTCCTACCACTAAACAGTGAGTCCCAGACAATTATTTTACACATGAATAGACACGCTAGATGCAGAGTAGTAAACTGAATGTCTGATTTGGCATTTTGGTACAATCTGGGGGCAACAATTGAGATAACATAAAAATGACCACAAGTGACATTTTTGCAGAATTTATGCCTTTCGCGTTTGGCCAAAATCATTTTGCAAAAAAGTTGCCAATTTAGTCTCAGTCTATCATTTCACACTTGACGAGATACTCTAGATGATAAATTGGACACTTTGGAGCTCGTTGGTGACAGAAAAATAGATAAGATAAAAGTGAAAAACAAATTTTACGAAGAAATGTTCCTAACAACTTGTTTGTGTCCTACCACTAAACAGTGAGTCCCAGACAATTATTTTACACATGAATAGACACGCTAGATGCAGAGTAGTTAAACTGGATGTCTGATTTGGCATTTTGGTACAATCTGGGGGCAAAAATTGAGATAACATAAAAATGACCACAAGTGACAATTTTGCAGAATTTATGCCTTACGCGTTTGGCCAAAATAATATTTTCAAAAAAGTTGCCAATTTAGTCTCAGTCTATCATTTCACACTTGACGAGATACTCTAGATGATAAATTGGACACTTTGGAGCTCGTTGGTGACAGAAAAATAGATAAGATAAAAGTGAAAAAAAAACAAATTTTACGAAAGAATTGTTCCTAACAACTTGTTTGTGTCCTACCACTAAACAGTGAGTCCCAGACAATTATTTACACATGAATAGACACGCTAGATGCAGAGTAGTTAAACTGAATGTCTGATTTGGCATTTTGGTACAATCTGGGGGCAACAATTGAGATAACATAAAAATGACCACAAGTGACAATTTTGCAGAATTTATGCCTTTCGCGTTTGGCCAAAATCATATTTTCAAAAAAGTTGCCAATTTAGTCTCAGTCTATCATTTCACACTTGACGAGATACTCTAGATGATAAATTGGACACTTTGGAGCTCGTTGGTGACAGAAAAATAGATAAGATAAAAGTGAAAAACAAATTTTACGAAGAAATGTTCCTAACAACTTGTTTGTGTCCTACCACTAAACAGTGAGTCCCAGACAATTATTTTACACATGAATAGACACGCTAGATGCAGAGTAGTTAAACTGGATGTCTGATTTGGCATTTTTGTACAATCTGGGGGCAACAATTGAGATAACATAAAAATGACCACAAGTGAAATTTTTCCAGAATTTATGCCTTTCGCGTTTGGCCAAAATCATATTTTCAAAAAAGTTGCCAATTTAGTCTCAGTCTATCATTTCACACTTGACGAGATACTCTAGATGATAAATTGGACACTTTGGAGCTCATAGGTGACAGAAAAATAGATAAGATAAAAGTAAAAAACAAATTTTACGAAGAAATGTTCCTAACAACTTGTTTGTGTCCTACCACTAAACAGTGAGTCCCAGACAATTATTTTACACATGAATAGACACGCTAGATGCAGAGTAGTTAAACTGGATGTCTGATTTGGCATTTTTGTACAATCTGGGGGCAACAATTGAGATAACATAAAAATGACCACAAGTGACAATTTTTCAAGAATGTATGCCTTACGCGTTTGGCCAAAATAATATTTTTGAAAAGGTTGCCAATTTAGTCTCAGTCTATCATTTCACACTTGACGAGGTACTCAAGATGATAAATTGGACACTTTGGAGCTCGTTGGTGACAGAAAAAATAGATAAGATAAAAGTGAAAAAACAAATTTTACGAAGAATTGTTCCTAACAACTTGTTTGTGTCCTACTACCACTAAACAGTGAGTCCCAGACAATTATTTTACACATGAATAGACACGCTAGATGCAGAGTAGTTAAAACTGAATGTCTGATTTGGCATTTTTGTACAATCTGGGGCAACAATTGAGATAACATAAAAATGACCACAAGTGACAATTTTTGCAGAATTTATGCCTTACGCGTTTGGCCAAAATAATATTTTCAAAAAAGTTGCCAATTTAGTCTCAGTCTATCATTTCACACTTGACGAGATACTCTAGATGATAAATTGGACACTTTGGAGCTCGTTGGTGACAGAAAAATAGATAAGATAAAAGTGAAAAACAAATTTTACGAAGAAATGTTCCTAACAACTTGTTTGTGTCCTACCACTAAACAGTGAGTCCCAGACAATTATTTTACACATGAATAGACACGCTAGATGCAGAGTAGTTAAACTGGATGTCTGATTTGGCATTTTTGTACAATCTGGGGGCAACAATTGAGATAACATAAAAATGACCACAAGTGACAATTTGCAGAATTTATGCCTTACGCGTTTGGCCAAAATAATATTTTCAAAAAAGTTGCCAATTTAGTCTCAGTCTATCATTTCACACTTGACGAGATACTCTAGATGATAATTGGGACACTTTGGAGCTCGTTGGTGACAGAAAAATAGATAAGATAAAAGTGAAAAACAAATTTTACGAAAAAATGTTCCTAACAACTTGTTTGTGTCCTACCACTAAACAGTGAGTCCCAGACAATTATTTTACACATGAATAGACACGCTAGATGCAGAGTAGTTAAACTGGATGTCTGATTTGGCATTTTTGTACAATCTGGGGGCAACAATTGAGATAACATAAAAATGACCACCAGTGACAATTTTGCAGAATTTATGCCTTACGCGTTTGCCCAAAATCATATTTGCAAAAAAAAATGCCAATTTAGTCTCAGTCTATCATTTCACACTTGACGAGATACTCTAGATGATAAATTGGACACTTTGGAGCTCGTTGGTGACAGAAAATAGATAAGACAAAAGTGAAAAACACATTTTACGAAGAATTGTTCCTAACAAATTGTTTGTGTATTACCACTAAACATTGAGTCCCAGACAATTATTTTACACATGAATAGACACGCTAGATGCAGAGTAGTTAAACTGGATGTCTGATTTGGCATTTTTGTACAATCTGGGGGCAACAATTGAGATAACATAAAAATGACCACAAGTGACAATTTTTCCAGAATTTATGCCTTACGCGTTTGGCCAAAATATATATTTGCAAAAAAGTTGCCAATTTAGTCTCAGTCTATCATTTCACACTTGACGAGATACTCTAGATGATAAATTGGACACTTTAGAGCTCGTTGGTGAGCTCGTATGGTGACAGAAAAACAAGATAAGATAAAAGTTCCTAAAAACAAATTTTACGAAAAATTGTTCCTAACAACTTGTTTGTCCCAGACAATTATTTTACACATGAATATAGACACGCTAGATGCAGAGTAGTTAAACTGAATGTCTGATTTGGCATTTTGGTACAATCTGGGGGCAACAATTGAGATAACATAAAAATGACCACAAGTGACAATTTTGCAGAATTTATGCCTTTTGGCGCGTTTGGCCAAAATCATAATAAAAATGGCAAAAAAGTTGCCAATTTAGTCTCAGTCTATCATCATTTCACACTTGACGAGATACTCTAGATGATAAATTGGACACTTTGGAGCTCGTTGGTGACAGAAAAATAGATAAGATAAAAGTGAAAAACAAAATTTTACGAAGAAATGTTCCTAACAACTTGTTTGTGTCCTACCACTAAACATTGAGTCCCAGACAATTATTTTACACATGAATAGACACGCTAGATGCAGAGTAGTTAAACTGAATGTCTGATTTGGCATTTTTGTACAATCTGGGGCAACATTGAGATAACATAAAAATGACCACAAGTGACAATTTTGCAGAATTTATGCCTTACGCGTTTGGCCAAAATCATATTTGCAAAAAAGTTGCCAATTTAGTCTCAGTCTATCATTTCACACTTGACGAGATACTCTAGATGATAAATTGGACACTTTGGAGCTCGTAGGTGACAGAAAAATAGATAAGATAAAAGTGAAAAAACAAATTTTGCGAAGAAATGTTCCTAACAACTTGTTTGTGTCCTACCACTAAACAGTGAGTCCCAGACAATTATTTTACACATGAATAGACACGCTAGATGCAGAGTAGTTAAACTGGATGTCTGATTTGGCATTTTTGTACAATCTGGGGGCAACAATTGAGATAACATAAAAATGACCACAAGTGACAATTTTGCAGAATTTATGCCTTACGCGTTTGGCCAAAATAATATTTTCAAAAAAGTTGCCAATTTAGTCTCAGTCTATCATTTCACACTTGACGAGATACTCTAGATGATAAATTGGACACTTTGGAGCTCGTTGGTGACAGAAAAATAGATAAGATAAAAGTGAAAAACAAATTTTACGAAGAATTGTTCCTAACAACTTGTTTGTGTCCTACCACTAAACATTGAGTCCCAGACAATTATTTTACACATGAATAGACACGCTAGATGCAGAGTAGGTAAACTGAATGTCTGATTTGGCATTTTTGTACAATCTGGGGGCAACAATTGAGATAACATAAAAATGACCACAAGTGACAATTTTGCAGAATTTATGCCTTTCGCGTTTGGCCAAAATAATATTTGCCAAAAAGTTGCCAATTTAGTCTCAGTCTATCATTTCACACTTGACGAGATACTCTAGATGATAAATTGGACACTTTACGGAGCTCGTTGGTGACAGAAAAAATTATAGATAAGATAAAAGTGAAAAAACAACCACATAGTGACAATTTTTCCAGAATTTATGCCTTACGCGTTTGGCCAAAATCATATTTGCAAAAAGGTTGCCAATTTAGTCTCAGTCTATCATTTCACACTTGACGAGATACTCTAGATGAGAAATTGGACACTTTGGAGCTCGTAGGTGACAGAAAAATAGATAAGATAAAAGTGAAAAACAAATTTTTACGAAGAATGTTCCTAACAACTTGTTTGTGTCCTACCACTAAAC
>CAJHNH020006609.1:7500-11383 GCA_905116865.2 Candidula unifasciata | reverse complement strand
AAAAGATGCCAGAGTAACAAGAAGAGATGCCAGAGTAACAAGAAGAGATGCCAGAGTAACAGGAAGAGATGCCAGAGCATCAAAGAGATGTCAGAGTAACAAGAAGAGATGACAGAGTAACAATAAGAGATGGCATAGTAAAAAGAAGAAATGCCAGAGTAACAAGAAGAAATGCCAGAGTACCAAGAATAGATGCCAGAGTAACATGTAGAGATGCCAGAGCAACAAGAAGAGATGCCAGAGTAACAAGAAAAAATGCCAGAGTAATAAGAGGAGATGCCAGAGTACCAAGAAGAGATGCTAGAGTAACAAGAAAAGATGCCAGAGTTACAAGAAAAGATGCCAGAGTAACATGTAGAGATGCCAGAGCAACAAAAAGAAATGCCAGAGTACCAAGAAGAGATGCTAGAGTAACAAGAAAAGATGCCAGAGTAACAAGAAGAGATGCCAGAGTAACATGTAGAGATGCCAGAGCAACAAAAAGAAATGCCAGAGTACCAAGAAGAGATGCTAGAGTAACAAGGAAAGATGCCAAAGTAACAAGAAGAGATGCTAGAGTAACAAGAATAAATGCTTGAGTAACATGTAGAGATGCCAGATTAACAAGAAGAGATACAATTAAAAATTATTGAATAAGATTAGAACTAAAACCAGTTATTTAGTTCTTTGAAAAATAACAGATGAGATGTTTTGGTCAGCTGATGATAAAACCAAGGTACCAACTGCTGCTACACTGAAAACAATCTAAGAACATTCAGCAAGGTAAGAGACACAGAAGAGAGAGTAACAGCATCAAGAACATACAGCAAGAGAAGACACACAGAAGAGAGAGTAACTGCATCAAGAACATGCAGCAAGGGAAGACACACAGAAGAGAGAATGACTGCATCAAGAACATACAGCAAGGGAAGACACACAGAAGAGAGAATGATTGCATCAAGAACATACAGCAAGAGAAGACACACAGAAGAGAGAGTAACTGCATCAAGAACATACAGCAAGGGAAGACACACAGAAGAGAGAATGACTGCATCAAGAACATACAGCAAGGGAAGACACACAGAAGAGAGAATGATTGCATCAAGAACATACAGCAAGAGAAGACACACAGAAGAGAGAATAACTGCATCAAGAACATACAGCAAGGGAAGACACACAGAAGAGAGAATAACTGAATCAAGAACATACAGCAAGGGAAGACACGCAGAAGAGAGAGTAACTGCATCAAGAACATACAGCAAGGGAAGACACACAGAAGAGAGAATGACTGCATCAAGAAAATTCAGCAAGGGAAGACACACAGAAGAGAGAATAACTGCATCAAGAACATACAGCAAGGGAAGACACACAGAAGAGAGAGTAACTGCATCAAGAACATACAGCAAGGGAAGACACACAGAAGAAAGAATGACTGCATCAAGAACATACAGCAAGGGAAGACACACATAAGAGAGAATGGCTGCATCAAGAACATACAGCAAGGGAAGACACACAGAAGAGAGAATGACTGCATCAAGAAAATTCAGCAAGGGAAGACACACAGAAGAGAGAATAACTGCATCAAAAACATACAGCAAGGGAAGACACACAGAAGAGAGAATGACTGCATCAAGAACATACAGCAAGGTAAGACACACAGAAGAGAGAATGACTGCATCAAGAACATACAGCAACGTAAGACACACATAAGAGAGAATGACTGCATCAAGAACATACAGCAAGAGAAGACACACAGAAGAAAGAATGACTGCATCAAGAACATACATCAAGAGAAGACACACAGAAGAGAGAATGGCTGCATCAAGAACATACAGCAAGAGAAGACACACAGAAGAGAGAATGACTGCATCAAGAACATACAGCAAGAGAAGACACACAGAAGAGAGAATGACAGCTTCAAGAACATACAGCAAGGGAAGACACACATAAGAGAGAATGACTGCATCAAGAACATACAGCAAGGGAAGACACACAGAAGAGAGAATGACTGCATCAAGAACATACAGCAAGGGAAGACACACAGAAGAGAGAATGATTGCATCAAGAACATACAGCAAGAGAAGACACACAGGAGAGAGAATAACTGCATCAAGAACATACAGCAAGGGAAGACACACAGAAGAGAGAATAACTGAATCAAGAACATACAGCAAGGGAAGACACACAGAAGAGAGAGTAACTGCATCAAGAACATACAGCAAGGGAAGACACACAGAAGAGAGAATGACTGCATCAAGAAAATTCAGCAAGGGAAGACACACAGAAGAGAGAATAACTGCATCAAGAACATACAGCAAGGGAAGACACACAGAAGAGAGAGTAACTGCATCAAGAACATACAGCAAGGGAAGACACACAGAAGAGAAAATGACTGCATCAAGAACATACAGCAAGGGAAGACACACATAAGAGAGAATGACTGCATCAAGAACATACAGCAAGGGAAGACACACAGAAGAGAGAATGACTGCATCAAGAAAATTCAGCAAGGGAAGACACACAGAAGAGAGAATAACTGCATCAAAAACATACAGCAAGGGAAGACACACAGAAGAGAGAATGACTGCATCAAGAACATACAGCAAGGTAAGACGCACAGAAGAGAGAATGACTGCATCAAGAACATACAGCAACGTAAGACACACATAAGAGAGAATGACTGCATCAAGAACATACAGCAAGAGAAGACACACAGAAGAGAGAATGACTGCATCAACAACATACATCAAGGGAAGACACACAGAAGAGAGAATGACAGCTTCAAGAACATACAGCAAGGGAAGACACACAGAAGAGAGAATGACTGCACCAAGAACATACAGCAAGAGAAGACACACAGAAGAGAGAATAACTGCATCAAGAACATACAGCAAGGGAAGACACACAGAAGAGAGAATAACTGCATCAAGAACATACAGCAAGGGAAGACACACAGAAGAGAGTATGAATGCATCAAGAACATACAGCAAGGGAAGAAACACAGAAGAGAGAATGACTGCATCAAGAACATACAACAAGGGAAGACACACTGACGAGAGAATGACTGCACAAAGAACATACAGCAAGGGAAGACACACACAAGAGAGAATGACTGCAGAAAGAACATAGTAACTTATGCAACACATTTAAACAAGCAGAGAGAAGTTGTATACATCTCGCCTAACACTTCGATGAGATCTATGGATTACTTTCATTTGTTAAAACTGGCTTTGACAACACAAGCAATTCAAATACTTATAACTTTCTTGATTTAAGACAGATTCTCGGGTACTCCAAAGGAACGGCTTGTGTGTGTCTCGGGGCTTGTTTGTGTGTGTCTCGGGGCTTGTGTGTGTCTCGGGGCTTGTTTGTGTGTGTCGGGGCTTGTGTGTGTCTCGGGGCTTGCTTGCGTCTGTTTTTGGGCTTGTGTGTGTCTCGGGGCGTGTTTGTGTGTGTATTTCGGGGCTTGTGTGTGTCTCGGGGCTTGCTTGCGTCTGTTTTTGGGCTTGTGTGTCTCGGGGCTTGTGTGTGTCTCGAGGCTTGTGTGTGTCTCAAAGCTTGTGTGTGTCTCGGGGCTTGTGTGTGTCTCAAAGCTTGTGTGTGTCTCGGGGCTTGTGTGTGTCTCAAAGCTTGTGTGTGTCTCGGGGCTTGTGTGTGTCTCAAAGCTTGTGTGTGTCTCGGGGCTTGTGTGTGTCTCGGGCTTGTGTGTGTCTCGGGCTTGTGTGTGTCTCGGGGCTTGTGTGTGTCTTAGGGTTTGCTTGTGTGTTTCTCGGGGCTTGTGTGTGTCTCGGGGCTTGTGTGTGTCTCGGGGCTTGTGTGTGTCTCAGGGCTTGTGTGTGTCTCAATGCTTGTGTGTGTCTCTGGGCTTGTGTGTGTCTCGGGGCTTGTGTGTGTCTCTGGCTTG
>CAJHNH020006609.1:0-2500 GCA_905116865.2 Candidula unifasciata | reverse complement strand
TTCCATCATACACCAACTCACAACTAAGTGGGTGGTAAACATACTTCTCCGTCACTCTAAGTGTACTAGTGGTGGTCAGTGTTGCCACTTTTCTTTGACAAAAAATATCCGAAACGTTGTCAAAAAATATCTTAAAAGATCTAAATCTGCGTGGAAAAGATCTAGAAAAAACATCCAAATTGAAAAAGTCAAAAATTACATAGCTTTTGTTATGACTTACCCTACATAATCATGTCCTCACCTTCACTGATGTCTGCCTCACAATATCCACAGGATAAACTTAGCTTGGATAATGAAGTTGAAGCTTCAGATCCAAAATGACCCTGGTATGCTTTAGCTGTTCTTTATAAGTGGAACAGTAGGCTTATTTCTCTAGTCTTATCAGGCCGAACTTTAATGGCACGATAGCATTTAAGAGGTCAAATTTCCTCCTGTTTCTTAGGTTAGATTTGATATAATTCCCAGCACTGAAAACTCTTTCTACGTCAGCATTTGAGTGGGGTAGTATCATGGCAGACATGGCACCTTAAAGAGCTTACAGAATGGACTGTTTGATGAGGCATCTTTAAATTGTCTCACTTCACTCCAAAACGCTTCAGTTTCTGTTTTGTTTGTCCATTCAGCTAACTTTATTTTGGTTAACTGATATTCTGCTTCCGCGACACTATAATCAGTAGCCCCTAAAAATTTCACAACTTTACAATATTTAGGTATGTCCTTTATTGGCTGAAGTATGTTGCTTCCTGAAAAATGTGAAATATTTTTCAAAACATCTAGATTTTCAGGAAGTCTTTGCTTCAATTGCTTCAATAATGAGATAAGGTAACTTTAACAGAGTTTTCTTAAGTTGTTCTCTTCATTCTCTGTTAACAGTCCTTTTGTTTTTAAATCATCAATTTTTGATTCGATTTAATATCCAAGGTGTGGCTTAGGAGCCAAATAGCTCTCTATAGTGCAAGTGAGCAAATCAGCTTTAGAAGTTGGCAACACCAGTCTTTTACCGAGTGAAATAGCAAGGTGAGATCATCAAATAATTTAACTTTATCAACAAGTTTAGATTCGAACAGTTTATTAACTTTTTGCACTTCCATTAGAATAGGTTATAAAAAGAGAATAAATGACAAATTTTTTTCATCACTGTACATTCCATATAGTATTTCAGCTGTGTGGCACTTTTCACTTTGTCTTGTTATTTCAAAGTGTGTCTTCAACTTCAGGCATTGCTTCATAATTCTTTCAAAAGCTGGTTAAATTGATAACCATCTAGTTTTGCAATCTGACAGAATTTTCGGTGGTGTGGAACCATCATTCAAGGCTGTATTTAATGTATTGTATTGCTGTTGTCTGACAAATGATTTGGAAAACCAGTAAAGTGTTTCAGCAATAAGGTATTCCAAATTCCTTGGTAAATATTTAGATGAAGCATGTGATAATGCTAGCTGCAATGAATGACGCCTAAATTTTATAAGTATTAACGATGGGTTAGCTTCCTTCAACTTGGCATAAACGCCATTGTTTATACCAACCATCACTGAGGCATTATCAGTACCAATTACAGCCAAATTCTTCAAGCCTAACTGTTTGCTGATTAAAGGGTCCTTCAGTTCCTAAACTATACTTTCTACCTCATACTTTTCAAATTGAACTAGTCCAAGATTTTTTACAAATCGATAAAATGGTCACAGTTTGAAATTGCGCAGTGACAAATTAAAAACATTGCGACTGATACTTCAACTTTTGATGATTCATTTATCAGTATAGTTCTGAAAACAGATGTCAGCGGTGTAATATCTTTAAATGAAACTGCCTTTTTTTTTTTGCTTTTTTTAGTCTCTGCATGACTCTTTGAGTTTTGTATTTTCGCTTTAATTTCACACTTGCAGTACTTACAACAAGCTTTGGTCATATCCCCAGTTTTTAATTTTGTCATCATGCAACCACTCTTTCCAAATTTTTGCTCATACTTTACTTTTGGCATGTTGAAAGGTTTTTCAAAGTGAAAGCCACATAAGAAGGTGAGCAATTATTTTTTTTTATCACATGAAATAGAAACGCAAAGTCAGCACAGTTTGGATACGGTTGAAACAAAGTTAGTATGATTTACGCGCGTTTTTATTAATCAGTACCGGGGCTGCCAGATATTTGTGCGTTGACCCCAGTGAGAGTTCAAAGTTCAAGTAAAGACAGTTGTCACAATGTACGTGCCAGACCAAAACAAAAATATTGTAGTAAATATTTTACACAGTAATTATTTAATTGACAATGAAAGAAAAAAATCTATAAAATATCTAACTCCATATGAAAAGCGTCTAGAAAAATATTTACGATCTAAACGTCAAAAACAGGATCTAAATGCAATGAAAAAGATCTAAATTTGGATATAAAAGATTCAAAGTGGCAACACTGGTGGTGGTTCAAAAGAAACAATGTTTACAGTAGGAGTTCGTCTCCTTCTGGTGTTACTGAACTTCAAACAGGAGGCGGGCATGGTCCGTGGAAG
>CAJHNH020006608.1:0-11387 GCA_905116865.2 Candidula unifasciata | reverse complement strand
CCAAACCCTAACAAATTAACTAACTACAGACAAGTCAGAGCTAGACCTACAAATTGCTAGAAACAACTTTACTCAAAACAACAACAGCTACTGATTCAAACATTAGAGATTCGCCTATTGATTTGCTGTCTATCAAAACTCTATAAGGAGTTTCAATGTCCAGGGATATTTTATGGAAAACTAGATACCCTTTACCCAAAGCCAAATCAGATTTCTTTCTGGTTTCAGTATGTGTTTTAACAGAATTGTTGCAATGCGAAGGCTAAAGCTAATGTCATTCGGTAGCTCCTTCCCAGAAGTAAAATCAATAATTGGCTATCCTTCGAATAACGGTCCCAAATGATCGAGGCCGAAAATATACCCTAACAGGGCCTCAGTCACATGTCAATTTCGGACTTCCAGAGACATAATTTTCGAACTTCCGGCGACTATCTCCACCGCCGAGAGTATCTCGGCGTGGAGCGGGGCTAAACTAGATGGCTGGAACTCACGAGCAGCAGCTACCGCATCTCCTGCAGCTTCCTTCATTTTATTTGCTCGCGAGTGGGAGATACTCTCTTTGTCAGCTCCTGGAGTAGATTAGGGTATCTCATGGACTGCAAAATGTTGATAGAAAACTGGGTGATCTGGGCTCGCTGCGCAGCTGTCATGGGTCGTGATGGTGCAACTCAGTGAACAAACTCCGCACGTTTATTTGACGTCTCGTCTAGCCATCCTTTAGAAATGACCACTTGAAGTAATTTCGTCCCACGTGGAAACGTTGTAAGTAATAAGTTAACATGTGCGTGATCTGATCTTTCTTGCACATCCGCAATTCATTTACTTATTGAGAACATAAGGGGACTTGAATCCCCTCTCAAGAGAAACTTTTTTTATTTTTTTATTTTTTTTTTTTTTGACAGATATATTGTGCTTTTTACTGTGTACAATATTTTTTTTTACATATGATGTCAAGTTATAAATGTATATTTGCCAGATTCATTGCACTGATTCTCATGTGGAACATAAAAAAAAAAAACATACACATTATTATTTAGCTAATGGGAAACAACTCTTTGTAAAGAAAGACAATGCAGTTAATGTAATGAAAAAGTATTAATTGACATTTATAGAAAATGGAGAATTGAAGAAGGGATCAAAGAATACATGTAACAGTGTACAAATTTAATAAAATGATTTTAAAATTAAAGCTGTGCTGTCTCCACAATGAGGTTAGCCACAGTACGCCCTCTATGACTTTGGGAATATTACCTTGTGAGGTTCCAATTTTTTTCCACATGGAGACCCTCATACCACTGTCCAAATGCCACTAGAGGGTTGTAATAACTAGTCATCCCCTTGTGGAATGCAATTTTTCATTATTTTGAAGCCCCACCCTGGCTCTTGCCAGGGGTCACAATTTAGCCCGGCCATAAATATGGTCTAATGGCTGAACGCGGTTTCTGGGACCTCTCCACGATTGATCCTCATCCACGTGGTGGCACTTTGTGTCATCGAGTGTTAATCACTTGTGTGAAGTTCTAGTGGGGTAAAATGTACTACTACTACTACTAGAGGGTTGTGTTTCTTCAGATGAACCAAGACTGGCGTCAGCTGACAAGCCATTCTGCTGAGGTCATCAAACCAAGTTAATGATACGCTACGCAGCGTTTTTGAAACTTTTTTTTCGCTGGGCAAAAGAAATGTCATGGCACACTTAACCTTTAAGCGTTTGAAAGCAGAAAAAAAAAACCTCTGCAAATTTTATGTCAAGCAAATTTGGAAAAATTCTCGATTATTGCCACGGCACCCTGACATTCGCTCGCGGCACCCAATTTGAGAATCGCTGCGTTAATGTAGTGACTTTTTTTTTTTTTTTTTAAGTTCAATAAGTTTATTTGTCTGTAAAACGTCTGTATACAATAAATGCGTGTCAACTGTATTGTACGTGTTATATTTACAAGCGTCTGCGGTGTGCGTATCTTTGTGCAGTAATATTTACAGAGCGTTGCTTCGTGTTTGTATTTATGTTGCATGTGTATGCGTGACTGCGAACATTTAAACAAAGAGGCAAGAGGGGGCACGAAAACATAGCAGGCGGACAGGGCGGGGAACGGGTGAGAGGGAGGAGACGGACAAGATAGACAGGGCCACTCATTTTATTTATATTGCCTTTCGGTCAGCATCAAATGTTGTGAAAGGGTGAAACATTGGATATTTTACATTTCAAGCAGTTTATGTAGGAGGTGGGGACACAAAGGGACTTTACGAACCTGTATACTAACACCAGAGAATAGGAAAGGACACAACCACACAGCAGGCGGACAGGGGCGGGAAAGGGATGAGGTGCCGGAAAGGAAGATAGACAGGCCACTCATTTTATTAACATTTTAGCTTCAATTTTTCCAACATTTGTAACAGTGATATTTGGATAATTGCTTCAAAAATTTACATTTTTTGCCGAATGGGGACTTTACGAACATCGCATCCAAAATTAAACAAACTTTCGAACATATCAATTTTCCCATTGGAGAGCAAAGTGGGTGAGGAAAAGGGGGAGGGCGCACACAAAAAAAAAAAAGACTCTCAAACAAAAAAAAAAAAAAAAAAGAGAAGAGAAGAGAGGGAAAAGAAAACACAGTTTAGCAGCAAGGGGGCAAAAAGCGTGAGGAAGACGGACACAAATGGGGCCACTCGTTTTACCTTTCTTGGTGGATGACATAATGATGCTAGTCAAATAGATATACATACAAGATTTCGTGTACCTTCGTAGTATTTGGAACTTTAACAATGTTTACATCTGAGAGCGAACAGGGTGAGGGGGTGGGGGCGACACATACACACACACGAATAAGAAAACAAACAAGGGTTTAAAAGAGGGAAGGGGGGGGGGGATGGGGAAACAAAAACCGAGTGAAAACAGGGTCAGGCAGCGCAAGGAAGGAAAGGGGACAGAAGGGTGAAACCCTAGTTTGCCTTTTACACCAGTGTCACAAGTTGCTGCCAGCAAAGGGGAGTTAAAGTGGAGCTGTACATTATTGGGATTTAAATTTCCAGTTACATATTTTAAATTGCATGATATGGTGAATAAAACATCAGTAGCATTTTATGTACAGGACATCCATGAAACAAAAAAAAAAAAAAAAAAAAAAAAAAGTAAATTTCCCAAAATGTTTCGCTTAGGAGTTTCCTGACACAGTGAGGATTCCTGTCCCATGGCTATCAAATTGCAGGATCGCTGGACAGCCTGTGTCAAACCCAGGTCATTCTCTGTTTTGCAGTGTTCAAGTGACAAATTTATTGCCTTTGGTGACATCCATAGGGCCAAATGGCGTCGTGGGAGAAATGTCCCTGAAACTATCCTGAAAGGCAGAAACTTCCCGCCAGATAGAATGACTTAGACTTCCACATTCCACTGACTTTAACAAAATGTACTGTTAGTCTGCAGTGTAACATGTGTCCTGTTTTGTCTCACTGGGACAAAACAGTGCATAAAGACAAGCACGTTGATCAGTTTTTTTTTTCTCTAAACCCCCCCCCCCCTCCACGCCCAAAAAAAAGAAACTCCCCCTTTTATACCTTTGCTATACCTTTGCACAAGATGTTATTCAAAAATCCCCATCAATATATAGTGAAAATGGTCAGCCATATGTTTTGGAGTGTACATTTGTTTTTCAAACACAGCATTGCATCTATACTGCCATATCAAAGCACGATATTCTGCCAGTGCCGATAGAATCTTTTCTTGATTTTCTTTATTAGTTTTTGGGATTGTATTTAAAAATATGGCTCTGTAGATGTCCGCTTGCGTTGTTGTGTATAAGAAAATGATGTTTTTTAAGATTTGAAGTGTTGTCTGTACTGTTGAGCATTTGTAATAAATGTGTTCTTCCGTTTCTTGTATTTTTTGTGCGCATAGTTTGCAAGGTATTTTGCATCCAAGTTTTTTGGCTATTCCTTCTCGGGTCGGTGTAAGGTTAAAAATTAATCTATATATTATTTCTTTTGCCACTGGTCTTATAAATGGTTTGTGTATGTTCACAAAGGACTTGTAGTGACTGGTCCTAGGGTATGCTGTGCCTCTTTTGATTCTAGTGTGTAGAGGAGGTGCTTGTTGTGTTATTAAGTGTGTATAAATTTGTTTTGTTGTCTGTTGTAGTAGTTGTTCATTTCCTTTTAGATGTTTAAGACATTTCCTATAAAAGGAGGGGAGAGGCCCTGCAAAATGTGGTGATCTGTTATCTACTTTCCTGAGGTGATTTAATTTTAAATCTATGTAGTAAAGCGCTAGTGGGTATTTTTCTGGGTGGTTTATAATTTGTCCTATATATTTAAGTCTGAGGGATTTAATTTTAGTGATAATATCGTGTACAGCTACTCCTCCTTGTAGTTTACTCTGACACAATGTTTTTTTTGTTGGATAGCATATATTGTACTGCCAAATAAGAAGGGCCTTATTATTTTATTTATTTCTTTTAATATTTTTGTTGGGGGTTCTATTACGGTAGCTATATATATTATTTTTTTGGTATTACATACGTATTAATTATTCTACTTCTATCAAATATTGTATTTGTTCTGTATTTATGCATCTCAATTATTTTATTTATTTTCGCCACTAGCATTTTCCAAGTATGATTGTGTATTTTATCTGGACTATTTTGGAAATTTATGCCATATATTTTAAGTGTTTTAGTAGTTAAGAGTTCTGGGGGAAAATCTGCTTTATTTATCCAAGAGCCCAAGCCCATTATATATGATTTATTTATATTTATTTTAGCACCACTTGCCTTCCCGAATTCTTTAAATGTATCTAATATCTTTGTGATTGAAGTTATTCTGGAGGGGAAAAAAACAGTGTCATCTGCATAAGCGATTAACTTTCTTTCTCCCGCCCTAGGTACTTTGGTGCCTTTGATATCGGTGTCCTGTCTAATTTTTTCTAACAGAGGTTCAAGAGCCAGCACATATAAGAGCGGAGAAAGTGGGCAACCTTGTCTCACAGATCTTTTTAGCCGGAATCCCGTAGTGAGTGTGTGGTTTACCAATACCTTGCTCTCTGGGTCCCGGTACAGTATTGTTATCCACTTTATAAATTTCGGACCCACTTTACATTTTCCTAACATTTTAAAAAGATATGTGTGTGATATTCTGTCAAAGGCCTTTTCCTGATCTAAGGATAACATTGATGTTTCACTGTTTGTGTACTTAGCATATTGTATGAAGTCTCTCACAAAGTGTGTGTGATTGTGTATGTTTCTATCTTTGACGCTACATTGTTGGTCTGGGTGTATGAGGTTTATCATTACCTGCTTTAATTTACTGGTTAAAATTTTTGCTAAAATTTTGTAGTCTGTGTTTAACAAGGATATTGGCCTGTAGTTTTTTAAGAGGGTTTTGTCTGTGCTGTCTTTTGGTATTAATGTTATGTATGATGTGTTGAAGCTTTCTGGTAATTGTTGTCTGTTGAAGGCGCTGTGATAGACTTTGAGAAGGAGAGGTCCTATGATAGGAGAGAAGTGCTGGTAGAATTCTGTTGTTAGACCATCAGGTCCGGGTGTTTTATTTTGTTCATTGTGTTGATTGCTTGTGTTATTTCTGCTAATGTTATTTCTGTGTCTAGTATTTCTGTCTCTGCTTCCGATAGTTTTTTGGTGTACTGGAGAAAAATTTCTTGTGTTTTGGTGTCCGTTGGTTCCTCTTTAAAAAGGTTTTCGTAATAATCGTTAAAGGCTTCTGTTATTTTTATTGGGTCTGTTTGTGCTTGACCTTTCATGTCTACTATTTTATTTATTTGTTTGCTTCTTTGAATATTGTTTTCTATTTTTAAATCTTGTATATTTGGTGTATTTTTTAATGGTAATTTAGTCCTTATTTGTGCCCCTGAGTATTTGTATTGTTGGTGTGTTTCTAACTGGCTTCTAGGATTTTTATATATGTGGTGAGTCTTTATTATATTCCTTGGTTAAAATTATTGCCTTTTTTAGTTCTTTTTCTTTTTCCAGTCTTCTTCTGTGTGTTATGTATGCGAGTCTTTGTGTCCTTTCACTTACTGAATTTTTAAAAATAGTCCCAAAAAGTTTCTATGTTGGTTGTAGGTATGTTATTGACATAATCAAGAATGTGTTCTGTCATATACTCTACATAGTTTGAATCACTGAGGAGTGTGTTATTAAAAATCCAGTGTGCTGATTTCTTTTGTGCTGTTGGTGTCGTGGTCTCCGTATTTATGTGTGTTAGAATACCTTTGTGGTCAGTGTATTCTAGTGTTTCTTCTAGGTGGGTGGCTTCTATAATATGGTGTGTGTTTGGTACATATATTCTATCTAACCTAGCCTGACTTTTCCATATTGAGTTTTTGTGTGTTGTGTCCGTATTTGTCGGATGTTTGCTTCTGAAAGAGTCTTTTAGTTTGTTCGCTGATATTATGTTGTGTATAGTGTCAAGTTGGTATGGTGTGTCTTTTGCAGTTCGTCTTTGCTGTGTCCGGACTTCTCTCCCCTTGACATCTTCATTAGTTAGGACACAGTTAAAATCCCCTGCAAGTATTACGTTTTGATCTTTGTAATGTTGTGATAATGTTCCTTCTAGATTTTCGTAAAATTTTGGTTGGTAATCGTACTGTGGGGGTGCGTGTATATTTACTATCGTGAACGAATAGCTATTGTTTTTTACTTCTATGATGCACAGATTTCCGTTGCCGTCTCTGTATGTATCTGTGATGTCCCACCTGTCTGATGTTTGAAGTATTGCTGTTCCTGACCCAACTTTGTGTTGTGCAAGATTAAAGACAGAGTTTGACAGACCTAACTGCTGTGTAACTTTTTTTGCTAACCAATCTGTGGGAATGTTTGTTTCTTGTATTAGTATAAAATCGGGTTTATGTTTGTGTATGATGTTTTTTATGTGTGTTTGTTTTGTTCTCAGACCCCGTATATTTACACTGATAATTCTTAAATCCCCCTCCATTGAAAAAAAAGTAAGAGAACAAACATTTTAAAAATTAAATGAAAAAAATAAAAATGAAAATGAGGAAACAACAACCAAAAAAAAAATTGCGTTGTTTGAAAGGTTCGATGAAAGGATTTCCCACACACACAGGTGTTTGAACAGTTCAAAAATCTTTGGGATTTTACGAAGGTTCACGTTTTAGTTAATTTTTCCCTGTTTTCCTGGAGAAAACTGGTTTCTCCAGGGATGAATAGGTTGTCACAGATAAAGTCTCTGACAGACTTTCGTCTGAAGTCGACTCTTCATCATCTTCTTTTGCCGTGTTCGAATCTTCATCACTTTCATTGTCGGTTAGAAATTGTTCTTTGTTTTTCGAATCTTTAACCAGGGAGGGTGGTTCCGCCTGGCACTGGGTAAGCAAGGAATGGCTGTTTTCTATGTCAGTGGCCTCGTCCACATCGTTGTTGGATGTTTTTGTTGCAGTTGCTGCACTGTCGACTTCTTGTAGTGCTTTCGCTATGCTCACTGGAGACTGTTTTTTGTTGTTCGAGTCTCCCACCAAGAATGGTGGTTCAAGTTCGCACTGGGTAAAACAACAGGTGGCTGTTGTCAGTGTCAGTGACCTCGTCCACTTCGTTGTTGGATGTTGCTGTTGCTGCACTGTCGACTTCTTGTGTTGCTTCCACTATGACTATGCTCTTTTCTTCATTGTCGTTTACGTCGGTTTTCCCTTTTTTGGCTGCCATCTCTCTTTCTGGAGATGTTTTGCCGGGGGTTTGTTCTCCTTTTCTCTCGAGGATGTTGCGGCCTCTTTTAATGGGGACCACTTTAGGCCTTTCGTCTTGACTTTTCTTGGGAGCAGTTGTTTTTTTGCGAGGTTTTGTTGTTTCTGCTCGTCCACTGATTTCGGGCTGCCGGTTAGTGCGGGAAAATCGTTTCCCTGGTATTTGAAAAATACCTCGTTTATAGCTCTGGATGTTGGTGATGGTGTTGGAGGGGTTGTCACGTTGAAACCGAAGTTTCCTTGCCTTTCTTTGGTGACATTCCCTCTGATGGGGACCATCTCAAAACCTTCTGCGTCAAACTGTTTTGCTGCTTTTTTGGATTTGTGCAGCTGCCCGATCGGGCCATTGAAATTTTCTGAGTCCCTTGTTTGGGGCCAGCTTCCCCATGCAGGTGCTGCCTGGTGTGCTTGTTTGAAGGCTGGCCTTCTTTGGCGCTTTTCTGGACACTGGTTACTCCAGTGATCATCTTTTCCGCACGTTTGGCAGGCAGGGCGTCTGCCTGGGATGCTAATGTGGACAATACTGTGTTTGCCTGCTATCGCAGGTGAATCGATTTTTATATAATGCGGTATTGGTTTGTTTGGGGTACAATTTGCCCCCCACTTTCGCTCAGCTTTGTTGATTTGATAGACTTCAGGGTTTGGGTCCCCTGACATTTCTATAACCAGGTCTTTAACGCCGTCGCCATCCAAGGTTATAGGAACCCAGTTCATGGTTATCTTAGTCGTCTCGTCCCCCAGGTGGGAGACCCGAATTTTCACCTCATCATTTTCGGTCGAGAGGACTTTCCCATGGAGACTGTCTCTGACATGCTTGGGGCAGGTATCCGTTAGGTTCAGGTAGAATCGCAGCGGCTCCTCGTACCTATAGATATCTCGTATGCAGTCTTTCGGTACCTCACCGGGACCCAGCAGTAGTGGTACCAGGTGAGCATAGTTTGCCTTGTCATAAGCTCTAGTGCCTCGTAAAGTGATGACAAGGGCGTCTGGTCTATGCAGATCCGGGTGCGTAAATCTTTTTGCCTGTAACTTGATAATCGGAATGTAGGCCATTCTAATGTATCCAACAGTTTTGTTATAGATGAAACTTTGCAGTTTTGAAAGGACTTAGTTCTTGTTGTATAGCAATATGCGAAAATGAATACTCACTTTTTTAATGAATTCCCCACAAAGTTTATTTTCCAGGAAATGACATAAAAATTAAATAATTCAGTTCTTCAGAATATAGATTTTTACGATCTTACTATATGCATTTGCATTTATTTCGTATCTGCATACAAAACAGATCTTCGGATGTGCACGCAGAAAAAAACCATATAAGTTCAGACAGGATAAAAAAATATATGCACAGCCTTAGTGAAAAAATTGAAATTATAAACAATTTAGATTGGGGTTGGTTCGTAATCAACTGCAATTGGATTGGATTTTTTACCCCACCAGGACATCACACAAGCGATAAACACCCGATGACACAAAGTGCCACCATGCGGATGAGGATCACCGTGGAGAGGTCCCAGAAACCGCGTTCAGACATTTGGCCATAATGATGACCTGCCTATATTGCGGCCCCTGGCAAAAGCCAGAGTGGGGCTTCAAATAACAAAAAATTACGTCCTTTTTTTTTTTTTTTTTTTTTTTTTCAACTATTCAATACAACTTTATTCTTCTGGAATTTCAATCTCCCCTTCATTGATCTTCTCAATGACAGTATGAGGAGTCAGTTTGTCAATGGTGCAGCCAATAGACTGTGCAGTGCCCAAGACTTCCTTGACAGTTCCAACCAGAGCTTTGGCCATACTGCGGGAGCGCATCTGCCTGGCAATCCTGATGATGTCATCAATGGTGATGTTTCCATTGTGTTTCACATGCTTGACCTTCTTGCGGTCACGTGCAGGCTCCTTCAGAGCTCGGATGATCATTGCCGCAGCACTGGGGACCACTTCTACTTTAGCCTGTCGGTTCTGTACCACCAGTTTCACTGTGATCTTCAGCCCCTTCCAGTCAGCTGTCCCTTTCTGGATGTCATCACCAACTTTTTTAGGTGACAAACCCAGTGGGCCGATTTTGGGGGCCAAAGATGAGGTAGCTGGAACTTCACCTCCAACAGCTCTGCAGTAAACTGTAAATACTTGATTTGGGTCGAATTTAGGAGGCATGATAAAAAGGACGTAATGATTGGATATATTTACGGTATCAACTGCAATTGTGGTTACAGGTTGTCAAATGCAGGGTTCTTGGCATAAACTGCTTGATACTTGTTCAATACGTTGCAGGCAGGTGTTTATTACCCTCGAGATTTTATACCATATCTGAACGAGTCGTGTCCAACTACTTACGGTTAACACCGAAGGAATAAAGACATTTTAATTAAAATGTTAGTTTGAAAATAAAGTTGACTGCTTCTACAGAACAGTGCGTTGATAAATACTCAGGTTATGTCCCTTAATATATATATATATACTTCTCGCCCTTTTTAGGACGACATTTTTCGTTATTTGAAGCCCTACTCTGGCTTTTGCCAGGGACCGCAATATAGCCCGGCCATAAATATGGCCTCAAGGCTGAACGCGGTTTCTGGGACCTCTCCACGGTGATCCTCACCCACATGGTTGCACTATGTGTCATCGGGTGTTTATCGCTTGTGTGATGTCCTGGTGGGGTAGAAAGCCAGTCAGTCAGTTAGGGTTGGTTGTGTCAGCATGAGCCTGGTGGATTTTTTTTAAAAATGTGTTATATTTGTTAGCGGGCTTCTGTCCGTCTCCCTACCTGCTCCACTTTGTCTCTTACCTGTCCCACAGTTTTTACCTATCTGTTCCTAATCTGTGCCCTGTGGAGCACTAAGACTTCTTTTCAACCCCTGAATTAGAGATTAGCAGAGGTGATAAACATCATTTTTAAGCTCCTAAAAACTCCTTTTTTTTGGTGCTCCCATGTTTAGTCCCTCATTGTGTGCTACCGGTGCTACAGAGTCTGAGCATTGTGATGAGCTTCTTTGGACTCGGACTTGGGTTAGAAGAACGGAGAACTTACGGGTTACTACCCTTGTGCCATGATGTTGATCCATTTTTTGAAACCTCAAAACCTTTTTGTGATAACATGATCACTCTCCTACATATTTTTATTTTCAGTTTTTCCCATTCAAGATTGCAGTCTGTATGATTAACATCTCAAGGATGAGAAGCACACTGGTAAAGTCCTGGAAACCTCGTTCAACAATATCAGGTTATGCTTGTGTGGGGAAAATGAGCAGGCAGATAGATGGCGGTTTATTGAGTGATAAGCTAGATATTGTGAGAGCCCTTTGGCAGCGAGTAAACTATGTGGATGCACAAACAGATCATCAAATGCACAAACAGATCATTGGGGTCTAGAAGAATGGCACTGCGGGGAGTTACCAGAGGATCTGACCAATGCTAAACACTCAAGGGAAAGGCGAGATGGGTATACAGGCAGACAGTTACTAGTACCATCGGAATTTGAACTCTTCGCTTGCTGCTGAAGATGAGGATGCAGCGCTTATGGAAAGTGTCCCCAGTACTGTGATGTCGATTCTTAATTCGACATTCACACTTATACTAGGCACCACAAAAAGATTACGGAGTAACTTGTAGCCCAGTATGGGTGGTGTGTTGGCAGGACCTACATCTTTTTGCCTCATCAGTTATGATTCACA
>CAJHNH020006607.1:0-11400 GCA_905116865.2 Candidula unifasciata | reverse complement strand
AGAAGTATGCCTGTAACTCTAGCACAAGGTGGAGAAGTATGCCTGTAACTCTAGCACAAGGTGGAGAAGTATGCCTGTAACTCTAGCACAAGGTGGAGAAGTATGCCTGTAACTCTAGCACAAGGTGGAGAAGTCTGCCTGTAACTCTAGCACACGATGGATAAATCTACCTGTATATCTGGCACACGAGTGAGAAGTCTACCTGAGGGTCCGGCACACGATGAAGAAGTCTGCCTGTGGGTCCGGCACACGATGAAGAAGTCTGCAAGTATGTCCGGCACACGATGGAGAAGTCTGCAAGTATGTCCGGCACTCGATGAAGAAGTCTGCAAGTATGTCCGGCACACGATGGAGAAGTCTGCAAGTATGTCCGGCACACGATGGAGAAGTCTGCAAGTATGTCCGGCACACGTTGGAGAAGTCTGCAAGTATGTCAAGCACACGATGGAGAAGTCTGCAAGTATGTCCGGCACACGATGGAGAAATCTGCCTGTGTGTCTGCCTGTAAGTATGGCCTGCAGGCTACAATGGCTGGAACGCAATTACAGGCTGGGTGTTTCTGTTTCAGTAAGTGAAGATTTGTAACTTCCGGGAGCAGATATCTCCACCTACAATCGCGTCATAGAGCCATCAAAACAAGAGGACCTGGCTGACCAGCGGTCTACGATCAGGGGGTGGCTCTCTGGGTGAGATGTAAGGTCCAGCATTGGCAGGATTCTGTGCCAGCTAGCACTGTTCGTTCAGTTTCTCTGGGGGGACAAGATGATCCAAGCCAATATATATATATATATATATATATATATATATATATATATATATATATATATATATATATATATATAAACATAACTATGATAGCAAATTATGAACAGATATTCATACCAACACTGGGCTACCAGTGCAGATCATGGACATTATCTAAAATTCATACACGCAAAATCACCACTTGCGAGGTGAGATGCCCAAAATCACCACTTGCGAGGTGAGATGCCCAAAATCACCACTTGCGAGGTGAGATGCCCAAAATCACCACTTGCGAGGTGAGATGCCCAAAATCACCACTTGCGAGGTGAGATGCCTAAAATCACCACTTGCGAGGTGAGATGCCCAAGAAAAGCCGCCATACTAACCTTCTCACATCGAGCGAAGAATGATACTGACAGATTGCGGGGAAAACACCTTGCATTAGATTCACCAAAAAACATCAGATCAAGTGGTTTCGCCATCTCGTTAGAACGCAGCAGGATCAGATACTATCACAGGCACTACATCTCAAAAGATAGCTACAAGAGCAAGACACAAAATGGACTGGCAACATCAAAAATACTTTAAGCCTTCACGGCATGACGATAGCCAGCCAAATGCACAGGATCGCAAATTATTCCTCCCTGCGAAGCTTAAGTCAAGAGTGGCTTATGATGATGATACATAGGTGTATAAAGTCACATAGACTGTCAGATTTAACTAGGTCACACAAATTGTCACGATGCATCCAGAGAAATAGCAAATCTATAGCTCAAATACCAAGCCAGTGATAATGCTAATAACATTTAGATGTGATTTGAAGAGAGAATGATATAATAAGATATGTGAAAGTCATTTAGCAACATCCTCACTTCTCTCTATCTCCCTTCAAAACGTACCGGTTACATTTTTGTCACACAGAAATGACAAAGACTAAATGTTGTCACACAGAAATGACAAAGACTGAATGTTGTCACACAGAAATGACAAGGACTGAATGTTGTCACACAGAAATGACAACGACTGAATGTTGTCACACAGAAATGACAAAGACTGAATGTTGTCACACAGAAATGACAAAGACTGAATGTTGTCACACAGAAATGACAAAGACTGAATTTCTTCACACAGAAATGACAAAGACTGAATGTTGTCACACAGAAATGACAAAGACTAAATGTTGTCACACAGAAATGACAAAGACTAAATGTTGTCACACAGAAATGAGAAAGACTGAATGTTGTCACACAGAAATGACAAGGACTGAATGTTGTCACACAGAAATGACAAAGACTTAATGTCTTCACACAGAAATGACAAAGACTAAATGTTGGCACAAAAATGACAAAGACTGAATGTTGTCACACAGAAATGACAAAGACTGAATGCTGTCACACAAAAGAAATAAAGATTGAACGCTGCCACACACAAAAGATAAAGATTGAACGCTGTCACTCAAAAGAGATAAAGATTTCTGTCACACACAAAAGAGATAAAGATTGTTGTCACACAGAAGAGATAAAGATTGTTGTCACACAGAAGAGATAAAGATTGTTGTCACACAGAAGAGATAAAGATTGAATGATGTCGCACAGGACAGATAAAGATCGAATGCTGTCACACAGAAGAGATAATGATTGTTGTCACACAGAACGATTTTGTTAACCAGAGGAGATACAGATTTGTGCCAACCCAGAAGAGATGATTGTGTGTAGAGCACCCAACAAAGAAGAGATGATTGTGTGTACAGCACCCAACAAAGAAGAGATGATTGTGTGTACAGCACTCAACAAAGAAGAGATAATTGCGTGTTTAGCACCCAACAAAGAAAAGATGATTGTGTGTACATTATCCAACCCAGAAGAGATGATTATGTGTACAGTACCCAACCCAGAAGAGATGATTTTGTGTACAGCACCTAACACAGAAGAGATGATTGTGTGTACAGCACCCAACAAAGAAGAGATTATTGTGTGTACAGCCCCTAACAAAGAAGAGATGATTGTGTGTACATCATCCAACCCAGAAGAGATGATTGTGTGTACAGCACCCAACCCAGAAGAGATGATTGTGTGTCCAGCACAAAACCCAGAAGAGATGATTGTGTGTACAACACTCAACCCAGAAGAGATGATTATGTGTACAGTACCCAACCAAGAAGAGATGATTGTGTGTACAGCACCTAACACAGAAGAGATGATTGTGTGTACAGCACCCAACCCAGAAGAGATGATTGTGTGTACAGTACCCAACATAGAAGAGATGACTGTGTGCACAACACCCAACACAGAAGAGATGATTGTGTGTACAGCACCCGGGTAAGAGGTGAACAAACCAGGTCTGTCATAAAATGTCAGAAAATTATCGGCTGGTGGCGGATGGCGCCGACAATTGGCAGCTAATGAGGATAATGGGGCCGGCAACACGGCAAGTGTGACCGTTTCCATCTGCAGCTTCTTTGTTTGCAAGACAGGCAGATGATTGTCCGGGCTTAGGCAGGTTGGGTGTGGCCATGTCAATGTTAGGGAGCGGTTAAAGTGGCCAACTTAAACGGTTAGGAAATAGAATGATTTCTGCAGTACGTACACTGGAGATGGGGAAACTTGTCGTCGACATTTCAGGCTATATATTTGTGTTGTTGTTGCGTACACTGTGTCGGTAATTTAAAGGCTCGCTCCCTCTAGCACTGGGTCTTTACCTGACAACCGCCCGTCCTGGGATCGCACTGGGGTCATGTACCTGACAGCCTACTCTCTATGTCCTTGCCCCCAGTGTGTGGCCTGCTCTCTCTATCCCCGTACCCCCAGTGTGTGGTCTGCTCTCTATATGTCCTTGCCCCCAGTGTGTGGCCTGCTCTCTCTATGTCCTTGCCCCCAGTGTGTGGCCTGCTCTCTCTATGTCCTTGCCCCCAGTGTGTGGCCTGCTCTCTCTATGTCCTTGCCCCCAGTGTATGGCCTACTCTCTCTATGTCCGTGCCCCCAGTGTGTGGCCTGCTCTCTCTATGTCCGTGCCCCCAGTGTGTGGCCTACTCTCTCTGTGTCCGTGCCCCCAGTGTGTGGCCTGCTCTCTCTATGTCCGTGCCCCCAGTGTGTGGCCTGTCTCTCTATGTCCGTGCCCCCAGTGTATGGCCTACTCTCTCTATGTCCGTGCCCCCAGTGTGTGGCCTGCTCTCTCTATGTCCGTGCCCCCAGTGTATGGCCTGCTCTCTCTATGTCCGTACCCCCAGTGTATGGCCTACTCTCTCTATGTCCGTGCCCCCAGTGTGTGGCCTACTCTCTATGTCCTTGCCCCCCAGTGTGTGGCCTGCTCTCTCTATGTCCGTGCCCCCAGTGTGTGGCCTGCTCTCTCTATGTCCGTGCCCCCAGTGTGTGGCCTGCTCTCTCTATGTCCGTGCCCCCAGTGTGTGGCCTACTCTCTCTATGTCCGTGCCCCCAGTGTGTGGCCTGCTCTCTCTATGTCCGTGCCCCCAGTGTGTGGCCTACTCTCTCTATGTTCGTGCCCCCAGTGTGTGGCCTGCTCTCTCTATGTCCGTGCCCCCAGTGTGTGGCCTGCTCTCTCTATGTCCGTGCCCCCAGTGTGTGGCCTGCTCTCTCTATGTCCGTGCCCCCAGTGTGTGGCCTACTCTCTCTATGTCCTTGCCCCCAGTGTATGGCCTACTCTCTCTATGTCCTTGCCCCCAGTGTATGGCCTGCTCTCTCTATGTCCGTGCCCCCAGTGTATGGCCTACTCTCTCTATGTCCTTGCCCCCAGTGTGTGGCCTGCTCTCTATGTCCTTGCCCCCAGTGTGTGGCCTGCTCTCTATGTCCTTGCCCCCAGTGTGTGGCCTACTCTCTCTATGTCCTTGCCCCCAGTGTGTGGCCTGCTCTCTCTATGTCCTTGCCCCCAGTGTGTGGCCTGCTCTCTCTATGTCCTTGCCCCCAGTGTGTGGCCTACTCTCTCTATGTCCTTGCCCCCAGTGTGTGGCCTGCTCTCTCTATGTCCTTGCCCCCAGTGTGTGGCCTGCTCTCTCTATGTCCTTGCCCCCAGTGTGTGGCCTGCTCTCTCTATGTCCTTGCCCCCAGTGTGTGGCCTGCTCTCTCTATGTCCTTGCCCCCAGTGTGTGGCCTGCTCTCTCTATGTCCTTGCCCCCAGTGTGTGGCCTGCTCTCTATGTCCTTGCCCCCAGTGTGTGGCCTACTCTCTCTATGTCCGTGCCCCCCAGTGTGTGGCCTGCTCTCTCTATGTCCTTGCCCCCAGTGTGTGGCCTGTCTCTCTATGTCCTTGCCCCCAGTGTGTGGCCTGCTCTCTCTATGTCCTTGCCCCCAGTGTGTGGCCTACTCTCTCTATGTCCTTGCCCCCAGTGTGTGGCCTGCTCTCTCTATGTCCTTGCCCCCAGTGTGTGGCCTGCTCTCTCTATGTCCTTGCCCCCAGTGTGTGGCTCTGCTCTCTCTATGTCCGTGCCCCCAGTGTGTGGCCTGCTCTCTCTATGTCCGTGCCCCCAGTGTGTGGCCTGCTCTCTCTATGTCCGTTGCCCCCAGTGTGTGGCCTGCTCTCTCTATGTCCGTGCCCCCAGTGTGTGGCCTGCTCTCTCTATGTCCTTGCCCCCAGTGTGTGGCCTGCTCTCTCTATGTCCGTGCCCCCAGTGTGTGGCCTGCTCTCTCTATGTCCTTGCCCCCAGTGTGTGGCCTGCTCTCTCTATGTCCGTGCCCCCAGTGTGTGTGCCCCCAGTGCTCTCTCTATGTCCTTGCCCCCAGTGTGTGGCCTGCTCTCTCTATGTCCTTGCCCCCAGTGTGTGGCCTGCTCTCTCTATGTCCTTGCCCCCAGTGTGTGGCCTGCTCTCTCTATGTCCTTGCCCCCAGTGTATGGCCTGCTCTCTCTATGTCCTTGCCCCCAGTGTATGGCCTTCTCTCTCTATGTCCTTGCCCCCAGTGTGTGGCCTGTCTCTCTCTATGTCCTTGCCCCCAGTGTATGGCCTACTCTCTCTATGTCCTTGCCCCCAGTGTGTGGCCTGCTCTCTCTATGTCCGTGCCCCCAGTGTGTGGCCTGTCTCTCTCTATGCCCGTACCCCCAGTGTGTGGCCTGTCTCTCTCTATGTCCGTGCCCCTAGTGTATGGCCTTCTCTCTCTATGTCCTTGCCCCCAGTGTGTGGCCTGTCTCTCTCTATGTCCTTGCCCCCAGTGTATGGCCTACTCTCTCTATGTCCGTGCCCCCAGTGTGTGGCCTGTCTCTCTCTATGTCCTTGCCCCCAGTGTGTGGCCTGCTCTCTCTATGTCCGTGCCCCCAGTGTGTGGCCTGCTCTCTCTATGTCCTTGCCCCCAGTGTGTGGCCTGCTCTCTCTATGTCCGTGCCCCCAGTGTGTGGCCTGCTCTCTCTATGTCCGTACCCCCAGTGTGTGGCCTGCTCTCTCTATGTCCGTGCCCCCAGTGTGTGGCCTGCTCTCTCTATGTCCGTGCCCCCAGTGTGTGGCCTACTCTCTCTATGTCCTTGCCCCCAGTGTGTGGCCTGCTCTCTCTATGTCCTTGCCCCCAGTGTGTGGCCTGCTCTCTCTATGTCCGTGCCCCCAGTGTGTGGCCTGCTCTCTCTATGTCCGTGCCCCCAGTGTGTGGCCTGCTCTCTCTATGTCCGTGCCCCCAGTGTGTGGCCTGCTCTCTCTATGTCCTTGCCCCCAGTGTGTGGCCTACTCTCTCTATGTCCTTGCCCCCAGTGTGTGGCCTGCTCTCTCTATGTCCGTGCCCCCAGTGTGTGGCTCTCTATGTCCTTGCCCCCAGTGTGTGGCCTGCTCTCTCTATGTCCGTGCCCCCAGTGTGTGGCCTACTCTCTCTCTATGTCCTTGCCCCCAGTGTGTGGCCTACTCTCTCTATGTCCTTGCCCCCAGTGTGTGGCCTACTCTCTCTATGTCCTTGCCCCCAGTGTGTGGCCGTGCTGTGTGGCTCTCTCTATGTCCTTGCCCCCAGTGTGTGGCCTGCTCTCTCTATGTCCTTGCCCCCAGTGTGGGCCTGCTCTCTCTATGTCCTTGCCCCCAGTGTGTGGCCTGCTCTCTCTATGTCCTTGCCCCCAGTGTGTGGCCTGCTCTCTCTATGTCCTTGTGCCCCCAGTGTGTGGCCTGCTCTCTCTATGTCCTTGCCCCCAGTGTGTGTGCCCCCCCAGTGTGTATGGCCTGCTCTCTCTATGTCCGTGCCCCCAGTGTGTGGCCTGCTCTCTCTATGTCCTGTGCCCCCAGTGTGTGGCCTGCTCTCTCTGTCCTTGCCCCCAGTGTGTGGCCCCCAGTGTCTGGCTACTCTCCTATGTCCGCCCCCAGTGTGTGGCCTACTCTCTCTATGTCCTTGCCCCCAGTGTGTGGCCTGCTCTCTCTATGTCCTTGCCCCCAGTGTGTGGCCTACTCTCTCTATGTCCTTGCCCCCAGTGTGTGGCCTACTCTCTCTATGTCCGTGCCCCCAGTGTGTGGCCTGCTCTCTCTATGTCCGTGCCCCCAGTGTGTGGCCTGCTCTCTCTATGTCCTTGCCCCCAGTGTGTGGCCTGCTCTCTCTATGTCCTTGCCCCCAGTGTGTGGCCTACTCTCTCTATGTCCGTGCCCCCAGTGTGTGGCCTGCTCTCTCTATGTCCGTACCCCCAGTGTGTGGCCTGTCTCTCTATGTCCGTGCCCCCAGTGTGTGGTAACACAGAGAACACTCTCTACATCAGTGTGTGTAACACAGAGAACACTCTCTACATCAGTGTGTAACACAGAGAACACTCCCTACATCAGTGTGTAACACAGAGAACACTCTCTACATCAGTGTGTAACACAGAAAACACTCCCTACATCAGTGTGTGTAACACAGAGAACACTCCCTACATCAGTGTGTAACACAGAGAAGACTCCCTACATCATTGTGTAACACAGAGAACACTCCCTACATCAGTGTGTGTAACACAGAGAAAACTCTCTACATCAGTGTGTGTAACACAGAGAACACTCCCTACATCAGTGTGTAACACAGAGAAGACTCCCTACATCAGTGTGTGTAACACAGAGAAGACTCCCTACATCATTGTGTAACACAGAGAACACTCCCTACATCAGTGTGTGTAACACAGAGAAGACTCCCTACATCATTGTGTAACACAGAGAACACTCCCTACATCATTGTGTAACACAGAGAACACTCCCTACATCAGTGTGTGTAACACAGAGAAGACTCCATACATCATTGTGTAACACAGAGAACACTCCCTACATCAGTGTGTAACACAGAGACAACTCCCTACATCAGTGTGTAACACAGAGACAACTCCCTACATCAGTGTGTAACACAGAGAAAACTCCCTACATCAGTGTGTGTAACACAGAGACAACTCTCTACATCAGTGTGTAACACAGAGACAACTCCCTACATCAGTGTGTAACACAGAGACAACTCTCTACATCAGTGTGTAACACAGAGAACACTCTCTACATCAGTGTGTGTAACACAGAGAACACTCTCTACATCAGTGTGTAACACAGAGAACACTCTCTACATCAGTGTGTAACACAGAGAACACTCTCTACATCAGTGTGTAACACAGAGAACACTCTCTACATCAGTGTGTAACACAGAGAACACTCTCTACATCAGTGTGTGTAACACAGAGAACACTCCCTACATCAGTGTTTAACACAGAGACAACTCCCTACATCAGTGTGTAACACAGAGACAACTCCCTACATCAGTGTGTAACACAGAGAAAACTCCCTACATCAGTGTGTAACACAGAGAACACTCTCTACATCAGTGTGTGTAACACAGAAACAACTCCCTACATCAGTGTGTAACACAGAGACAACTCCCTACATCAGTGTGTAACACAGAGAAAACTCCCTACATCAGTGTGTAACACAGAGAAAACTCCCTACATCAGTGTGTAACACAAGAAAACTCCCTACATCAGTGTGTAACACAGAGAAAACTCCCTACATCAGTGTGTTTAACACAGAGAAAACTCCCTACATCAGTGTGTAACACAGAGAAAATTCTCTACATCAGTGTGTAACACAGAGAAAACTCCCTACATCAGTGTGTAACACAGAGAAAACTCCCTACATCAGTGTGTAACACAGAGAACACTCCCTACATCAGTGTGTAACACAGAGAAAATTCTCTACATCAGTGTGTAACACAGAGAAAATTCACCACATCAGTGTGGCTCCTTACTAGCTGCGTAAAATAGAAGTTCTCAGACGTGTATTCTGTTCATTGAAAGAGAAAACAAACATTAGCCTAACAGCGTAAAAAGCGAATAACATAGAGGTATCATTGTGGAGGCAACAATCAACGCAAAATTGTGTGTCCAATAATTGGTCTACGAACAGCACATGTCAGCCAACCAGTGACAGCTAACAACAACCAGAAATCATGACAGACTAGCAACATTTGAGTACCATGACACAAAGAAAGATAACAGAACATATGCACAGCCACTCAAGAAACATAGAGAAAATGTCATCAAATGTTGTTGGAAACAACGCACTAGACAACATCATCATCATTATTGCCCCATACACGGCACGGCCCGTGGTGTAGCCAGCCTGTGGCTGAATGATCAGTTCTGATCTCTGTCTGTCAGACGTCATTCACTTGATGTCCGCATGTCTGAGGCCTGTCTCTGGTCAGCCCGGTTCTGTACATAGGTCTTTCTTGGTCTACCGCTTGCCCTCTTTGCAGGCCTGCCGTGTCGCTTTCGAGAAGCCGGGGGATGTGATGACATGTCCCTGCTATCGCACCTTCCGTCTTCTGGTTGCTGTCAAAAGAGCTTCATGGTTGCCAATGTGTTGGGTGATGATACGGCCAACTTCAACATGTCTGATGTGATCCTTGGGTGACATACGAGGAAGTTTTCAAGAAGATTTCACATCCAGTGCTTGGATTTTCCTTTGGAGTTGGTGTGTTGCGGTCGGCTATAGACATCAGTTTGCCAAGGTAACAACACAACATTTGTGCATTAAAATATCAGACTCTCTGAAAGATTAAACAGCGGGCAGTCGTTGTATGAGAGGTCAAGATGGGCAAATTCTAGTCGATACAACCGAAGCCATCGAGACATGGACCAAATCCACGGAGGACCTATTCTAGGATAACACAGGCAAGAGAATACAACTGAACAATAATCTGGACATAGATTATTCATGAAGGTAATAAATATAGTTATCGTGTGGTTTGGGAGAGCGGGTGGGGGGGGGGGGGGGGGGCCATGATACCACTGATGAACCAAGTTATCCAGAGATTTACAAAATGAAAAACTGAGATAAGTATTATGAGTGGACGCAGGTGATGTCTGCATCAATAAACCTCAAGGGCTCGAAATGCTGACGAAGAATGACAGATAAGTATTAAATATTGACAGTTGAAGTTGAACAGAAATTGAAAAAAAAAAATCATTTGAAGTTTTACACGGAAAATTATTATGAAGAGACGCAGCCGTGGTAGCATAAAGTTAAATAACCGAGATATACTTTTGAGATATAAACACTACCAGGTAAAAAAAAAAAAAAGTCTGTAACACTTACATCAGAAGTCAGCGTAACAGTAACACGGACTTGCTCACCGGTGACTGGCAGACGACTGCAGAGATAGGGACCATCACCAAGTGACGGCTGACTGTGGCATCTCTGGCGGGAATCTCTGGCTCGCTGTGGCATCTCTGGCGGGAATCTCTGGCTCGCTGGTTGCCTCTCTCCGCCATCGTTGTACAACTTCCTTAACTCCACACAACCAGCGGTTGGGTGCTTGGGATTGATCAGTCAGATGGCTAGATAGGCAGGCAGGCAGACAGACAGACAGACAGATAGACAGAGACGGACGGATGAATAGACAGAGATTTAAAAAAAAAAGTGGGAGAATGAGAATTAAAATGAGAGGAATAAGACATCAGAGAGAAGGAGGAAACAGAGACAGAGAGACAGATATAGAAAAATTATACAGACAGACAGATATGGATAAATTATACAGACAGATATGGATAAATTAGATAGACAGACAGACAGACAGACAGACAGACAGACAGACAGACAGACAGACAGACAGACAGACAGACAGACAGACAGACAGACAGACAGACAGACAGACAGACAGACAGACAGACTGCTGTGGTTGTATACAGCAATGTTACATCACTGTGTGCTGCTGTGGTTCTATAGAGCAATGTTACATCACTGTGTGCTGCTGTGGTTCTATACAGCAATGTTACATCACTGTGTGCTGCTGTGGTTCTTTAGAGCAATGTTACATCACTGTGTGCTGCGGTGGTTCTATAGAGCAATGTTACATCACTGTGTGTGTTCTTAGCTGTGGTTGCGGTATACAGCAATGTTACATCACTGTGTGCTGTGGGCTCTGGGCAATTCACTGTGTGCTGCAATAGAGCAATTTACATCACTGTGTGCTGCTGTGGTTCTATAGAGCAATGTTACATCACTGTGTGCTGCGGTGGTTCTATAGAGCAATGTTACATCACTGTGTGCTGCGGTGGTTCTATACAGCAATGTTACATCACTGTGTGCTGCGGTGGTTCTATACAGCAATGTTACATCACTGTGTGCTGCGGTGGTTCTATAGAGCAATGTTACATCACTGTGTGCTGCGGTGGTTCTATAGAGCAATGTTACATCACTGTGTGCTGCTGGTGTTCTATACAGCAATGTTACATCACTGTGTGCTGC
>CAJHNH020006606.1:0-11403 GCA_905116865.2 Candidula unifasciata | reverse complement strand
AAGCCCGCAGCCGGTATTTGAAACCAGGCTTTTCCCGGGATTCACCCAGCCTCTAGGAAATGTGTACCAGAGTTAACACTCTTGGGTAAATGGAGGAACGTCGCTGTAGCTACGGAGCTTCGTGCAGATGGCGACACAGGCAAACAGTTTCTTATCAGCTGTCCGTACTGGTGGCAGAGCACTTATGGTTTATAACTGTGTGAAGGACGCTGGTTCACATCTCCCAACTTTACCTTAAATTTACCTTTACCTGCAATTACCTGATTACCAAAGCATCTATGGGTCTGTCCCAAGTGCTGTGAGGATAATCATCACTAATCACCCTGGTGGAGCATAGGCTCTCTACCAGATCATTATTGCCTTTGCAGACTTGGCCATGCTTATTTTTGATTCTACAGCTAAAGTATTATACTGGATGGGGTAGCAAGAAAGAGAATATTATAAATAGTTGGTAATCACTTCTTGGTTATGAATTAACTTCGCCCCAGAATGGACAATTTTTTTTTTGCTATTTCACACACAGTCAGAGGCTCTAATATAACCTAATGGTTGAGCGGGGTTTCTGGGACTTGATGCCTGGGTGATTATCATCTGTGGGGTTGAACGTCACTCACTCGCTCCTTAGTCTGGTAGTAAATCAGTGAAAATTAGTCAATTATGCATTAACATCATCTGTTATTCTACCTTTCATTTTCTTCTGAAGCATAGGCCCACAGCCTACTCATGCCATTCATAATCTGATGGATTTTAAAGCTAACATTTTCTGTGCTAGAAATATACAAGCAGATATATTGGCTGCTGTCACTCCTCTGGGCAATGAGCTTCTTCTTCTGCCCTTCTATCCCCCAATGGAGCATAGGCCCTCAACCAACTCACGCCAAATCGTTCTATTCTACGCCATTACTTGAAGCTCTCTCCATGTCCTCCCCATCTTTCTAACTTCATTCTCCAGCTCTCTTCTCCATGTGTTTTGTTTTCCTAGCTGAGAGGAGGTACGTCAACGGTCCGGACTTACGGCTTTCTCCACACCGTGTCATACTTCTTCTACTTGAAGAGCCTCCCCTTATCTTGGTTGGCTGGGTTTTACTTGCTTCTCTTTTTGACTTATCACCTCAAGCCCAACCCTACTCTTAGTCGCCTCTTACGACATGCCTGGTAGGGTGCAGTGTCACTATTCTTCGCTTCCCGTGAGGGCCCCGGTGACACACGGGCGGGCAGTGAGCTACTTTGTGGACATAGTGAAAGCTCTCTGGGATCAAGTGTACATAGTGAAAGCTCTCTGGGATCAAGTGGACATAGTGAAAGCTCTCTGGGATCAAGTGGACATAGTGAAAGCTCTCTGAGATTAAGTGGACATAGTGAAAGCTCTCTGGGATCAAGTGTACAGTGCATTAGAACAGAGTATCCACACCTTGATAGACATAATTCATCAGGGGCTAAGAGGGGACGATGGATAAATCTCTACTTTTACTAGAGATTGCAACTGGCAGTGTTAGCATAGAAACCCACCCTGGCACAACACTCACTCAGGCGCAACACTCGCACAGAAACAACACTCACATACACAACATTCACATATACAACACTCCCACACATAACACAATGCTCACAGTACTCATAGCACAGCATACAGACAGATACACACACACACTCACAGGCATAGCAAACACTCACTCAGGCGCAACACTTGCACAGAAACAACACTCACATACACAACATTCACATACACAACATTCACATATATAACACTCCCACACATAACACAATGCTCACAGTACTCATAGCACAACATACAGACAGACACACACACACTCACAGGCATAGCAATTGCACACAGCCATTCCACATAGATATGGGTAAAACAAACATTCACAGACTCACACAAACTAACAGTCACAAAACTCAACAGACACAACACACATTCAGAATAGATCGGTAGTAGACCTGTTCTCTCCCACCTTCACCCACACGATGCCCTGGAACACACACAGGGAATCTGGTGAATGTAAATTCACAGTAAATAATTTATCATAACATGAATGGAGAAAACACATAAACACTAAAGAAAAAAACTGGTAAAGAAAGCTTCATTTGTCTGATGCAAACATCAGACATTACAAACATGTTAAAGACTTTCAGTACCAAGGAATGCATCACACCTTGATTTATATCTATTTTCACCATCCTCTGCTGCTGGAAAAGTTATTGGAAGTCATCAGAATCATACCTGATGACTGTGACTTAGAATCATACCTGTACCTGATGACTTTGACTCAGAATCATACCTGATGACTGTGACTCAGAATCATACCTGATGACTTTGACTCAGAATCATACCTGATGACTGTGACTCAGAATCATACCTGTACCTGATGACTTTGACTCAGAATCATACCTGATGACTTTGACTCAGAATCATACCTGATGACTGTGACTCAGAATCATACCTGATGACTTTGACTCAGAATCATACCTGATGACTTTGACTCAGAATCATACCTGATGACTGTGACTCAGAATCATACCTGATGACTGTGACTCAGAATCATACCTGATGACTGTGACTCAGAATCATACCTGAGACCTGATGACTGTGACTCAGAATCATACCTGATGACTGTGACTCAGAATCATACTGATGACTGACTCAGAATCATACCTGTACCTGATGACTGTGACTCAGAATCATACCTGATGACTGTGGACTCTCAGAATCATAACCTGTACCTGATGACTGTGACTCAGAATCATACCTGTACCTGATGACTGTGACTCAGAATCATACCTGTACTGATGACTGTGACTCAGAATCATACCTGTACCTGATGACTGTGACTCAGAATCATGCTACCTGATGACTGTGACTCAGAATCATACCTGTGAGACTGTGGACTCAGAATCATACCTGTACCTGATGACTGTGACTCAGAATCATACTGTACCTGATGACTGTGACTCAGAATCATACCTGTACCTGATGACTGTGACTCAGAATCATACCTGATGACTGTGACTCAGAATCAGAACCTGTACCTGATGACTGTGACTCAGAATCATACCTGATGACTGTGACTCAGAATCATACCTGTGACTGTGACTTGACTCAGAATCATACCTGATGACTGTGACTCAGAATCATACCTGATGACTTTGACTCAGAATCATACCTGATGACTTTGACTCAGAATCATACCTGATGACTGTGACTCAGAATCATACCTGATGACTGTGACTCAGAATCATACCTGATGACTGTGACTCAGAATCATACCTACCTGATGACTGTGACTCAGAATCATACCCTGATGACTTTTTGACTCAGAATCATACCTGATGACCTTTGACTCAGAATCATACCTGATGACTGTGACTCAGAATCATACCTGATGACTGTGACTCAGAATCATACCTGATGACTGTGACTCAGAATATAACCTGATGACTGTGACTCAGAAACATACCTGACTGTGACTGAATTGATGATGTGACTCAGAATCATACCTGATGACTGTGACTCAGAATCATACCTGATGACGTGACTCAGAATCATACCTGATGACTGTGACTCAGAATCATACCTGAATGACTGTGACTCAGAATCATACCTGATGACTGTGACTCAGAATCATCCTGTACCTGATGACTGTGACTCAGAAATCATACCTGATGACTGTGACTCAGAATCATACCTGTAACCTGATGACTGTGACTCAGAATCATACCTGATGACTGTGACTCAGAATCATACCTGTACCTGATGACTGTGGACCTCAGAATCATACCTGAGACTGTGACTCAGAATCATACCTGTACCTGACTGTGACTCAGATTCATACCTGATGACTGTGACTCAGAATCATACCTGTACCTGATGACTTTGACTCAGAATCATACCTGTACCTGATGACTGTGACTCAGAATCATACCTGTACCTGATGACTTTGACTCAGAATCATACCTGTACCTGATGACTTTTGACTCAGAATCATACCTGTACCTGATGACTGTGACTCAGAATCATATCTGATGACTGTGACTCAGAATCATACCTGTACCTGATGACTGTGACTCAGAATCATACCTGATGACTGTGACTCAGAATCATACCTGTACCTGATGACTGTGACTCAGAATCATACCCTGATGATGACTGGTGACTCAGAATCATACCTGTACCTGATGACTTTGACTCAGAATCATACCTGATGACTGTGACTCAGAATCATACCTGATGACTGTGACTCAGAATCATACCTGATGACTGTGACTCAGAATCATACCTGTACCTGATGACTTTGACTCAGAATCATACCTGATGACTTTGACTCAGAATCATACCTGATGACTGTGACTCAGAATCATACCTGATGACTGTGACTCAGAATCATACCTGATGACTGTGACTCAGAATCATACCTGATGACTGTGACTCAGAATCATACCTGTACCTGATGACTGTGACTCAGAATCATACCTGATGACTGTGACTCAGAATCATACCTGTACCTGATGACTGTGACTCAGAATCATACCTGATGACTGTGACTCAGAATCATACCTGTAAATACTGATGACTGTGACTCAGAATCATACCTGCATACCTGATGACTGTGACTCAGAATCATACCTGTACCTGATGACTGTGACTCAGAATCATACCTGATGACTGTGACTCAGAATCATACCTGTACCTGATGACTTTGACTCAGAATCATACCTGTACCTGATGACTGTGACTCAGAATCATACCTGTACCTGATGACTTTGACTCAGAATCATACCTGTACCTGATGACTTTGACTCAGAATCATACCTGTACCTGATGACTGTGACTCAGAATCATACCTGATGACTGTGACTCAGAATCATACCTGTACCTGATGACTGTGACTCAGAATCATACCTGATGACTGTGACTCAGAATCATACCTGTACCTGATGACTGTGACTCAGAATCATACCTGATGACTGTGACTCAGAATCATACCTGTACCTGATGACTTTGACTCAGAATCATACCTGATGACTGTGACTCAGAATCATACCTGATGACTGTGACTCAGAATCATACCTGATGACTGTGACTCAGAATCATACCTGTACCTGATGACTTTGACTCAGAATCATACCTGATGACTTTGACTCAGAATCATACCTGATGACTGTGACTCAGAATCATACCTGATGACTGTGACTCAGAATCATACCTGATGACTGTGACTCAGAATCATACCTGTACCTGATGACTTTGACTCATAATCATACCTGATGACTGTGACTCAGAATCATACCTGTACCTGATGACTGTGACTCAGAATCATACCTGTACCTGATGACTGTGACTCAGAATCATACCTGTACCTGATGACTGTGACTCAGAATCATACCTGTACCTGATGACTGTGACTCAGAATCATACCTGTACCTGATGACTTTGACTCAGAATCATACCTGTACCTGATGACTGTGACTCAGAATCATACCTGTACCTGATGACTGTGACTCAGAATCATACCTGATGACTGTGACTCAGAATCATACCTGTACCTGATGACTGTGACTCAGAATCATACCTGATGACTGTGACTCAGAATCATACCTGATGACTGTGACTCAGAATCATACCTGATGACTGTGACTCAGAATCATACTGATGACTACCTGATGACTGTGACTCAGAATCATACCTGATGACGACTGTGACTCAGATCATACCTGTACCTGATGAACTGTGGACTCAGAATCAATACCTGATGACTTGTGACTCAGAATCATACCTGCATGATGACTGTGACTCTCAGAATCATACCTGATGACTGTGACTCAGAATCATACCTGATGACTGTGAACTCAGAATCATACCTGATGACTGTGACTCAGAATCATACCTGTACCTGATGACTTTGACTCATAATCATACCTGATGACTGTGACTCAGAATCATACCTGATGACTGTGACTCAGAATCATACCTGATGACTGTGACTCAGAATCATACCTGATGACTGTGACTCAGAATCATACCTGATGACTGTGACTCAGAATCATACCTGATGACTGTGACTCAGAATCATACCTGATGACTGTGACTCAGAATCATACCTGATGACTGTGACTCAGAATCATACCTGTACCTGATGACTGTGACTCAGAATCATACCTGATGACTGTGACTCAGAATCATACATGATGACTGTGACTCAGAATCATACCTGATGACTGTGACTCAGAATCATACCTGATGACTTTGACTCAGAATCATACCTGATGACTGTGACTCAGAATCATACCTGATGAATGGACTCAGAAATCATCCCTGATGACTGTGACTCAGAATCATACCTGATGACTTTGATCAGAATCATACCTGATGACTGTGACTCAGAATCATACCTGATGACTGATGACTTTGACTCAGAATCATACCTGATGACTGTGACTCAGAATCATACCTGATGACTGTGACTCAGAATCATACCTGATGACTTTGACTCAGAATCATACCTGATGACTGTGACTCAGAATCATACCTGATGACTGTGACTCAGAATCATACCTGATGACTGTGACTCAGAATCATACCTGATGACTTTGACTCAGAATCATACCTGATGACTTTGACTCAGAATCATTACCTGATGACTGTGACTCAGAATCATACCTGAATGACTTGTGACTCAGAATCATACCTGATGACTGTGACTCAGAAATCATAACTGATGACTGTGACTCAGAATCATATCTGATGACTGTGACTCAGACTCATACCTGATGACTGTGACTCAAATCATACCTGTACCTGATGACTGTGACTCAGAATCATATCTGATGACTGTGAGACTCAGAAATCATACCTGTACCTGGTGACTGTGACTCAAAATCAGTACCTGAGGATTTGACTCAGAATCATACCTGATGACTGTGACTCAGATCATACCTGATGACTTGACTCAGATATCATTACTTATGACGGTGACTCAGATCATACCTGATGACTGTGACTCAGAATCATACCTGATGACTGTGACTCATAATCATATCTGAATGACTGTGTACTCAGAATCATACTGATGACTGTGACTCAGAATCATACCTGTGTACCTGATGAACTGTGGAATCAGGAATCATATCTGATGACTGTGACTCCGACTCAATACCTGTTACCTGGTGACTGTGGACTCAGATCATACCTGATGGACTTTGCCTCATAATCATAAACCTGTACCTGATGACTTTGACTCAGAATCATTACCTGAATGACTGTGTAATTCAGAATCATACCTGATGACTGTGACTCAGAAGCATACCTGATGAACTGTGACTGTCGAGGGGGAAAAAAAAATCATACCTGAATGATGGTGGACTCAAGAATCATCACCTGATCGACTTTGAACTCAGAATCAATACCTGATGGACTGTGACTCAGAATCATTGCCGCGGTGATGTGACTGTGTTGTGCTCAGATCATACCTGATTACTTTGACTCAGAATCATTACCTGATGTCTGTGGACTCAGATTCATGGACCTGATGACTGTGGACTGGGCAAAAAAAAGAATGAAAGGGATCATACATGATGGACTGTGACTCAGAATCATACCTGATGACTTGTGACTCAGAATCATACTTGATGGGGCGACTGTGACCGCAGAATCATACCTGATGACTGTGACTCAGAATCATAGTCCTGTGGATGTGCTGTGACTCAGAATCATACCTGATGACTTTGACTCAGAATCATACCTGATGACTGTGACTCAGAATAATATCATTTGCTATAGAAAAATCTCTTTGTGAGTTCCAGGGTGCCATTTTGGGGTTAAAAAGAAACACCCACTGACCCCCTCCTCCCCCAGCCAAAAAAAAAGTTAGTTGCGTACCCTTTACAGGTTGTTGCAGAACCAGCCCCAGCATTTTTTAGCTGTTGTGGTTTTTCTAGGCACATTAGTAGTTTGCCACTGCTTTCTGGGCGGTTGGCTCTTGGTACCACTGTCGAAACCAACGCAAGACAGCTGGGATCAAACCCGGCATTACGAAGCGTGTTCGCAACGCCTAAGCCACAGGCGCGACTTAGCCCCCAGCAAGCATATGGTGAAAGGCAGCTAATTAGGAGTGTCTCCTGGGTCAGAATGCATCTGCCTGTGAGGCAAAAAACCTACAGTCTGCACACAAGGTAGATCTGTAAAATGATATGTGCATACAAAACTCAGGTTCTGGAAGAAAACTGAAGTCCATGAGTGGACACACCGCCTGAACTTTCTACCAGTGAACGCAAAGAAGAAGAAGATAAATATGGTGGCCGGGGGGGGGGGGGGGATGGAAAAAGTAGTAACACAATTCCCGACATCAAGGACCTAGACACACAAATCGGTTTCTGATCACTAGACAGCTAGCGAGACAGGGAGGGTACAAGCAGAGTTTAGAGGGCAAAGTGTGTTGGAGATCCTGTGCAAGCTTCCATGTATTGTGGAGATGGCACCTGACTCGATTAAATATTTCACGTCCATACCAACACATCTTGTGTGATCAGCTACTGCCTGTATGTCCCAGACAATGCATCTTGTGTGATTAAGCTACTACCCATTGTGTCCCAAGACGATGCATCTTGTTGTGAATCAGCTACTACCCATGTGTCCTAGACAGTGCATCTTGGTGTAATCAGCTACTGCCCGTGTGTCCCAGACAATGCATCTTTGTGTGATAAGCTACTACCCATGGTGTCCCAGACAATGCATCATGTGTGGATCCAGCTACTACCCATGTGTCCCCAGACAATGCATCTTGTGTGATCAGCTACTGCCCATTAGTGGTCCCAGACAATGCATCTTGTGTGATCAACTACTGCCCATATGTGCCCAGAACAATGCATCTTGTGTGATCAGCTACTGCCCATGTGTCTAAAACAACGCATCTTGTTGTGATCAAGCCTACTGCCCCGTGTGTCCCAGAACAATGCATCTTGTTGTGATCAAGCTACTGCCTTGCGTTGTCCCAGACAATGCATCTTGTGTGATCAGCTACTGACTCATGTGTCCCCGCAGTACAATGCATCTTTGTGTGATCAGCTACTACCCAATGTGTCACAGAAAAGGCAACTTTGTGGTGATCAGCTACGGCCCATGGTGGTCCCAGACCAATGCCTCTTGTGTGATCCAGCTACTACCCATGTTGTCCCAGACAACGCATCTTGTGTGATCAGCTACTGCCCGTGTGTCCCAAGACAAATGCCACTCTTGTGTGGATCAGCTACTTTACCTGTGTTTGTCCCAGACAATGCATCTTGATGTGATCAGCTACTAGCCCATGTGTTTCCCAGACAATGCATCATTGTGGTGATCAGCTACTACCGCATGGTGTCCCAGACAATGCATCTTGTGTGATCAGCTACTAACCATGTGTCCCAGTACAATGAATCTTGTGTGATCAGCTACTACACATGTGTCCCAGAACAATGCATCTTGTTTGATCAGCTACTGCCCGCCTGTGTCTCCCAGACAATTGCATCTTGTGTGATCAGCTACTAACTCGTGTGTCCTCAGACATGCATCTTTGGTGTGATCACGCTACTATCCCATGTGTCCCAAGACAATGGCATCATTGTGTGATCAGCTACTACCCATGTGTTCCAGGACAATGCATCTTGGTGTGATCATCTACTACCCATGGTCCCAGACCAATTGCCATCTTGGTGTGGATCAGCTACTGACACATGTTGTCCCAGACATATGCATCTTGTGTGATCCGCTACTGCACCGATGCGTCCCAGACAATTGCATATTGTGTGATCAGCTAACTGCCCATGTGTCACAGACAATGCATCTTGTGTGATCAGATTACTGCCCAAGTGTCCCATAACAACGCCCATGAAATACTAAACTGGGGAGCCAGTGGGTCTATTATTGTTTTCACCACAATGGGGCCTCAGAACCCACAAAGGGATAATGAGACAAAGAGCTAAGTTTATCCAAACATAATATATAAACGTTTGTGAGGGTTATATTATTTTATTTTTCCATTACAATTAACACAATACCTGTATGCCTTGTTTCCTCCTGCTTGTGTTGTTTTTTTTATGAAATGATTCAGGAATGTTGTGAATGTTGACCTAGTGTTGCTGGTGTGATTAATGGTTGACCTGTTTGGTGGTCTGATGTGTGGCTGTCGAGGGTCGTCTGCCAGAGGGTCCCTTTGGCTGTGTTTATGCTGGATGTGTACTTGTTGATGCTCTGTGAAATACTGGGAGCAGTTCAGAGCATGGGTGTCTTGTGGGAGGTTACTGTAAACTTAAATCGATTTCTTGGCTCTCAGGCAGATACACTGTGACTTCGGAGGAAGCATCCCAAATTAGTCTACTTTTACTATATGCTTGTTGGGGATGGAGGGGGGGGAGTGGGCTGTTATTTCATTCCCCTGACAATGGGTCCCCCAGAACCCACAACAGTGGGTCATCCCCCTGACAATAGGTCCCCCAGAACCCACAAGCAGTGGGTCATCCCCCTGACAATAGGTCCCCCAGAACCCACAACAGTGGGTCATCCCCCTGACAATAGGTCCCCCAGAACCCACAACAGTGGGTCATCCCCCTGACAATAGGTCCCCCAGAACCCACAACAGTGGGTCATCCCCCTGACAATCGGTCCCCCGGAACCCGCACAGGGACGGGCATATAATCTTACTCATATTTTGTATTGACCAATCTGCGGTCACTGGATGGGGTGGTCAACAACATCACGTCATGCTGCCTTAACTTGGTACCCATGGGTTGACCTGTGGGGTCAGGTCAGTTCTGAAAAGGACAAAAAAATATTACTTAGTGCAGATCAGACCAGCAAGTGAGCATTTGGCCATATGTGCTACGTCTCCTTGCTTGTGTGTGGGTTTCTGTCACCTGTTCAAAGTGGTCTGTTATTTCCCATGTGGTGTTTCACATTCAGAGACTTTGTTTTTGGTATTTTAAACTGCCATTACTGCCTTTATTCATTTGCGTTTTAGGCGGGAGGTCTTTGAGCCTCATTTAGGGTTGAATGCGTAATGCAGTCATCGCGCGGACTGAGGTTAGGATTTTATTGTTGTCCCCCGACAGAAGAAAACGTCATCAGCCTTACTGAGGGTTTGAATTCTGGTCTTCTTCCATGAGAGCGCCCTACATTCTTGACCGTTCGGCCAGAGGCTCTTTTTTTTGTTCCTCCGTCACTTGGACACATAAACCGGATGGGCCATATTGATGGGACACATTTGTATTTCTATTTTTGCGAGCTATAATCATCATGCCTGTTTTAGATATCGCTTAATAGGAAGTGTAAGGATAGGAGTTAGTGTTGCATGTTTCACTACTAGGCCAACTACCATCAGTGAACTGAAGGACAATATCCGGATGGAGATAGCGGCCATCCCAGCCGAAACC
>CAJHNH020006605.1:0-11408 GCA_905116865.2 Candidula unifasciata | reverse complement strand
AAAGGAAAACAGACACATATACAAGCTAATGTTTTTACCAAAGTCTTTATCAAGAAACAAAATAAGAATATCAAAACAATGTTTCTACGTTTAAAAAAATCACACACTATAAAGTTAAAGAAAAAAGGGTTGTCCCATTACAGATACTACTTTGAGGTGTAAAATATTAGGTCTTAACATATTCAAGGTCATGAGATGAAGGTGGCCAGTTCCCTTCCTCCAGTCTTTCTTTCAAACAGAATTTTGAGTTATCTGGTTCGTATCTTTTGTGATGTTAAGGTGACCAACTGCCTTCTTTTTCACATTCACCAGCACTAAACTCTGGCAGAAAGTTATGGTTGTTCATCCACTTCTGGACTTCAGTCTTGTCCCAGAACTTGAGTTCTGCATGCATGTATGTTTTAAAGATTGGTTGATTTGTGACCAGGCTGTTGGTTTCTCACGCAGATGCACTTCGAAGAAAGCACCCCTATTTAGTCAAACTTGTATGATGTGCTTGTTAGGGGGTCAATGGGTCTATACTCCCCATAATGGGGTTCTGGATCCCACACAGTCAGTCCCACTGCTATTTCTGGACACTGAATCAGGATCATTGTCTCAGCAGACAAGCACAATAACCACTATGCTACTGCAGTTTCTACAGTATGAAGCAAACCAGGCTTCCTGTTGATGCTAGCTACTTTGAGGCAATGAACAGGGTATGAGGAACAAACATAGCCGGGGTGGCATGTCCCAGAATATAGGGAACCAAGGGCACAAAGACGACAACGACTACGTGGCAGGCGGAGTGAAGCTGGGTCGCTCCTGGCCAAAGGCATGCAACGACACTCAGAGGAGGCACAAAGATCGCCTTCCCCAGGGCACGGTGGCTCCTGAGGAAGTAAATCATGTGATGATAAAGATGGAGTGTGTAATCAGTAGTAAACCCATGTGGTCTTTATTACTGGCAACTAGCTACACACACACAAAAATAGGTAAACCAAACCCTGTAGTTGTGACACTGGCTGGCCCACCTCCAGAGAGTGCAAGGAAGGTAAAAAGGCCAAAATATTCACGGAAGAGGGACTACTTCTGATGATCAGAAAGTTCCTGTTGTGCTCGCTCCTCCATAGAGTTCCTACTACAGAGACCTGTTTTCACACCTTGATGCATACTGAATATACGAGACCAGGTCCATATACTTTTTTAGGCTGATTGGCACTTAGTTGCCAATGTGGTCAATATCATTCAAGCTACTTTTCCTTCCTATAAATTGTCCTGGCAAACATTTTATGCTCATATGACCTAAAATCACGTGGCTGTTGTGATTAACTTTCATTACTTTGACCAAGTTGTTCAATGAGCATTCCACCCCTGCTGAGGTGGGGACCAGTTCTAAGAGTTTTTCAGCTACTTGTCAGTTTTGTAAGGGTATTGGTACTCCTTAAAACTACGGTCACTCCTAACCCTACCCCTAACCCTATTATGACAGCAGTGCATCTATCGCCAACACACGGTAATTATGTCATTTGTTTCGTTCCCTCCTTCCCACTCCGTAATTGCAATGCGGCCAGGGGACTGAACTCTGGCGTACTCTATAATAAGTGGCCATAGTTTCAAGGAGAACCCAATTTTGAGTCCAGCACCTTATTTTTCTATTTAAAAAAAAAGCCCTTGATGAAGCAACGTGGAAAGATGCCTGGTTTAACAAGACTAGCTTTTGATTGTAGTGTTATGATGCTGAATCTCACCTTTTACTGAGGACAATTTTGGTCAAACTTTGCAGCTGTGGAATATCTATTTATTTATATCCTGCCATTAAACCAAGGCATAATTTAGGTAAAGTCTGATAATTAATTTCTAATATAAAATTATTTTTGCTTACCAAGCGACATACACAAAACACTAAGAGCGTTTTTGTACTGCCCCTCTTTATACAATAGATACTTCCACCAAGGAAAGTCACTAGTGTCCACATTTGAGGCAGAGAATGCATTCAGATACTGAACAGCAAACAAGGAAAAATATCCCCATATCATCATCTGAAACAGCCCAAATGCAGCCAGTACTTTGTAGAACTTATCATTTGTGTGAGAGTATACGAGAACATCTTTGGGAAGGTTCGGGTTAACTTTGATTGACGAAGACCTGCAGTGGACAAAGTTCTGCTTGGGTTTCAGTTTTAAAACAGTTCTCGACAAACAGCATCTGGAACCCAGAACTGTCGATGCTGAACACGATCTTGCAGCTATGGCACCAAGGAGGCTAAAGGAACAAAAGGGACGAGTTAATGTTAGTTCCGATGATTCACGACCAGCTCTTGTGGTCAACGAAAGTAACGATTTCACTTTCAGCAGCAACCCTTTACTGCTGCGGTCACTGACACCTCTAAACGGCACGACAGAGCAAGCAGTTTGCAGCGTTGTAGTTGTGGGTCTAACTCTAGTAATAGCCCCGTACAAGGAATACCCTAAAATATTAAGTATGCCCATCGTTAAAGAATGGTTTATTTAAAACTAAAGTATCTGAAGTGTTAAATTTCAGTGCATTTCAAGTTCGGGAGCCGCTAAACAACTGTCGCTTTCCGTTTCTCGAGTTTGTAAACTTTTTACATTCGTGTCTATTTGTACTTCGCCGACAAAAGTCTGTATTTACTAAATACACTGAAAGTTGACCTATGGCCAACCTATTGATCATGCTGTTTAACAACTGTTTAGGCTTATTTCAAGGCATAAAGAGGGCGTACGACAAGGATGTGTACTGTCACCTGATTTGTTTTCAATATACAGTGGATATATTATGAGATCTTTAATTGGAATGCCCGGAATTGTGGTTGGTGGGCACAATATAAACAATTTACGTTATGCTGATGACACAGTCTTGATAGCAACAAGTCAGAAAGAACTACAGGAAATGATAGATATTGTGGTGTTAGAAAGTGGAAGAATGGGCCTCAGTTTGAATAATGGGAAGACAGAAGTAATGGTGGTATCAAAGAAACGAATTATTCCTAAGTGTGTAATAAAAGTTGATGGTGTTATTTTAGGACAAGTATAGAAATTTAAGTATCTGGGCACATGGATAACATCAAATGGAAGATGCATAACTGAGATGAGAAACAGAATAGGACAGGCGAAAACTGCATTTTATAACATTAAAAACATCTTGTGCAAATATATCCTTGTCATTGAGGGTTAAAGAAAAAGAATTCTTGCTTGGAACATACATCCAGTTTTAACATATGGATGTGAATCCTGGACAATCGGTAGGCAGGTCAAACAATTTCTTGAGGCCTCAGAGATGTGGTTTTACAGAAGAATGCTTAGAATACCTTGGACAGCTAAAAAGAGCAACCAAGAGGTTTTGAAAGAGGCGGGAGCCCGAAGACAACTTATCACAGACATCAGAAGGAGACAGTAATCATTTTTCGGCCATGTTATGAGAAGAGGGAAAATAGAACATGTTGTGACCACTAGAAATATCTGTGGAAGGAGAGATAGAGGAAGACAACGAGAGAAGATGCTTGACAGTCTTGTTGCATGGAATGGAGGTGTGTCGCCACACGAACTGATACATGCTGCAAGAGATCACAGATTATGGAGAGGCATGATCGCCCACGCCAGTCGGCAAGGCACCTGCTGATGATGATGATAATTGATCATGCTGAATAATGCCCTCTGTGAAGTGGGAAGGGGAAGGACTTTGGGGGCAGTGAATCCACATCACTCGCCAGAATGATAGACTTGGGAGTTAAGATCGGCATAGCAAAAAACGAGACGTACACCAGGCACAGACTTGTTAATAAACACAGAACTGGTAATATTAGCGTCCAGACGCTGAGGTTCATACTGAGGGGAGGATCTGAGCACATATGGACATGTCCAGAGTGCAAGGATGATAACCCAACTAACTAACTAACTAACTAACTAACTAACTAACTAACTAACTAACTAACTAACTAACTAACTAACTAACTAACTAACTAACTAACTAACTAACTAACTAGCTAGCTAACTAACTAACTAACTAACTAACTAACTAACTAACTAACTAACTAACTAACTGAACGTTGACTTATAAGCTCAAGGAGGGAGAGAAGGAGGGGGGGAGCACACACACACACATGCACGAACACAATCGAAAGTTTTAGCGAAAGTCTATCGGCGAGCTCTTACATAAATAACCTCTAGCTTGACCGCAGTTATCTCTGTTTTAATCATGTGACTATTTGTACGGTTAAAAAAAAAATGTCACATCAACCAGCATGCCCGAAGGGGGCGCTTCAGGTTATATGACTAGGTTATGTGCTCCATATTGCGCTTAGCGTTGCACGTAATCAAGAGCCATGAAAAGGACTCCTGCATCGTTGATGCGATCAAAGGAGACAGACCCAAATACTGTCACAACCGGCTAGCCAATGGACGACCCTGTCGCTGATGGATTTGCACGGTCACATATGAGTTGGGTTATCCCCATGGCACTCCGCACACATCGTAGGACTTGGTGTTCAGTAACCTGTCATCCCCGACCCCCACTCCCACCCACAATATATGTCTCAGGTTCAGTGGTTTATAATGCTGGTTGACAACCCTTTTTATGCGTCGGGTGTGACTCTCGTGCATGGTTATGTCAATGTTTACTCCTAATTCTCGCATTCTTAGCAGTCATGTGAACACAAATCTCAGATCGTCCTCTCTCTCTCTCTTCCTCTCGCTCTCTCTCTCTCTCTCTTTCTCTCTCTCTCTCTCTCTCTCTCTCTGCAACCATGACAGAGCTAATCTTTCTATCAGCTCTTTCTCTACCAACAACACCTGCATCCCCGGACACAGATGTCATGCTTGTGGTCTAGGGGTAAGTGTATCTCTACTCTACACATCAGCTTGCAATATTTATAGGGAGGCGTCTCTGTCTCTCTTTGTTAAACTGGGTTTACATGTTCAATGTTGAATCAAGAATCGACATCACAGCACTAGGGATACCCCCATAAGCACTCTCTCTCTCTCCATCTTCAGCGGCAAGAGAAGAGTTTAAATTCCAATGGTATCAGTAACTGTCTGATAGTATATTCGTCTCGCCCTTCCCTTGAGTATTGAGCATCGGCGAGATCCCCTGGTAATTCCCTGCATGCCATAAATTGGGTTTACATGAGGTCATTCACCTGTCTTTCCGAACAATGAAGGTTTTTCCATTGTAATTATGCTAATTTCCCGAGTTTAGCCTCTTAGATTAACCACTTAATCACATGTTTAAAAAATCGCAAATCTAGAATAGGTGTCTAAGTCAGGCACTCTCTTCTACTATCCTCTGTTTGCTTTTAATTTATGTCCTAAGTCGGTTCTCGTGGTTGAAACTATGCATCCTAACTGCACATTCTTAGCTAGTTCAATTAGTGGTTGGCTATTATTCTCTTGCAAGCATTTTTGTTGCCATATTTCTAGATTGTTTCCTTTACCCCCACAGGCTTGTACCATTCTCTAATTTATGGATGTATTGTCCTGCAAATGGTATGTTTTCCTGGCCTTCTTGGGTTAGAAATTCTCTAACAACTCCAAATTAACACAGGTGCACATTGCAGTTAGGAGCGGCTGGCCGAATGGTTGGATCGCCAGGCTCTCGTGCGGGACACCCGGGTTCGAATACTCGGTAAGGCTGGGATTTTCTCTGTCGGTGCACAATAAAATCCTCACTTGCACAGTCGTGGCGACAGCACTAGCCATTCGGTCTTAACCTCGGACTCAAAGACCCCCTGCCTATACCGTAAAAGTGGTATATAAAAGCAGTAATTGGCACACGGCAGTGACAAGTTATCAAACTGACGAAAAAAAAAATCACACAATCGACTTCATTCAAGAGTAATTGTCCAGCTTACTTAAAAATGCTTTCTGTGTTTACATTTTAAAAAGCTTAATACCCATCCTTCGCATATTATTCGTCCTTTCACATTTAGTCTAGACAAATTCTTCAACCTACTTTTAAGAATCATGGTTTGGAAAGAACAGCAATGGAATTATGGTTCCTGGCAGAAGGAGCAGATGTCGACCAGCACGACGGTGGACTCAGGATATCAAAGACACTCTGAACATGAAAGCTGACGAGGCGGGAAAGTTAACAAGTGCCCAGGTAGCTTTTCGGCATGCAGTGGTGAGTGCGACGTTCCACAAAGGACCTGCTGCGTGTTGATGATAATGATTATCACTGATGATGATGATAATGAGTACAAGTTGGAAAGGCTAAGGGACAACACCTATCCGAAGTTTAATAGTCTTTCTTTGATATTCGTCAGGCAATCCAGTCCGATATTTATAGGCTGAAAAATCATCATATTTTTATATCTTTGTGTGAGTAAAAATAAAGAACCCTTTCCCACGTCTATATGCGTATTAGACATATAGGGCTAGACCTATATTTTATAGACCAATCGGCACTTGATGGGTGATGTGGTCAACATCACGCCGACCGCCTTTGCTTCACAAGACTGCACCTGGTACCCATTCAAGGCTGGGTCGACCTGAGAGAGCCAATTCATTTTTTAAGAAAGCTCGGTTCCGCCAGGACACGAACCCACGACCTTCCGATGCTCAGGCGAGCGTCTAGCCGATACACCACGGCGAGTCCCATATATTTGTGTGGTGAATGAATATTAATAAACCAGATGCCCGTTCACTGGGCAATCAATTATTAAATCAAGGGATTCCCCACAGTTAACATTTCCGTGTATTTGTAAACAAAACCATTAATGTGTATTTAGTTACAAATCGCCTACCCCTGTTGCTGTGTTGCCGAGACCAACGCGGCCAACGCTAGATAGGGCTTGGGAAAACCCAGCAAGAAATCCCCAGAAGCCGATAAGCTGTCGAGGGCACATGGGGGAGGGAATGATCTTTTGTTACAAAGCGGTTTTAGTGTTCTTTGGAAAACGTGGGGCTGTGTTCTGTATTGCTGAAATAAGACAGAAAAATTAATAGACCTAACCACTATTATTATGCGGTTTAATTTTCTTCTTCTTCATATTTTCTTCCTCATCATTCCTCCCCCCCCCTCCCCATCCCTTCTCGTTCTTCTTCTTCTTTTTCCTAAATCGCAATCGAGCATAGAACCTGACCCAACTCACGCCAAAAGTACATATATTTGCAGGCTTGTTTTTCAATAAGAGAGCGGGCTAAATAGCTTTCACAAGCGATGCCTAAGAAGAATACTTGGCAGTAAGTGGAAGGACAAAATCACAGACACTGAGGTGCTGAAAAGGCTCTTTTCCATCACACCTGGTGAATTGAGGATGACAGAGTCCCTAAGGATATCCTTTATGGTGAATTAAAGGCGGGTAGAAGATGTTTGTCGAGGCCGACCTCTACTACGGTATAAAGATGTGTGCAAGCGGGACATAAATGATACATGTATTGAGATAGATTCATGGGAACAAAATTCCATTGACCGTGTTGTGTGGAAAGAGCATATCAGGAAGGGAATGAGAGTGATGAAAGAAAGGACTGCAGAAAGGATGAGAGCTGAGCGTCTGAGAAGAAACGGATTAAATATAAATGTTGACAACAATGGTCCAGAAATCCCATGTTATCATTGTGGAGGACTTTTCTTGACACAGGCGGGTCTTGCTAGTCACACTCGCCATCGCCATGAGTGAGTTCAATGCCTCCTTATAGGGCAATATAACACTAATACAGTGGAACCTCGCTTAACGAGCATAATTCGTTCCAGAATCACACTCGTTAAGCGAAACACTCGTTATGCGAAACAATTTTTCTCATATAAATTAATGTAAAATACGATAATGCGTTCCATGTCGAAAACAATTACTCACAAAATGCTATGTATAACGTTTATTCAAAGAAAATTATATGCATATTGTTGAGGAGAGTGAATCATCTTCATCTTTTCTTCAAACGCGGAACGAACCCACCTGGAATTCGAAATCGATTTGCAGAAAAAAAAAATTTTAAGTCGAAATAATTATGATACATAGCTAATTCATTTTTTTTTTAAACTAGAAAGATGTCCAGCGACATTTGTTTTCGCCGACGCTTCAAAATTTGGCGAAATTGAGACACAGCATTATCATCAAATAAATAACGCGCATAGCCACTTCCTTATTATGGTGATGCTTCTCAGTGTAAGATGCAACAGTTTGCCATGCTTTCAGCATTCATCTTATTTAGCCAGAAGATTGTTGCTTTTCCGTTACCTCCTCCTCCTCCTCATTTGACAAACTTTTCTTAAAAACTTCTGGGAAACACAATGCAACTCCATAAGCTCTTGGGTGGTCAGCTCTTGGCTGTGCTCTTCCACAAGCTCTTCGATGTCACTGTTATCCATCTCCACTCCCATGATAATGGCCAAAGACACAATCTCGTTGACTACAGGTTCCACGCGTAAGTCTCAAACCCCTCAAAGTCACAAATCGACAACGCTCTCCGGCCAAAGCTTCTGCCAAGCAGAAGCTAGGTTTCTCTTGGTAACCCCTTCCCACGCCTTGTTGATCATCTTGAGGCAGGCAATGATGTGGAAGTGATTTTTCCAAAACTCTTTGAGAGTGAGGTTGGTCCCTTCAGTCACCTGAAACCAATGCTCGAAGAGTGCTTTAGTGTAGAGCTTCTTAAAGTTAGAAATAACTTGCTGGTCCATAGGCTGGAGTAACGGTGTGGTGTTGGGAGGCAGAAACTGGATCTTGATGAACTTAAATTCTTCAGAGAGGTCATCTTGTAAGCCTGGAGGATTCATGTACATATAACACAATGTAACACATATAACACAATGTAACACAAGTTTGAGAAAATGTGTGATCACACGCGACACTACGATGCTACTGGAACGAGTGCTAAACACTGACTGTAACATGTGCACAGTTTGGGACTTTCCCTCCCCTCGCCACTCGTTATGCGAAACGTCGCCCGTTAAGCAAGTCATTTTTTTACAAATTGTTTTGCTCGTTATGCGAATTACTCGTCATGAGAGGTGCTCGTTAAGCGAGGTTCTACTGTATCTGCAAAGGCGGGTGCCAGTTATTTCAATAATTCAAATTAGTTGCGGCAGTAATTTACAAAGTTGATCATCACGCCAATCCTCACACCACATCACCAAGGTTAGTTGCGTATCATTACAGGGCGTTACCAACCTTAGCAGCCCCTGGCTGTTGTGTGGTTTCTCTAGGCAAATTTACGTCAAATGGTTTGCCATTGCTTCCTGGACGGTTGGCCCACTGATACCACTGTCGAAACCAACGCAAGGCGCATGGCCCGCAGGTGGGATCGAACCCGCCACCCCGGCATTACGAAGTGTTCGCATCGACTTAGCCACAGAGCCACATCACCAACCGAGTGATAATTAGTTGAAAATATAGATCTAGTACTATTCACCCAATACGTGTGACAGCGTGTAAAAGGGTCCTTACATACCTAAAGCGCCATGGTTTAAGTAGGGGTATTTACTTTTAATTACGTCTTCTGTCGACACGTGACATGATTACATTTGTCTTTAACTGATGGTCTTGATAAGTAATCTCCCCTGTGGGTTCCGAGACCCTTTTGTGTGGTGAAGAAAAACTGGACTCCCACCTTCCTAACCTACTAATATTGTCATACAAACATGGCTAATTAGGATTGTTTGCCATAGAAAGAGGTAGAAAACTAGAAGGACGTACTAAGAAAAAGTGTCTTGCGTATCCTTTACAGGACGTTGCAGAATCAACCCCAACATTTTTTGACTGTTGTGGTTTTCCCAGTTTAGGTTCAGTAATTTGCCATTTGTCTTGAATGGTAGGCTCGCGGCTACACTGTCGAAACCGACGCAAGAAGGTGGTCTGCTGTCAAATCGCCTGCAGCTGGGATCGAACCTGGCACCTCGGCATTGAGAATAGCAACAGAAAGGCATGCAAGACATCTATAGCTGCCTTGCCGGGAAATGAACCTATCACCTCCAAATGACGACAGCGCCTCAATTCTATCAGCTATGTTTTCACAATCGACGTCACTGCACATTGGGCATTCTCATGCGTACTCAGTCCTTCGATGCAGCAGCCACTCCAAAGTACGTCTAATAATTGTTCACATGAGAAGCTGGTTATATTGTCTCCTATTTCGGCCTCGAAGACTGCATAGACATGCTTCACCAGGCTTTACTCCCATGTCACGCAATCGTGTTAGTATCCGGGATTCCTCATTATCCACTAGCCCAGTCCGTACAGCGTTGGCGATATCTGCTCTGCCCATGCTTCTTCCCACATGCCTTGGTGCAATGCTTGCCAGTTGGTCCGCTCGCTCATTTCCCTCAACGCCCGCATTACCAGTTGTATAGATCCAGGTGAGGGAGGTTAAGTGTGATTTTCCATAGTTGTGGATTCAAGCTGTGCGATAATGAAGACACTTTTTTGAAGGTGCCTAATTGTTCATGCGGTTTCTGCAACGAAGAGCTGTCGTAATCTGGAGGTGACAAGTTCGATTCACAGTATGGTAATTAAAAAAGCTTTCAATTTTTATGTTGTCTAGTGTGTCCTTCTATCTTTTTACTTTTTTTTCTATCAGTAAGCAAGTGAAGAACCAGTTCCACGCCTTCAAACGTATTGGACACATAGGGCTAGACCTATACTTTATAGATTAGTCGGCACTTGGTGGGCTATGTCAGCATCACACCGGCCGCCTTTACTTTCCAGGTCTCCATCTGGTACTCATCTTTCTATCAGTGACAAAGAATATATTGTCTGCTTATTTATTATATATAGACACTAAGCTGCTGCGACTACCATAAACGTCTGCTACTTTACCCAACTACACAGGGAAGTCAAACTACCAAGACAATGAATGATATTGGTTTTCCTATCTACAGTCATGTCAATGCTGCCGTCAGCTGACCCGATAATTGGTAAACAAGAATGTAGGACAGGCGGGGACATCCCCAGAATCTAGTCAAAACAAAACCCAGTTGAGCACGCCCAATCCAAACAGGTGTGTTTCTGTTTGACTTCGTTCGCTTTTTTCTTTGGTAACTAAATTTCGTGGCGTGGTTGGGTGTTGTATTTTCATCTATGTTCTTCTTCTTCTTCTTCTTCTTCTTCTTCTTCTTCTTCTTCTTCTTCTTCTTCTTCTTCTTCTTCTTCTTTTTCTTCATCTTCTTCTTCTCCTCCTCCTTCTTCTTCTTCATCATCATTATCATCTTCTTCTTCTTCTTCTTCTTCTTCTTCTTCTTCTTCTTCTTCTTCTTCTTCTTCTTCTTCTTCTTCTTCTTCTTCTTCTTCTTCTTCTTTTTCTTCTTCTCTTCTTCTTCTTCTTCTTCCTTCTTCTTCTTTCCTTCTTCTTCTTCTTCTTCTTCTTCTTCTTCTTCTTCTTCTTCCTCTTCTTCGTCTTCTTCTTCTTTTAATTATATTTTTATTATTTCTTTTTTTTTCTGGAAAAGAAGAAAGAAAAGAAAAGAGCAAAGGTAAC
>CAJHNH020006604.1:0-11416 GCA_905116865.2 Candidula unifasciata | reverse complement strand
ATTGGCATTTTTGTACAATTGGGGGAACAATTGAGATAAACATAAAAATGAAACAAGTGATCATTTTTCCAGACTTTATGACTTTTCGCGTTTGGCCAAATATCTTGCAAAAAATGTTGCAATTTAGTCCTAGTCTATCATTTTCCACACTTGACGAGCTACTATGATGATAAATTGACACTTTGAGCTCGTTGCGTGACAGAAAAATAGATAAGATAAAAGTGAAAATACAGTTTACAAAGAAATTTCACTACAACTTGTAGTGTTACATTCAAACCTGCGTCCCCGCCAATTATTTACACATAAATAGACACGCTAGATGCAGAGTAGGTAAAAATGTCTGATTTGGCATGTTTTTGGTACAATCCTGGGGGCAACAAATTGAGAATAACATAAAAATGTCCACAAGTGATATTTTTTTTCATAATTTATTGTTATTAAGGCGTTTTGACCAAATAGAATATTTTTTTTCAAACCAAAAGTTTGGCCCATTTAAGGTCTCAGTCTATTCATTTCCCACTTGCCGATACCTCCTAGATGATAACTCTGACCCAACTTGGAGCTCGTTGGTGACAGAAAAATAGATAGGATTAAAAGTAAAATGAAAAACAAATTTTAACGAAAGAAATGTTTCCTAACAACTTGTTTGTGTCCTACCACTAAACAGTGAGAGTCCCCAGACAAATTATTTTACACATGAATAGACACGCTAGATGCAGAGTAGTTAAACTGGCATGTCTGGATTTAGGCATTTTGTACAATCTGGGGCAAAAAATTGAGATAAACATAAAAATGACCACAAGTGACAATTTTTGCAGAATTTATAATGCCTTACGCGTTTAACGGTTTGGAAAATAATATTGCAAAAAAGTTTGCCCTAATTTAGTCTCAGTCTATCATTTTCACACTTGACAGAGAATACTCTAGATGATAAATTGGACACTTTGGAGCTCGTTGGTGGACAGAAAAATAGATAAGATAAAAGTGTGAAAAACACATTTTTACGAAGAAATGTTCCTAAACAACTTGTTTGTGTCCTACCACTAAACTTGAGTCCCCCAGACAAATTATTTTACACATGAATAGACACCGCCTAGATGCAGAGTATCGTAAAACTGAATGTCTGATTTGGCATTTTGAGGTACAATCTGGGGGGCAACAATTTGAGATAACACATAAAAATGACCACAAGTGACATTTTTCCAGAATTTATAATGCCTCGTTCGCGGGGGCGTTTGGCCAAAATCATATTTTTTATTCAAAAGTTGCCATTTTTAGTCTCAGTCTATCATTTCGCACTTGACGAGATACTCTAGATGAGAAAATTTGACACTTGGGAGCTCGTTGGTGACAGAAAAATAGAGAAAGATAAAAAAGATGAAAACAAATATTTTACGAAGAAATGTTCCTAACAACTTGTGTTTGTGTTTTTGTTACCGACTAAACAGTGAGTCCCAGACACATTATTTTACATCATGAATAGACACGCTAGATGCAAGAGTAGGTAAACTGAATGTCTGATTTGGCATTTTGGTACACACAATCTGGGGGCAACAATTGAGATACACATAAAAATTGACTCAACAAGTGACAATTTTGCCAGAATTTATGCCTTAACGCAGTTTTTGCGCTAAAATAATATTTTTTTCAAAAAAGTTGCCCAATTTAGTCTCAGTCCTATCAGTTTCATACACTTTGAATACAGATACTCTAGATGAGAAATTGGGACACTTTGAGAGCTATAGGTGAGTGCAGCGAAACAAATATAGAAAGAGATAAAAGTGAAAAACAATTTTTTTCGACGAAAAGAACATGTCCTAACAACTTGTTTTTGTGTCCTACCACTAAACAGTGAAGTCCGCAGACAATTACGTATTTACACATGAATAGACACGCTGAGTAATGCCAGAGTAGTTAAACTGGATGTGCTGATTTCTGGCATTTTGTGTAGCAATCTGGTGGGGCAACAAATGAGATAACATAAAAAATGGTCCACAAGTGACAAGTTGCAGTAATTTATGCCTTTTTTCGTTCTTTGGCCCAAAATTCATATTTTTGCAAAAAAGTTGCCAATTTAGTCTCAGTTCATATCATTTTCACACTTGACGAGATGATACTCTAGATGAGAAATCTGAGACACGTTGGAGTCGTCGTTGGTGACAGAAAAAAATAGATAAGCATAAAAGTGAAAAACAAATTTACGAAGAATTGTTTCCTAACAACTTGTTTTTTGTGTCCTTACCACATAAAACAGTGAGTCCCAGACAATTATTTTACACATGATATACACGCTAGATGCAGAGTAGTTAAACTAGGATGTCTGATTTGGCATTTTCAATTACAACTACTGGGGGCAGAACAATTGAGGATAACCCATAAAAATGACCACAAGTGACAATTTTGCAGATATTTATGCTTTTACGAAACGTTTGGCGCCAAATAATATTTGTTGCAAAAATTTGTTGCTACATTATAGTCTCAGGATCCTATCATTTCACACTTGACGAGATACTCTACGAGTGATAAATTGGACACTTTGGAGCTCGTATGGTGACAGAAAAATAGATAAACTAAAAGTGAAAAACAATTTTACCGAAGAAATTGTTTTTCCTAACAAATTTGTTTGTGTCCTTACACTAAACATTGAGTCCCAGACAATTATTTTACACATGAATAACACGCTAGATGCATAGTAGTTTAACTGAATCGTCTGATTTGGCATATTTGATACTAATCTGGGGCAACCATGTGAGATAACATGAAAAATGACCAACAAGTTGACCAATTTTCCAGAATTTATGGTGCTTTTTGCGCGTTTGGCCAAAATAATATTTTTCCTAAAAAAGGTTTGCCAATTTAAGTCTCAGTCCCACTCAGTCGAGAACTCTAGGGATCATTTCACACTTGAGCAGAGTACCGTAGATGATAAAATGGACACTTTGAGCTCGTTGGTGACAGAAATGAACTCCAGATAAATAAAAGTGAAAAACAAATTTTACTAAGATTATGTTTGGTTTCCTAATGGTACAACTTGTGCAACAATTGTGTTTTTTAGACCACTAACATGTCCCAGAATTTGAGTCTTTCGCCCAGACAATTTAATTTTACAACACATTGCCAGGTAAACTCGGCGAGATGCACGCTGAGACTAGTGTAGATGAGGTGGGCCACTGAATGTCCTAGATTTTGGCATTTTTGGATGTACAACTCTTGGGAGGCTACTAAATTGCTGACAATTAACATAGAATGACCGGGCAAGTGGACATTTTTTTTCCAGAATTGGATTTTGCCCTTTCGTGGTTTTGCCAAAATAATGTTTTTCAAAATAAGCCAGTTGCAGCCTAATTGTAGTCTCAGTCGTATTTGAAAAACATTTCACGCCTTTGTTGACGAGATATCTTTCTAGACTTGATCGATAAATTCTGGACGACTTTGGAGCTCATATGGTGACCAGAAAAATAGATAGAGATAAAAGTGAAAACAAATTTTACGAAGAAATGTTTTCCTAAAACAACTTGTTTTGTGTCCTTACCACTGAAACAGTGAGTCCCAGACCAATTATTTACACACATGAATAGACACGCTAGATGCATGAGTTAGTTAGAACTGAATGTACTGATTTGTGGCCATTTTTGTACAATCTGGGGGTAGGCAACCATTGAGATAACATAAAAATGACCACAAAGCTGACATTTTTTGCATAGAATTTTATGGCCTTTCTGCGCGTTTGGCCAAAATCATATTTTCCAAAAAGTTTGCCAATTTAGTCTCAGAGTCTATCATTTCACACTTGAACGAGATACTCTAGATGATAGAGAAATTGGACACTTTGGAGCTCGTTGGTGACAGAAAAATAGATAAGATAAAAAGTGAAAAAACAATTTTACGAATAAGAATTGTTTCCTAACAACTTGTTTGTGTCCTACCACTAAACATTGAGTCCCACAGACAATTATTTTTACACATGAATAGACAACGCTAGATGCAGAGTAGGTAAAACTGAATGTCCCTGATTTTGGCATTTTTTGTACAATCTGGTTGGGCAACAATTTGAGATAACATATTTTTAAAATGACCACAAGTGACATTTTTACCAGAATTTATGGGCTTACGCGCGTGTGGTGGTGCCAAAATAATATTTTGCAAAAAGGACTGTTTCCTAATTTGAGTCTCAGTCTTATCATTTCACACTTGACGAGATATACTCTAGAATGATAAATTGGACACTTTGGAGCTCCGTTTATGGTGACGAGAAAAATAGATAAGATAGTAAAGTGAAAAACAAAATGTTTTACGAATGAGAATTGTTCCTAACAACTTGTTTTCGTGGTCCCTACACACTTAACAGAGGTGAGGTCCCAGACTAATTATTTTACACATGAATAGACAACGCTAGATGCCAGATGTAAGGCTAAAAGTGATGTCTCGATTTTGGCATTTTGTGTACAATCTGGGGGCAACAATATGAGATAACATAAGAAAAGGCACCACAAGTGATACATTTTTTTTCCCAGAATTTATGCCTTTCGCGTTTTGGGCCAAAATAATATTTTCCCAAAAGTCTGCCAATTTAGTCTCAGTCTATCATTTCTACACTTGACGAGATACTCTGTAGATTCACAATAAATTGGACCACTTTAGAGCCGCTCAACAGGTGACAGAAAAATAGATAAGATTAAAAGTGAAAAACAAATTTTACGAAGAAGTCTGATTTATCCTAAACAACTTGTTTGTGTCCTACCACTAAACATTGAGTCCCAGACAATTATAGTTTTACACATGAATAGACACGCTAGGATGCGAGTAGTTTCAAAACTGGATAGTCTGATTGCCTGGCATGTTTTGTACAATCTGGGGGCAATCAAATTGAGATAACATAAATGACCAACGAATTACCATTTTTTTAAGTGACATTTTTGCAGAATTGTTGCCTTTTTCGCGTTTTGCCCCAAAATAATATTGTGCAGAAAAGTTGCCAATTTAGATCTCAGTCTATCATTTCACACTTGACGAAGATACTCTAGATGATAAATTTGGACCACTTTGGAGCTGTCATAGGTGTGACAGAAAAATAGATAAGATAAACGGTGACGAAACAAATTTTACGAAGAATGTGTTCCTAACAACTTGTTTTGTGTCCTACCACTAAATCATTGATGTCCGAGACAATATTATTTTACACATGAATATTACCACCGCTAGATGCAGAGTAGGTTAAATCTGGATGTCTGATTTGGCATTTTATTTGTACCGTGATTAGTGGGGGCACACACGATTGAGATAACATAAAAAATGACCACAATTGGACATTTCTTGCCAGGAGACATTATGCCTTTCGCGCGTTCTTGAGCCAAAATCATTTTTCCCCCAAAATAGTTGACCAATTTGAGTCTCAGTCTATATCATTTCCGCACTTGACAGGTAGATTAACTGCTAGAATGATAAATTGGACATTTTGGAGCTCATAGTGACAGAAATAATAAAGATAAGGGAAAAGGAAAAAACCATTTTACGAAAGAATTGTTCCTAACAACTTGTTTTGTGGTCCCTACCACTAAAATCAGTGAGTCCCCAGACTAATTATTTCACACTTGAATAGACACAGCGTAGATTCAGGGTAGTTTTAAACTGAATGTCTATTGGCCATTCTTTGTTACAAATTCTGGGGGCAACAATTGTTTTCCTAACAACTTGTTTGTGTCCTACTCTAATCAACATTGCGTCGCCATGACTATATTAATTTTTCTATACATGGAATATACAAGCTAGCATGCCAGAGAATTAGTATCTGATTATGTCTGATTTGTGCATTTGGTACAATCTGCGTGGGCTAACAATTGAGATATACATAAAATGATCACATCAAGTGATCATTTTTCAGAATTATAGCCTTACGCGTTGGCCGACACAAATTATTTTTCCAAAAAAAGTTGCCAATTTAGTCTCAGTCTATCATTTCACACTTGACGAGATACTCTAGATGAGAAATTGGACACTTTGGAGCTCATTGGTGACAGAAAAATAGATAAGATAAAAGTGAAAAAAAAAATTTTACGAAGAATTGTTCCTAACAACTTGTTTGTGTCCTACCACTAAACATTGAGTCCCAGACAATTATTTTACACATGAATAGACACGCTAGATGCAGAGTAGGTAAACTGAATGTCTGATTTGGCATTTTGGTACAATCTGGGGGGGCAACAATTGAGATAACATAAAAATGACCACAAGTGACATTTTTTGCAGAATTTATGCCTTTCGCGTTTGGCCAAAATCATATTTTCCAAAAAGTTGTGAAATTTAGTCTCAGTCTATCATTTCACACTTGACGAGATACTCTAGATGAGAAATTGGACACTTTGGAGCTCATGGGTGACAGAAAAATAGATAAGATAAAAGTGAAAAACAAATTTTACGAAGAAATGTTCCTAACAACTTGTTTGTGTCCTACCACTAAACATTGAGTCCCAGACAATTATTTTACACATGAATAGACACGCTAGATGCAGAGTAGGTAAACTGAATGTCTGATTTGGCATTTTGGTACAATCTGGGGCAACAATTGAGATAACATAAAAATGACCACAAGTGACATTTTTGCAGAATTTATGCCTTTCGCGTTTGGCCAAAATCATATTTTCCAAAAAGTTGCCAATTTAGTCTCAGTCTATCATTTCACACTTGACGAGATACTCTAGATGAGAAATTGGACACTTTGGAGCTCGTTGGTGACAGAAAAATAGATAAGATAAAAGTGAAAAAAAATTTTACGAAGAAATGTTCCTAACAACTTGTTTGTGTCCTACCACTAAACAGTGAGTCCCAGACAATTATTTTACACATGAATAGACACGCTAGATGCAGAGTAGGTAAACTGAATGTCTGATTTGGCATTTTGGTACAATCTGGGGGCAACAATTGAGATAACATAAAAATGACCACAAGTGACAATTTTCCAGAATTTATGCCTTTCGCGTTTGGCCAAAATAATATTTCCAAAAAAGTTGCCAATTTAGTCTCAGTCTATCATTTCACACTTGACGAGATACTCTAGATGAGAAATTGGACACTTTGGAGCTCATAGGTGACAGAAAAATAGATAAGATAAAAGTGAAAAACAAATTTTACGAAGAAATGTTCCTAACAACTTGTTTGTGTCCTACCACTAAACAGTGAGTCCCAGACAATTATTTTACACATGAATAGACACGCTAGATGCAGAGTAGGTAAACTGAATGTCTGATTTGGCATTCTGGTACAATCGGGGGGCAACAACTGAGATAACATAAAAATGACAACAAGTGACATTTTTCCAGAATTTATGCCTTTCGCGTTTGGCCAAAATCATATTTTCCAAAACTTTGTCAATTTAGTCTCAGTCTATCATTTCACACTTGACGAGATACTCTAGATGAGAAATTTGACACTTTGGAGCTCGTTGGTGACAGAAAAATAGATAAGATAAAAGTAAAAAACAAATTTTACCAAGAATTGTTCCTAACAACTTGTTTGTGTCCTACCACTAAACATTGAGTCCCAGACAATTATTTTACACATGAATAGACACGCTAGATGCAGAGTAGGTAAACTGAATGTCTGATTTGGCATTTTGGTACAATTTGGGGGCAACAATTGAGATAACATAAAAATGACCACAAGTGACATTTTTCCAGAATTTATGCCTTTCGCGTTTGGCCAAAATATATTTTCAAAAAAGTTGCCAATTTAGTCTCAGTCTATCATTTCACACTTGACGAGATACTCTAGATGAGAAATTGGACACTTTGGAGCTCATAGGTGACAGAAAAAATAGATAAGATAAAAGTGAAAAACAAATTTTACGAAGAATTGTTCCTAACAACTTGTTTGTGTCCTACCACTAAACAGTGAGTCCCAGACAATTATTTTACACATGAATAGACACGCTAGATGCAGAGTAGGTAAACTGAATGTCTGATTTGGCATTTTGGTACAATCTGGGGGCAACAATTGAGATAACATAAAAATGACCACAAGTGACATTTTTCCAGAATTTATGCCTTTCGTTTTTGGCCAAAATCATATTTTCCAAAAAGTTGCCAATTTAGTCTCAGTCTATCATTTCACACTTGACGAGATACTCTAGATGAGAAATTGGACACTTTGGAGCTCATTGGTGACAGAAAAATAGATAAGATAAAAGTGAAAAACAAATTTTACGAAGAAATGTTCCTAACAACTTTTTGTGTCCTACCACTAAACAGTGAGTCCCAGACAATTATTTTACACATGAATAGACACGCTAGATGCAGAGTAGGTAAACTGAATGTCTGATTTGGCATTTTGGTACAATCTGGGGGCAACAATTGAGATAACATAAAAATGACCACAAGTGCCAATTTTGCAGAATTTATGCCTTACGCGTTTCACCAAAATAATATTTGCAAAAAAGTTGCCATTTTAGTCTCAGTCTATCATTTCACACTTGACGAGATACTCTAGATGAGAAATTGGACACTTTGGAGCTCATTATTGACAGAAAAATATATAAGATAAAAGTGAAAAACATATTTTACGAAGAAATGTTCCTAACAACTTGTTTGTGTCCTACCACTAAACAGTGAGTCCCAGACAATTATTTTACACATGAATAGACACGCTAGATGCAGAGTAGGTAAACTGAATGTCTGATTTGGCATTTTGGTACAATCTGGGGGCAACAATTGAGATAACATAAAAATGACCACAAGTGACATTTTTCCAGAATTTATGCCTTTCGCGTTTGGCCAAAATCATATTTTCCAAAAAGTTGCCAATTTAGTCTCAGTCTATCATTTCACACTTGACGAGATACTCTAGATGAGAAATTGGACACTTTGGAGCTCATAGGTGACAGAAAAATAGATAAGATAAAAGTGAAAAACAAATTTTACGAAGAAATGTTCCTAACAACTTGTTTGTGTCCTACCACTAAACATTGAGTCCCAGACAATTATTTTACACATGAATAGACACGCTAGATGCAGAGTAGGTAAACTGAATGTCTGATTTGGCATTCTGGTACAATCTGGGGGCAACAATTGAGATAACATAAAAATGACCACAAGTGACATTTTTCCAGAATTTATGCCTTTCGCGTTTGGCCAAAATCATATTTTCCAAAACTTTGTCAATTTAGTCTCAGTCTATCATTTCACACTTGACGAGATACTCTAGATGAGAAATTGGACACTTTGGAGCTCGTTGGTAACAGTAAAATAGATAAGATAAAAGTGAAAAACTAATTTAATGAAGAAATGTTCCTAACAACTTGTTTGTGTCCTACCACTAAACACTGAGTCCCAGACAATTATTTTACACATGAATAGACACGCTAGATGCAGAGTAGGTAAACTGAATGTCTGATTTGGCATTCTGGTACAATCTGGGGGCAACAATTGAGATAACATAAAAATGACCACAAGTGACATTTTTCCAGAATTTATGCCTTACGCGTTTGGCCAAAATAATATTTGCAAAAAAGTTGCCAATTTAGTCTCAGTCTATCATTTCACACTTGACGAGATACTCTAGATGAGAAATTGGACACTTTGGAGCTCGTTGGTGACAGAAAAAATAGATAAGATAAAAGTGAAAAACAAATTTTACGAAAAATTTTCCCTAAACAACTGTTGTGTCCCTACCACTAAACAATGGAGTCGCAGGCACTTGTTTTACCATGAGAGACACGCTTATAGATGCAAGAGGCTGGTCAATTGAATTTCTGATTTGGGCATTTTTAGTACAATCTGGGGGCAACAATTGAGATAACATTAAAAATGATACACAAGTGACAATTTTTCCAGAATTTATTCTTACACACGTTTGGCCTTAAACTCAATTTTGGGCACACGAACACAAGGTGCCTAATTTAGTCTCCAGTCTAATCAATTTCACGATCCTTATCCACCTTATACTTCTAGTATGACCAACAGTTGGACACTTTGGAGCTCGGTGGTGACTAGCACAATCAGCTAAGATAAACGTGGAAAACAAAATTTTACTTAAGAAATGTTCCCTAACAACATTGTTTGTGTCCTACCACTAAACATTGAGTCCACATGACAAATATTTTACACATGAATTGACAAGCTAGATGCAGAGTAGTTAAACTGGAATGTCTGATTTTGGCAATTTTGGAGGTACAATCTGGGGGGGCAACAATTGATATAACAGTAAAAAGGACCACAAAGTGACTACATTTTGCCAGAATTTATGCCTACTTGTGTTTGGCCAAAATCAATATTTGCCAAAACGTTGCCAATTTTAGGACGTCTTCAGTCTATTCATTTCACACTTGACGAGTGATACTCTAGATGATAAATTGGCCACTTTGGAGCGCGTTGGTGACAGTGAAAAATAGATAAGATAAAAGTGAAAAACAAATTTTACGAAGAAATGTTCCGAACAACTTGTTTGTGTTCCTACCACTAAAACAGTGAGTCCCAGACAATTATTTTACACATGAATAGACAAACGCTAGGACTGTCAGAGTAAGTAAACTGGCATTGTATGCTTATGGCATTTGACAATCGAGGCATCTAGATAACCATACAATGGCCACAAGTGACAAATTTTGAGACTTTCTGCCAAACAATGGCCCAAAATAAAAAATGACCACAAGAAGTGAACAATTTTGCCAGCTATTTAGTGTTCCTTACGCGTTTGGCCTAAATCATATTGATTGCGCGAAACTTGCCCATGGTAGGCAGCAGGTGCTAGTCTATTCTCACAATTTTAACCGCTAATACGCTATGATGACAAATTGGACCTTTATGTAGAGCTCGTTATGGTGACAGAAAAATCGTACGCTGACAAGTGCCAAATCAAAGTTTACGAAGAAATGTATCCAACAAACGTTTGGGTTTCCTACCACAAATGAACAGTCGATAGCTTACCCAGACACATTATTATAACACATGAATAGACCACGCTAGATGTCCGAATATTTAATAAACTCGAATTCTGATTTGGCTTTTTTGTTAACCAACATTATCTGGCGGCAACACATTGAGGCTACCATAAAATAAATGGCTACAAGTGAACGAAATTTTGCAGAACTGATGCCTTACGCGTTTTGGCCCAAAATCAGATTACCCAAAAAGTTGCCAGATTTAGTCTCTCGTCTATCATTTCCATCACTTGATCAAGATACTCAAGATTAGAAATTAGGACACCTTTGGACCTCGTTTGGTCGACAGAAAAATAAGATAATAATAAAAATGAAAAACAAATTTTTACTAAACAATCGGTCCGAAGAAATGTCACCTAAACAACATCGTTTGTATTCCCGACCTCTAAACAGTGAGGTCACGAACCCCCAATTAATTTTACAAATGAATAGACAACCTAGATACGTGATGTAGTTAAACCTGGATGTCTGATTATGGCATTTTTG
>CAJHNH020006603.1:0-11429 GCA_905116865.2 Candidula unifasciata | reverse complement strand
ATAATGCGAAAACTTCTAGGGCATTCCCTGTCCGCCATCAAACCTCTTCAAATTAAACTCTTATAATGAAGAGTCCACCGTGACTCCAAAACTATGGCGTACCTTTCGCACACTTATTATATTCACAAAAGTATTAATCAAACATCTCCAATAATTACCTCAGCTCAAATCTAATTGGATTATTAATTAGTCATGGAACAGCCAACCCCAAATTACTGTACTTCCCACCAAGGAATACAAAATAATAACCTAAAAATATAATAGTAAAACTAAATCAGAAACTAAAAACTCACGCAGTCTGAACCTAATTTGCGCTTTAACCGTGTACGGTTTGGGCGACAAATCGGAAGGGCTTCTAGCCTCTGTTACCGCTATCGCTGGAAAGGGAAACTGTTAACAGAATCAGGCCTTTTATCACCTTCCACGACTCACGTGACGTGCTGGACAATACTGAAGAGTTCCACTGACCCACCTGGCCAGTGCCAGCAGCTATAGGTTGTTAAACTAAAATAAACAGGCCAGAAATCTACCTTCTGTCACCAGCCTGTTACACAAAGATGGATCTGGCAACATATGCCAGATGCTTCACTAGCATGACCCCCCCCCCCCCCCCCCCCCCCACAATTTCTCTTCCTCTTAAAAAGAAAATATAGAATTCACGTCCTGTTCAGAATTTTTCTTTATCTCAAATTTTGTGTCAGTAAGAGGCAGGTTGTAAATATTGTTTACCTTTAGCTTCTAGTTTTTCTGTAACCGTTGATTTATGCTGCTTTATGATGTCTCGGTGGCATAGCTGACAGAGCGTTGAGCTGCCAAGACTTTTACATTGAGGCAGAATTGTGTGTTCCTACCAGGACTCATCTGGCTGAACCATTGTCATAACAGTTAGTTCCACCCAGGTTTTATCATGTCTGATGGAAAACCCGAACTGGGAGGGGGTTCTAAACAGCACCCAAGCGAGTGTAACTTCCATTTACAACCATAAAAGTTTATCAATAACCATATCACTGCTTATGTTAATTTGTACAGTGTCGCAGTGGGATGAGCGTGTCATGTCCACAGACAAGTCGTAACAATGCGGCTCTTGTTTGCAGTTGGCAGCCACTGCAGATGCTCACACACATCAGACACACAGTTAGCAGCAATATTTCAACAACCGTTTCTCAGTTGGACCAGAAGCGTGAACTTCAGCATTTCACGCTTGGCTGACATTCTGCATGGAAGACATTAACATTTGCATGTATACACACGCTGACCTTTCCTTAGAGTTTGCTTATTATTCTCTTGTCACATACTGCAGTACTGTTTCCGCGCCGAGTTTCCACGTCTACACTTATTGCCCTTTCGTTTCATTGTAAAATAATAGATTACATTTTGCCTCGCCGGTTTATTGTGTTGTTTTAATGTGAAGAGAGTAATCCTAGAGGTATTTGCTGCCCCCTGGGTGAGGTGTTGGGTCTTCATGTATGTCTTCACATCCATTAGGACATAGCATCTATTAGGTTACACTGTTGTGATATGGGGTGATTTGTAATAGTGTTCTTCCTTCCGGTTGTTGCCCCTTCGGACTGACAATTTGCCCACTTTAAGTGTAGAAAACTCTCATTGTGGATGGAAATCTGACACGGCAAATTCCAGATTGCTGTTTGTCGATTGGTCATTGTTTCCCTCCAGCATTGCTGTGTAGAGTTAACACCCCATAAATGAGAACCAAACCGGAGCAAATCATTGCTTGAAACCGTAGCACACAATCAAAAAGTTACGAAGTAAAACTGCGGTCATTTATGGCGATGAGGTCAAGGTTCATTTCGCATGATATTCGACCCCCCCCCCCCCCACCAACACACATACCAAGTATTTGGGACGCACATGATGACCATTCAGCCAAGGGAAGCCTATTATTGTCTGCGCCCTTGTCAATCATTGTTAGAAAATCATATTTTAGCCATTCATATTCATTTTATGTGTGGGTGTGTGTGTGTGTGTGTGTGACCCCTGTTTCTCTTCTTCTGCAGGTATTCTGATAGTAGACTAATGTATTGTCTTCTCCTATATACATATAATAATAATAACAACAACAACAACAACAATAACAATATTAATAAGGAAACAATAGTAGTATGATAGAGGTCTGCATGTGAACGCGCGCACGCACACACATAAACTCCCATTATGCGATAGCAAGGAACTGTGTATCAGCACTAGTGTCGCAAATACAGCTGCTACAGTAGAGATGATGTCCATATATTGATACAAGACAAACTATTCTAACTTCTTCTTTTGTGGTCTACCTGATTCCGATTGTAGCCCATTGTCGTGGTTTTGTCGTGTCACTGATACCCGGTTGTAGCCCATTGTCGTGGTTTTGTCGTGTCATTGATACCCGTTTATAGCCCATTGTCGTGGTTTTGTCGTGTCACTGATACCCGGCTGTAGCCCATTGTCGTGGTTTTGTTGTCTCACTGATACCCGGTTGTAACCCATTGTCGTGGTTTCGTGGTCTCTCTGATACCCGGCTGTAGCCCATTGTCGTGGTTTTGTCGTGTCACTGATACCCGGCTGTAGCCCATTGTCGTGGTTTTGTCGTGTCACTGATACCCGTTTATAGCCCATTGTCGTGGTTTTGGTGTCTCACTGATACCCGGTTATAGCCCATTGTCGGGGTTTTGTTGTCTCACTGATACCCGGTTGTAACCCATTGTCGTGGTTTCGTGGTCTCTCTGATACCCGGCTGTAGCCCATTGTCGTGGTTTTGTCGTGTCACTGATACCCGGCTGTAGCCCATTGTCTTTGTTTTGGTGTCTCACTGATACCCGTTTATAGCCCATTGTCGTGGTTTTGGTGTCTCACTGATACCCGGTTATAGCCCATTGTCGGGGTTTTGTTGTCTCACTGATACACGGTTGTAGCCCATTGTCGTGGTTTTGGTGTCTTACTGATACCCGGTTATAGCCCATTGTCGTGGTTTTGGTGTCTCACTGATACCCAGCTGTAGCCCATTGTCGTAGTTTTGTTGTCTCACTGATACCTGGTTGAAACCCATTGTCGTGGTTTCGTGGTCTCTCTGATACCCGGCTGTAGCCCATTGTCGTGGTTTTGTTGTCTCACAGATACCCGGTTGTAGCCCTTTGTCGTGGTTTTGGTGTCTTGCTGATACCCGGTTGTAGCCCATTGTCGTGGTTTTGGTATCTCACTGATACCCGGTTGTAGCCCATTGTCGTGGTTTTGGTGTCTCACTGATACCCGGTTGTAGCCCATTGTCGTGGTTTTGGTGACTCACTGATACTCGGTTGTAGCCCATTGTCGTGGTTTTGGTGTCTCATTGATACCCGGTTGTAGCCCATTGTCGTGGTTTTGGTGTCTCACCGATACCCGGTTGTAGCCCATTGTCATGGTTTTGTTGTGTCAGTGAGACCCGGTTGTAGCCCATTGTCGTGGTTTTGTTGTCTCACTGATACCCGGTTGTAGCCCAGTGTCGTGGTTTTGTTGTCTCACTGATACCCGGTTGTAGCCCATTGTCGTGGTTTTCTGTATTTGTCTTGCGCTTCTTGGGTGGCCTGGATGACGGATTTGTTTTCAATTTTGCAGGTTTTATCTACACCAATAGTCCATATCTTCCTTGGTCTTTCGCTTACCTTCCTCCCAGATGCAGGTGTTCTGATGTAAACATTTCGCATATGCAGTTTGGTCTGGTTGTATTCTTAGTAGATGGCCAAACCATTTCACTCGCCTGTGATCTGGATATGGTCTTATTCCATTTATCTCTCTAACGCTGGTATTCGTAACCTTGTTTCTTCTTGTGTTGTTAGTGACCTTGCAAAGACAGCGCATTTCACATGTGGTTATTTTCTCTTCAGTTGCTCTGTTCAGAAGATCAGCTAGGGCACAGAAAAATATGAAAATAAATACCACCAAACGTTTTTACGTATTCTGTATCGACGTTTAGAACGTACTCACAGTTTGGCCACTAGTCTTGTGTTATTTATCTGTCTTTTTCTTCTTCTTCTTCTTCTTTATCTTCTCCTCCTTCTTATTCTCTTCTTCTTGCTTACTGGTATGCAGACAGTTGACTCAGCAATAGTCAGGCAAATGCACTTGAACTTAAAAAAAAAACGAAACTAATGAGTCGATTGTGACAGCATGTCTGTAATTAAACCAGGGGATCTATTGTGTTTTCTCCCCGCTGTGGCGCCCCCAGAACCCAAGCAGGGATTCTAAACAATGAAAGGAACAGTACTAAGTGTTGTTCAACCCATGTGTGGGGTGCGATCTTGTTGCTATTGGGGGAGGGGGAGGGGAGGGGGGGGGGTTGATCTGCATACGTTGTGTTGGTAGCTTTGTGAGCTCGTTAAGACCTGCTGATGGAAATGTGTTGGGTTTCCTATCAGTACATATGAAGACCAAACGGAAGTCTGCCTGTGTGATGGTTTGTTATTGTTTATGACATTCGCATGTACTGCTGCTAGTCATTTCTCTATGTTCCTGCCTGAAGCAAACATAACATACCCGAGTTATGATGAATGTTGTCTCTAATGACTGCTAGCCCAAGTTACCATGCTTTATTCCAGACACGTGCACCAGCAGAGCAGCTCCCACCCAGCAGTTTCTGCTCCACACCCCAGGCACCTTATGTCCATCCTCGTTAACAACATTCGTGCTCTGGAATCTTCTTGTCTGGCCAGTAGTCTTTTGTTGAGAATACTCTAGTCACTCTAGTGGCAACTGCTATCTCTCTCTCTCTCTCTCTCTCTCTCTCTCTCTCTCTCTCTCTCTCTCTCTCTCTCTCTCTCTCTCTCTCTCTCTCTCACTCTCTCTCTTTCTCTCTCTCTCTTTCTTTCTTTTTATTTTTCTCTCTCTCTCTCTTTCTTTCTATTTCTCTCTCTCTTTCTTTCTTTCTATTTCTCTCTCTCTCTCTATTGTTCTCTCTTTTTTCTTTTGTTGTTATCTATCTATCTATCTATCTATCTATCTATCTATCTATCTATCTATCTATCTATCTATCTATCTATCTATCTATCTATCTATCTATCTATCTATCTATCTATCTATCTATCTATCTATCATCTATCTATCTATCTATCTATCTATCTATCTATCTATCTATCTATCTATCTATCTATTCTATCTATCTATCTATCTATCTATCTATCTATCTATCTATCTATCTATCTATCTATCTATCTATCTATCTATCTATCTATCTATCTATCTATCTATCTATCTATCTATCTATCTATCTATCTATCTATCTATATATCTATCTATCTATCTATCTATCTATCTATCTATCTATCTATCTATCTATCCATCCATCCATCCATCCATCCATCCATCCATCCATCCATCCATCCATCCATCCATCCATCCATCCATCCATCCATCCATCCATCCATCCATCCATCCATCCATCCATCCATCCATCTATCTATCTATCTATCTATCTATCTATCTATCTATCTATCTATCTATCTATCTATCTATCTATCTATCTATCTATCTATCTATCTATCTATCTATCTATCTATCTATCTATCTATCTATCTATCTATCTAGCTATCTGCCTGCCTGCCTGCCTGTCTGTCTGTCTGTCTGTCTGTCTGTCTGTCTGTCTGTCTGTCTGTCTGTCTGTCTGTCTGTCTGTCTGTCTGTCTGTCTGTCTGTCTGTCTGTCTGTCTGTCTGTCTGTCTGTCTGTCTGTCTGTCTATCTGTCTATATGTCTGTCTGTCTCATCTATCTATTTATCTGTCTGTCTATCTAATCTATCTATCTGTCTCTCTCTGTCGGTTGGTCGGTCAGTGGGTCGGTCGGTCGGTCAGTCTGCCATCCTGTCTGTCAACTATTTCTTCATTATCGTGTGTCTGTCTCATCTGTTGCGGTGTCTGCCTGTCTGTCAGTTGGCCGTCTCTTCGTTATTGTAAGTGACTGGCTATATCATCTCTAAGTGGCTCTCTGTCAATATGTTGGCCGTCTCTTTATTGCAGTCTGCTTCAGTCTTTTATTTAACTGAGTCTGTCTACGTGTCTACTTATCTGCCTTTGTGTCTGCTGTCTCATCTTCATCGCCTGTGACTGTCTGTCTTATCGCTGTTTGCTGTCGCTCTATCTACACTCTTACATACATGCTACACGACTAATAGTTTGTAGAAATGACAATATTTGCCTTTTTGTCCTGATCTCTTTCATTGTCTCTGCCTTCTTATCTAAGGCCACCACTGGCTTACCATTTTCCAGAATTATCCTGTTAGTCTTCCTTTTAACCTCGTTAACAACTACATACTTGTTTTTCGCTTCCTTTGCATGTTTGGCTATTGAAAGTTGAAAAAAAAAAAAAAATTTCGAAACCTGTATAGCGGCCTTTTTTGTTTTCAAAGTTTATTCTTAAGTCAAAAATAACTGGCGTTTTTATTGCGAAACGATGCTAGTGTTTATTGGCCCGTGCACGTCCATGTCAGCACACTGATGAGAAACGTCAGGCGTGCCCAGGCGCATGACGTCAAAGCTTCCTCCTAACGTTTGACCTTTCCTTTTCATATGCAAAGTTTCCAGAAAGACGTCCCTGAACTTTCTAGATCCGCACTGAAGCGGTCGCGATAGCTTCTTCTCTTCACAGGTGGAAGCCGTTACTAGTGATCGCTTTAAGTCAGCGGCCTCTCCTACATCTTGTCATTCTTGGCCGCTGGCAGTTCTCATTTATGCATAAGCTTCATCATTAGGGCCCCACAGTCTGCAGGGGCCTCAACAAATAGCCTTTTTTATCAAATGTAATTTTTTTATATACTCAAATTGCAATTTGCTTTTAATATAGAACTTGCCATGATTATACAATATAATTTATGTAATTATACAAATACCTACGATATTATGTCTTTTACTAACATGTGAACGACAATATGTTTCCACTATCCATACATTTAAAAGGCCAATATATTCTAGTTTTCTGAGATTCGGTGGTGTAATTTTAAACGGTAGAGGCCTCAACTTAAGACCTTGTCAAGTTTTTAAATCCGATTCTGGTTGCTGGCAACTAACTAAATACAAGCTCCTATAGGTTTTCGAGGATTGTCTTAAGATTTAGTCATCATCATCAAAATCGGCATCATCATTGTCATAATCGTTATTATTATCATCACCATCATTGTTGGCATTGTGATTATCTCCTTCATATACATCGTCATTGCTGTTGTCATGATCATCAAAATCATCGTTGATATTGTGATTATTTTCATGATATACATAGTCCTTAGCGTTGTCATGATCATCGAAGTCATCATCATCCTCTAGATCCTTTCATAAATCTTTTCATTTTCATCATCGTCATTACTGTTGTCATAATCATCAAATCATTATCATCCTCGTTTTATTTGCCATAAATCTTGGTATTTTTATCATCCTTATTATCGTCGATTTCAACGTAATCTGTCACTATTTTCATAATTGCTAAAACATGTTTATTTCTCTAATACTTTTATTAATACCTTTTTGATGACACTGTAGTTAAACGATGCAGTAGGTAAAAGGTGATCATTGCTCATTGTTTTCACTTCAGTAATTGTATCTGTTGTTGTTGTTGTTTGTTATTGTAATGCCATCATATGTGGTAATGAGCAGTCCTTTCGTCTGCTGGTGATAGAGTTGGATTAACTGGTCAGCTGGTCACTGATGAGGTCAGTCGACATGGAATGTTCTTAGGCAGTTTGGGCGGCATCGGCTGTGGGATTTCAAGGCTTGTTCTGGTTTGTCTTTACTGGACGGCTACGACTGACGTGGCTGTCTGGCTCGTCCCTTTCACACTTCAGTTCTAATAGCCTCCTGGTATGTACAAGTGTTGAGGCTATTTCCCTCTACATACCCACATTCTGGGACTCGCCCTGGTGTAGCAGTTACACGCTTGCCTGCGTATCCCAAAGGTCGTCGGTTTAAATCCAAATAAAGCCGGATTTTTTTTAAAATCATTACCTTGTTTCTTATGTGGACCCAACCTTTTATTGGTACTAGGTAAAGTCCTGGAAAGTAAAAGCAACATGCATCACCCATCTAGATCTATAGCAGTGTGAATCATATGTCCGATACGCCATTGGCGTGTTTAAAAAAAAAAGACCTTTACTTTAGTTACTTGACATCCACATTCTGCACAGCCTAAGGACCAAGTAAGTGACACCACTTCAGCTTGTGTCTACTGGGACTAGAGACGAAAGCGTTGGCACAGGATCTCCAGGCAGTCTTTGTTATTATAGAGCTATTGACGGGGCAAGGCTGTTCAGTAGGACGGGCAGCGTGTTAACGTTCATCGGCAAATTGAATGTTAGGACAATTATTGCGAAGAGGTCGGCGACACAGATAAACAGTCGTGACAGACTGACATTGCGGAAACTGGTATTATCTAACCCCAGGTGGATTGTCTCAAACCAAGTGTTCCGTGAAGCGCAGGCGTGGATGTCTCACTCTGCTGACCTCACAAGGCCACAAGGCACCACCATGTCCGTCAGTAGGATCTGAATAAAAGTACATTAGAACTAGACTGTCGGTGTCTGCAGCTGTGATATTATGAACGCTGTTTCATAATCCCCACCTCAAGGGTTGGACTCAGCTAGAGGCGATTTGGCAAAAGACTGCTTTGCGTTGATTTCGACATTGGTATGAGTGTCAATCATTCAGATGACAAGGGCAAACTAATGAACGTTCACTTATCTCCTGAAGTAAATAAACAACACATTGTGGCGTTATTTTGTGACGTTCTCTAAAGATATACGTCTAGCCTTAAAGAAATGTTCAGCAACTAAAAGGTGAGTTGTGTTTGTTTTGTTGAAATCACCGACACTGGACAAGCAACAAGTTGGTGGTCAGCGGATAGATTATATTTGCAGTTTAGCGTTTATTTTAACTGTGGACTTTTGTGGACGTTTTGATGTGTGTGTGTGTGTGTGTGTGTGTGTGCGTGTTTGTGTGTGTGTGTGTGTGTGTTATAGATAACGTTTAACAGTTCTCATTTTATTTTATTTTAATATTGGATTTGGAAACAGGATGCCTGATCACGCATATGTAATTTGTGTTCGTTTGTTACTGACTTCCACTTGTGCTTGACTTCGACTGCTTTTATTGTGTTTTATTCCGATACCAGAGACTTTTTTTTTTTGCCCTTAGCATAATAATAATAATAATAATAATAATAATAATAATAATAATAATAATAATATAATACATGGAGGTGCAGAAACAACAACTCGAGTAGGAATAACATGAGAAAGTTTCAAAGAGACGTCAAGAAATTTTAAAACTGATTTCATTTGTACTTGTAATAATCCATAATTTCAGCTTCAACAGTCATGAAAACAACAAATAGCGTTGCCAGCTTCATGTTTAGAGTGGACTTCGTTGTGCCTTGTCCAACATAGGACCAAAAATAGTGGATACCATCAAGACAAAACAGTGTCAGCCATCACACTGATATTTGGACACTATATGACCTATAAGTGTGTGTGTGTGTGTGTGTGTGTGTGTGTGTGTGTGTGCGTCTGTGTGTTTTTTCTCTTCTGTTTCTTGTGTTATTTTTTGACACTGTTTTATGTGAATGTTTTTCTCCAAGTTTTTATTAATAGTGCTTAGAATTTTCCTTATTGTCCTCTTCTTTTTAATCACATTTTGTTGTGTTGCATTCGGTGGGGTTGGTGCACAAGGAAAAAAGGGAGGTGGGGGAAAGGGGGGGGGGGGGCCTTGACAGAAACACAAGGAATGCGCCACTTGAAAGAAAAAGGCCGGAGACCACTAGTGTAGCCGCTACAACACGGAGGCTCCCAGGGAAATAATGTAATCGAAATGATTAAACATAGAATAATAATAATTATTAAACAGGGAATATGATTAATAATGTTCGGAAAACCAAATTGCTGTGTAATTTAAAAAAAAAAAAATGTCTGTAAAAACATCACTAATGACACATCCCTGGATGAACCATACTTGTGACCTGACCTGATGGCCTCACACGGTGTAGGGTTACATTCCCGTCGTCATTTTCCGATGTGCTCTAAGTTTACGTCTTTCCTATTTAATTCGTGCTAGTGGTTCATACTTGTTATTATGTATTCATTCAGTGTAAACCAGTCATTTTATTATGTGTGGATTGGTACGATTTTATACTGTTTTTTTTTATAGACATATTATCACTAATGTTGAGTTGAACCCACACAGGCAAAGCAATAAAGATAGACCACCCCCCCCCCCCCACACACACACACACACACACACACACACAAAAACGCGGGAATGTGAACTACACAATCAAGTTAACAAAGATTGAGACTGGATCGAGTGAGCTGCATGCAATAGGACGACCTGGCGTGAGTTGGTTGAGGGCCTATGCTTCATTTGGGATACAGGGCAGACGAGAAACAAGTTGAGGAAAAAAGACATTTGAACAGTTTAGAATGCTAATGCAAAGCATACATACCAATTTTATGGCACATAGATCGGATCAGTGAACAAGCAATTTGAAATTATAATCCCTGTCATTAAGGATGTGCATATACAAAAGAACAAGTCCTAATTTCTGGAAACAGTTTTTAAAAAATCAGAAACGAGAGACGCAACCACATGGACAGAGTGCGACTGAAAACGGACTTTTTGAAACCAATAACAAACATGATAAGTGACATATTATACGAGACGAGCATGATTCCAATGTAGGTGCGACTCGCACACAAACAAAAACACACGAGCGCTCCCACACACACACACACACACACACATGTATATTATTTATAGGCATCTGTAGCTTAAACGTTGCGAACGCGCTTTCTAATTCCAGTCTAGTCTTTTATATTCCAGCCCCGGACAATTTGGCAGCAAACAGCTCATGGGTGGTTTTTTATCTTTAGGGCCGGAGGGGGAGGGTGGCCGGGTGAGGGGGGGTTGCGTGATGTGTAATGGCAAACTACTAAATGTAAACTTGTTTAGTAAAATCACAAACAACCATAATGTCGGGGTTAGTTCTGCATTGTCCTGTAAGGGAGCCACAAATAACTTTGCACATACATGTGTGTGAGCGCGCGAACGCGAGCGTGCGACTCTGTATGTAGGTGTGCGTGTGGGTCCACGTTATTATTTTAAATACACGTCTCCATGGGGACTCGAACACACCATCACTGAGTCGGCATGCTAACATGTAGGCCACTGTCACAGCGTGGTTCTCGTCCGGTGTAAAATGCTGTAAATCCGTTTCTTAAGTGTGTGCTCCGCACTGGCAGTCCGTCCAAAATGTCTGCATCATATAACGATTTGACTACACAAGAAGCCAAACTGACACCTCTAACGGCTTTCACAAACAACGCCCCAACCTAAGATTGTCTAAACATGCTTCATTAGCTAACAGTTTTCATTCTCCTACATTGTATTTAGCAACAGCTTTTGACATCTGTTTTGGGTTCTGTCATAACC
>CAJHNH020006602.1:0-11432 GCA_905116865.2 Candidula unifasciata | reverse complement strand
TATCTAGGAGTATCTCGTAAAGTGTGAAATGATAGACGGAGACTAAATTGGTCGGGGACTCAATGTTTAGTGGTAGGACACAAACAAGTTGTTTAGGAACAATTCTTCGTAAAATTTGTTTTTCACTTTTATCTTATCTATTTTTCTGTCACCAACGAGCTCAAAAGTGTCCAATTTCTCATCTAGAGTATCTCGTCAAGTGTGAAATGATAGACTGAGACTAAATTGGCAACTTTTTTGCAAAATATGATTTTGGCCAAACGCGAAAGGCAATAAATTCTGCAAAAATGTCACTTGTGGTCATTTTTATGTTATCTCAATTGTTGCCCCCAGATTGTACCAAAATGCCAAATCAGACATTCAGTTTACCTACTCTGCATCTGTCAAGTGTGAAATGATAGACTGAGACTAAATTGGCAACTTTTTGGAAAATATGATTTTGGCCAAACGCGAAAGGCATAAATTCTGCAAAAATGTCACTTGTGGTCATTTTTATGTTATCTCAATTGTTGCCCCCAGATTGTACAAAAATGCCAAATCAGACATCCAGTTTACCTACTCTGCATCTAGCGTGTCTATTCATGTGTAAAATAATTGTCTGGGACTCACTGTTTAGTGGTAGGACACAAACAAGTTGTTAGGAACATTTCTTCGTAAAATTTGTTTTTCACTTTTATCTTATCTATTTTTCTGTCACCAACGAGCTCCAAAGTGTCCAATTTATCATCTAGAGTATCTCGTCAAGTGTGAAATGATAGACTGAGACTAAATTGGCAACTTTTTGCAAATATATTTATTTTGGCCAAACGCGAAAGGCATAAATTCTGCAAAAAATTGTCACTTGTGGTCATTTTTATGTTATCTCAATTGTTGCCCCCAGATTGTACAAAAATGCCAAATCAGACATTCAGTTTAACTACTCTGCATCTAGCGTGTCTATTCATGTGTAAAATAATTGTCTGGGACTCACTGTTTAGTGGTAGGACACAAACAAGTTGTTAGGAACATTTCTTCGTAAAATTTGTTTTTCACTTTTATCTTATCTATTTTTCTGTCACCAATGAGCTCCAAAGTGTCCAATTTCTCATCTAGAGTATCTCGTCAAGTGTGAAATGATAGACTGAGACTAAATTGGCAACTTTTTTGGAAAATATGATTTTGGCCAAACGCGTAAAGGCATAAATTCTGCAAAAATGTCACTTGTGGTCATTTTTATGTTATCTCAATTGTTGCCCCCAGATTGTACAAAAATGCCAAATCAGACATTCAGTTTAACTACTCTGCATCTAGCGTGTCTATTCATGTGTAAAATAATTGTCTGGGACTCACTGTTTAGTGGTAGGACACAAACAAGTTGTTAGGAACATTCTTCGTAAAATTTGTTTTTCACTTTTATCTTATCTATTTTTCTGTCACCAATGAGCTCCAAAGTGTCCAATTTATCATCTAGAGTATCTCGTCAAGTGTGAAATGATAGACTGAGACTAAATTGGCAACTTTTTTGCAAAATATGATTTTGGCCAAACGCGTAAAGGCATAAATTCTGCAAAAAATGTCACTTGTGGTCATTTTTATGTTATCTCAATTGTTGCCCCCAGATTGTACAAAAATGCCAAATCAGACATCCAGTTTAACCTACTCTGCATCTAGCGTGTCTATTCATGTGTAAAATAATTGTCTGGGACTCACTGTTTAGTGGTAGGACACAAACAAGTTGTTAGGAACAATTCTTCGTAAAATTTGTTTTTCACTTTTATCTTATCTATTTTTCTGTCACCTATGAGCTCCAAAGTGTCCAATTTCTCATCTAGAGTATCTCGTCAAGTGTGAAATGATAGACTGAGACTAAATTGGCAACTTTTTTGAAAATATGATTTTGGCCAAACGCGTAAGGCATAAATTCTGGAAAAATTGTCACTTGTGGTCATTTTTATGTTATCTCAATTGTTGCCCCCAGATTGTACAAAAATGCCAAATCAGACATCCAGTTTACCTACTCTGCATCTAGCGTGTCTATTCATGTGTAAAATAATTGTCTGGGACTCACTGTTTAGTGGTAGGACACAAACAAGTTGTTAGGAACATTTCTTCGTAAAAATTTGTTTTTCACTTTTATCTTATCTATTTTTCTGTCACCAACGAGCTCCAAAGTGTCCAATTTATCATCTAGAGTATCTCGTCAAGTGTGAAATGATAGACTGAGACTAAATTGGCAACTTTTTTGGAAAATATGATTTTGGCCAAACGCGTAAGGCATAAATTCTGCAAAAAATGTCACTTGTGGTCATTTTTATGTGTTATCTCAATTGTTGCCCCCAGATTGTACCAAAATGCCAAATCAGACATTCAGTTTACCTACTCTGCATCTAGCGTGTCTATTCATGTGTAAAATAATTGTCTGGGACTCACTGTTTAGTGGTAGGACACAAACAAGTTGTTAGGAACAATTTCTTCGTAAAATTGTTTTTTCACTTTTATCTTATCTATTTTTCTGTCACCTACGAGCTCCAAAGTGTCCAATTTCTCATCTAGAGTATCTCGTCAAGTGTGAAATGATAGACTGAGACTAAATTGGCAACTTTTTTGCAAAATATGATTTTGGCCAAACGCGAAAGGCATAAATTCTGCAAAAATTGTCACTTGTGGTCATTTTTATGTTATCTCAATTGTTGCCCCCAGATTGTACAAAAATGCCAAATCAGACATTCAGTTTACCTACTCTGCATCTAGCGGAGCTCCAAAGTGTCCAATTTATCATCTAGAGTATCTCGTCAAGTGTGAAATGATAGACTGAGACTAAATTGGCAACTTTTTTGGAAAATATGATTTTGGCCAAACGCGAAAGGCATAAATTCTGGAAAAATGTCACTTGTGGTCATTTTTATGTTATCTCAATTGTTGCCCCCAGATTGTACCAAAATGCCAAATCAGACATTCAGTTTACCTACTCTGCATCTAGCGTGTCTATTCATGTGTAAAATAATTGTCTGGGACTCAATGTTTAGTGGTAGGACACAAACAAGTTGTTAGGAACAATTCTTCGTAAAATTTGTTTTTCACTTTTATCTTATCTATTTTTCTGTCACCAACGAGCTCCAAAGTGTCCAATTTATCATCTAGAGTATCTCGTCAAGTGTGAAATGATAGACTGAGACTAAATTGGCAACTTTTTTGCAAATATTTTTTTGGCCAAACGCGAAAGGCATAAATTCTGGAAAAATGTCACTTGTGGTCATTTTTATTTTATCTCAATTGTTGCCCCCAGATTGTACCAAAATGCCAAATCAGACATTCAGTTTACCTACTCTGCATCTAGCGTGTCTATTCATGTGTAAAATAATTGTCTGGGACTCAATGTTTAGTGGTAGGACACAAACAAGTTGTTAGGAACAATTCTTCGTAAAATTTGTTTTTTCACACTTTTTATCTTATCTATTTTTTCTGTCACCAACGAGCTCCAAAGTGTCCAATTTATCATCTAGAGTATCTCGTCAAGTGTGAAATGATAGACTGAGACTAAATTGGCAACTTTTTTGCAAATATTATTTTGGCCAAACGCGTAAGGCATAAATTCTGCAAAAATGTCACTTGTGGTCATCATTTTATGTTATCTCAATTGTTGCCCCCAGATTGTACAAAAATGCCAAATCAGACATCCAGTTTAACTACTCTGCATCTAGCGTGTCTATTCATGTGTAAAATAATTGTCTGGGACTCACTGTTTAGTGGTAGGACACAAACAAGTTGTTAGGAACAATTTCTTCGTAAAATTTGTTTTTCACTTTTATCTTATCTATTTTTCTGTCACCAACGAGCTCCAAAGTGTCCAATTTATCATCTAGAGTATCTCGTCAAGTGTGAAATGATAGACTGAGACTAAATTGGCAACTTTTTTTGCAAAAATATGATTTTGGCCAAACGCGAAAGGCATAAATTCTGGAAAAATGTCACTTGTGGTCATTTTTATTTATCTCAATTGTTGCCCCCAGATTGTACCAAAATGCCAAATCAGACATTCAGTTTACCTACTCTGCATCTAGCGTGTCTATTCATGTGTAAAATAATTGTCTGGGACTCAATGTTTAGTGGTAGGACACAAACAAGTTGTTTAGGAACATTTCTTCGTAAAATTTGTTTTTCACTTTTATCTTATCTATTTTTCTGTCACCAACGAGCTCCAAAGTGTCCAATTTATCATCTAGAGTATCTCGTCAAGTGTGAAATGATAGACTGAGACTAAATTGGCAACTTTTTTGCAAAATATGATTTTGGCCAAACGCGAAAGGCATAAATTCTGCAAAATGTCACTTGTGGTCATTTTTATGTTATCTCAATTGTTGCCCCCAGATTGTACAAAAATGCCAAATCAGACATCCAGTTTAACTACTCTGCATCTAGCGTGTCTATTCATGTGTAAAATAATTGTCTGGGACTCACTGTTTAGTGGTAGGACACAAACAAGTTGTTAGGAACAATTCTTCGTAAAATTTGTTTTTCACTTTTATCTTATCTATTTTTCTGTCACCTATGAGCTCCAAAGTGTCCAATTTATCATCTAGAGTATCTCGTCAAGTGTGAAATGATAGACTGAGACTAAATTGGCAACTTTTTGCAAATATATTTTGGCCAAACGCGTAAAGGCATAAATTCTGCAAAAATTGTCACTTGTGGTCATTTTTATGTTATCTCAATTGTTGCCCCCAGATTGTACCAAAATGCCAAATCAGACATTCAGTTTACCTACTCTGCATCTAGCGTGTCTATTCATGTGTAAAATAATTGTCTGGGACTCAATGTTTAGTGGTAGGACACAAACAAGTTGTTAGGAACAATTCTTCGTAAAATTTGTTTTTCACTTTTATCTTATCTATTTTTCTGTCACCAACGAGCTCCAAAGTGTCCAATTTATCATCTAGAGTATCTCGTCAAGTGTGAAATGATAGACTGAGACTAAATTGGCAACTTTTTGGAAAATATGATTTTGGCCAAACGCGAAAGGCATAAATTCTGGAAAAATGTCACTTGTGGTCATTTTTATGTTATCTCAATTGTTGCCCCCAGATTGTACCAAAATGCCAAATCAGACATTCAGTTTACCTACTCTGCATCTAGCGTGTCTATTCATGTGTAAAATAATTGTCTGGGACTCACTGTTTAGTGGTAGGACACAAACAAGTTGTTAGGAACATTTCTTCGTAAAATTTGTTTTTCACATTTATCTTATCTATTTTTCTGTCACCTATGAGCTCCAAAGTGTCCAATTTCTCATCTAGAGTATCTCGTCAAGTGTGAAATGATAGACCGAGTTTTAATTGGCATTTTTTTTTGGAAAATATGATTTTGGCCAAACGCGAAAGGCATAAATTCTGGAAAAATGTCACTTGTGGTCATTTTTATGTTATCTCAATTGTTGCCCCCAGATTGTACCAAAATGCCAAATCAGACATTCAGTTTACCTACTCTGCATCTAGCGTGTCTATTCATGTGTAAAATAATTGTCTGGGACTCAATGTTTAGTGGTAGGACACACAAACAAGTTGTTAGGAACAATTCTTCGTAAAATTTGTTTTTCACTTTTATCTTATCTATTTTTCTGTCACCAACGAGCTCCAAAGTGTCCAATTTATCATCTAGAGTATCTCGTCAAGTGTGAAATGATAGACTGAGACTAAATTGGCAACTTTTTTGCAAATATTATTTTGGCCAAACGCGTAAGGCATAAATTCTGCAAAAATGTCACTTGTGGTCATTTTTATGTTATCTCAATTGTTGCCCCCAGATTGTACAAAAATGCCAAATCAGACATCCAGTTTAACTACTCTGCATCTAGCGTGTCTATTCATGTGTAAAATAATTGTCTGGGACTCAATGTTTAGTGGTAGGACACAAACAAGTTGTTAGGAACAATTTCTTCGTAAAATTTGTTTTTCACTTTTATCTTATCTATTTTTCTGTCACCAACGAGCTCCAAAGTGTCCAATTTATCATCTAGAGTATCTCGTCAAGTGTGAAATGATAGACTGAGACTAAATTGGCAACTTTTTTGAAAAATATGATTTTGGCCAAACGCGAAAAGGCATAAATTCTGGAAAAATGTCACTTGTGGTCATTTTTTGTTATCTCAATTGTTGCCCCCAGATTGTACCAAAATGCCAAATCAGACATTCAGTTTACCTACTCTGCATCTAGCGTGTCTATTCATGTGTAAAATAATTGTCTGGGACTCACTGTTTAGTGGTAGGACACAAACAAGTTGTTAGGAACATTTCTTCGTAAAATTTGTTTTTCACTTTTATCTTATCTATTTTTCTGTCACCTATGAGCTCCAAAGTGTCCAATTTATCATCTAGAGTATCTCGTCAAGTGTGAAATGATAGACTGAGACTAAATTGGCAACTTTTTGGAAAATATGATTTTGGCCAAACGCGAAAGGCATAAATTCTGGAAAAATGTCACTTGTGGTCATTTTTATGTTATCTCAATTGTTGCCCCCAGATTGTACCAAAATGCCAAATCAGACATTCAGTTTACCTACTCTGCATCTAGCGTGTCTATTCATGTGTAAAATAATTGTCTGGGACTCAATGTTTAGTGGTAGGACACAAACAAGTTGTTAGGAACAATTCTTCGTAAAATTTGTTTTTCACTTTTATCTTATCTATTTTTCTGTCACCAACGAGCTCCAAAGTGTCCAATTTATCATCTAGAGTATCTCGTCAAGTGTGAAATGATAGACTGAGACTAAATTGGCAACTTTTTTGCAAATATTATTTTGGCCAAACGCGAAAGGCATAAATTCTGCAAAAATGTCACTTGTGGTCATTTTTATGTTATCTCAATTGTTGCCCCCAGATTGTACAAAAATGCCAAATCAGACATTCAGTTTACCTACTCTGCATCTAGCGTGTCTATTCATGTGTAAAATAATTGTCTGGGACTCAATGTTTAGTGGTAGGACACAAACAAGTTGTTAGGAACAATTCTTCGTAAAATTTGTTTTTCACTTTTATCTTATCTATTTTTCTGTCACCAACGAGCTCCAAAGTGTCCAATTTATCATCTAGAGTATCTCGTCAAGTGTGAAATGATAGACTGAGACTAAATTGGCAACTTTTTGCAAAATATGATTTTGGCCAAACGCGAAAGGCATAAATTCTGGAAAAATGTCACTTGTGGTCATTTTTATGTTATCTCAATTGTTGCCCCCAGATTGTACCAAAATGCCAAATCAGACATTCAGTTTACCTACTCTGCATCTAGCGTGTCTATTCATGTGTAAAATAATTGTCTGGGACTCAATGTTTAGTGGTAGGACACAAACAAGTTGTTAGGAACAATTCTTCGTAAAATTTGTTTTTCACTTTTATCTTATCTATTTTTCTGTCACCAACGAGCTCCAAAGTGTCCAATTTATCATCTAGAGTATCTCGTCAAGTGTGAAATGATAGACTGAGACTAAATTGGCAACTTTTTGGAAAATATGATTTTGGCCAAACGCGAAAGGCATAAATTCTGGAAAAATGTCACTTGTGGTCATTTTTATGTTATCTCAATTGTTGCCCCCAGATTGTACCAAAATGCCAAATCAGACATTCAGTTTACCTACTCTGCATCTAGCGTGTCTATTCATGTGTAAAATAATTGTCTGGGACTCAATGTTTAGTGGTAGGACACAAACAAGTTGTTAGGAACAATTCTTCGTAAAATTTGTTTTTCACTTTTCTCATCTATTTTTCTGTCACCAACGAGCTCCAAAGTGTCCAATTTATCATCTAGAGTATCTCGTCAAGTGTGAAATGATAGACTGAGACTAAATTGGCAACTTTTTTGCAAATATATTTTGGCCAAACGCGTAAGGCATAAATTCTGCAAAAATGTCACTTGTGGTCATTTTTATGTTATCTCAATTGTTGCCCCCAGATTGTACAAAAATGCCAAATCAGACATCCAGTTTAACTACTCTGCATCTAGCGTGTCTATTCATGTGTAAAATAATTGTCTGGGACTCATTGTTTAGTGGTAGGAGGACACAAACAAGTTGTTAGGAACAATTTCTTCGTAAAATTTGTTTTTCACTTTTATCTTATCTATTTTTCTGTCACCTATAGAGCTCCAAAGTGTCCAATTTCTCATCTAGAGTATCTCGTCAAGTGTGAAATGATAGACTGAGACTAAATTGGCAACTTTTTGGAAAATATGATTTTGGCCAAACGCGAAAGGCATAAATTCTGGAAAATGTCACTTGTGGTCATTTTTATGTTATCTCAATTGTTGCCCCAGATTGTACCAAAATGCCAAATCAGACATTCAGTTTACCTACTCTGCATCTAGCGTGTCTATTCATGTGTAAAATAATTGTCTGGGACTCAATGTTTAGTGGTAGGACACAAACAAGTTGTTAGGAACAATTCTTCGTAAAATTTGTTTTTCACTTTTATCTTATCTATTTTTCTGTCACCAACGAGCTCCAAAGTGTCCAATTTATCATCTAGAGTATCTCGTCAAGTGTGAAATGATAGACTGAGACTAAATTGGCAACTTTTTGGAAATATGATTTTGGCCAAACGCGAAAGGCATAAATTCTGGAAAAATGTCACTTGTGGTCATTTTTATGTTATCTCAATTGTTGCCCCCAGATTGTACCAAAAATGCCAAATCAGACATTCAGTTTACCTACTCTGCATCTAGCGTGTCTATTCATGTGTAAAATAATTGTCTGGGACTCACTGTTTAGTGGTAGGACACAAACAAGTTGTTAGGAACAATTCTTCGTAAAATTTGTTTTTCACTTTTATCTTATCTATTTTTCTGTCACCAACGAGCTCCAAAGTGTCCAATTTATCATCTAGAGTATCTCGTCAAGTGTGAAATGATAGACTGAGACTAAATTGGCAACTTTTTTGCAAATATTATTTTGGCCAAACGCGAAAGGCATAAATTCTGGAAAAATGTCACTTGTGGTCATTTTTATGTTATCTCAATTGTTGCCCCCAGATTGTACCAAAATGCCAAATCAGACATTCAGTTTACCTACTCTGCATCTAGCGTGTCTATTCATGTGTAAAATAATTGTCTGGGACTCACTGTTTAGTGGTAGGACACAAACAAGTTGTTAGGAACAATTCTTCGTAAAATTTGTTTTTCACTTTTATCTTATCTATTTTTCTGTCACCAACGAGCTCCAAAGTGTCCAATTTATCATCTAGAGTATCTCGTCAAGTGTGAAATGATAGACTGAGACTAAATTGGCAACTTTTTGGAAAATATGATTTTGGCCAAACGCGAAAGGCATAAATTCTGGAAAAATGTCACTTGTGGTCATTTTTATGTTATCTCAATTGTTGCCCCCAGATTGTACCAAAATGCCAAATCAGACATTCAGTTTACCTACTCTGCATCTAGCGTGTCTATTCATGTGTAAAATAATTGTCTGGGACTCAATGTTTAGTGGTAGGACACAAACAAGTTGTTAGGAACATTTCTTCGTAAAATTTGTTTTTCACTTTTTATCTTATCTATTTTTCTGTCACCAACGAGCTCCAAAGTGTCCAATTTATCATCTAGAGTATCTCGTCAAGTGTGAAATGATAGACTGAGACTAAATTGGCAACTTTTTTTTGGAAAATATGATTTTGGCCAAACGCGAAAGGCATAAATTCTGGAAAAATGTCACTTGTGGTCATTTTTATGTTATCTCAATTGTTGCCCCCAGATTGTACCAAAATGCCAAATCAGACATTCAGTTTACCTACTCTGCATCTAGCGTGTCTATTCATGTGTAAAATAATTGTCTGGGACTCAATGTTTAGTGGTAGGACACAAAAACAAGTTGTTAGGAACAATTCTTCGTAAAATTTGTTTTTCACTTTTATCTTATCTATTTTTCTGTCACCAACGAGCTCCAAAGTGTCCAATTTATCATCTAGAGTATCTCGTCAAGTGTGAAATGATAGACTGAGACTAAATTGGCAACTTTTTTGCAAATATGATTTTGGCCAAACGCGAAAGGCATAAATTCTGGAAAAATGTCACTTGTGGTCATTTTTATGTTATCTCAATTGTTGCCCCCAGATTGTTGTACAAAATGCCAAATCAAATCAGACATCTCAGTTTACCTACTCTGCATCTAGCGTGTCTATTCATGTGTAAAATAATTGTCTGGGACTCAATGTTTATGGTAGTTTTTCTGGGGACTCACACACAACAAGTTGTTAGGAACAATTCTTCGTAAATTTGTTTTTCACTTTTATCTTATCTATTTTTCTGTCACCAACGAGCTCCAAAGTGTCCAATTTCTCATCTAGAGTATCTCGTCAAGTGTGAAATGATAGACTGAGACTAAATTGGCAACTTTTTTGGAAAATATGATTTTGGCCAAACGCGAAAGGCATAAATTCTGGAAAAATGTCACTTGTGGTCATTTTTATGTTATCTCAATTGTTGCCCCCAGATTGTACCAAAATGCCAAATCAGACATTCAGTTTACCTACTCTGCATCTAGCGTGTCTATTCATGTGTAAAATAATTGTCTGGGACTCAATGTTTAGTGGTAGGACACAAACAAGTTGTTAGGAACATTTCTTCGTAAAATTTGTTTTTCACTTTTATCTTATCTATTTTTCTGTCACCTATGAGCTCCAAAGTGTCCAATTTATCATCTAGAGTAGTATCTCGTCAAGTGTGAAATGATAGACTGAGACTAAATTGGCAACTTTTTGCAAATATATGATTTGGCCAAACGCGAAAGGCATAAATTCTGGAAAATGTCACTTGTGGTCATTTTTATGTTATCTCAATTGTTGCCCCCAGATTGTACCAAAATGCCAAATCAGACATTCAGTTTACCTACTCTGCATCTAGCGTGTCTATTCATGTGTAAAATAATTGTCTGGGACTCAATGTTTAGTGGTAGGACACAAACAAGTTGTTAGGAACAATTCTTCGTAAAATTTGTTTTTCACTTTTATCTTATCTATTTTTCTGTCACCAACGAGCTCCAAAGTGTCCAATTTATCATCTAGAGTATCTCGTCAAGTGTGAAATGATAGACTGAGACTAAATTGGCAACTTTTTGGAAAATATGATTTTGGCCAAACGCGAAAGGCATAAATTCTGGAAAAATGTCACTTGTGGTCATTTTTATGTTAAGTTGCCAACTCTCTGCATCTAGCATGTCTTGTTCATCATGTGTAAAATAATTGGTCTGGGATTGTCACTGTTTAGTGGTAGACACAAACAAGTTGTTAGGAACATTCTTCGTAAAATTTGTTTTTCACTTTTATCTTATCTATTTTTCTGTCACCAATGAGCTCCAAAGTGTCCAATTTACTCATCTAGAGTATCTCGTCAAGTGTGAAATGATAGACTGAGACTAAATTGGCAACTTTTTTTGAAAATATGATTTTGGCCAAACGGAAAGGCATAAATTCTGG